>OAMR01000203.1:403724-440856 GCA_900205405.1 Echinochloa crus-galli | reverse complement strand
GGTTTATGGGTGCGGATACCATTTTGATGTATCCATTAGCAAATATCCATCGGATTCAAAGTTGTGCCCGCACCCGTGCCCGCGGGCACAAATTCAAATCCGCATCCGCATCCGTCGGGTTTACTATCCGCGGGCACGCGGATAATTTCTATCCGTTGCCATCTTGACAAGGAACCAGGCCCCCGGCAGCCAGGCTCTACACATGCAATAGGGGCTTGATTGGTTGCCTGAATAAGGTGACCCAGGCCAGATTGAGCCAGTGTTTGGTTGCATGCCGCCGGGTGCAGCTAGTCGTGACCAACGGGCGCCGGGCGCGGTGGTCCGTCGGCAGGTTCAGGCCCGTCCTGGCGGCGCTCTCCGCGCACGACGTCGTGGACCTCGACGCGGTCAGGAGGGCGGGGTTCGAGCTGGTGACGGTGGAGCCGCGGCCCGGCGGCGGCGGCGAGGAGCTCGCAGCGAGGATGCAAGAGATGTTTGTTTGGTTGGTTGCATGCAGCTTGGTGCAGTCACCTCTTGGCTCAAGTGGTGAGGTCACCAGCAGCTCATGCAATACCACAGGTCTGATGAAGTTATCAACAATATTTGAATGTTACATCAATTTGTAAACTAATGAACTGATGATTAAGACTAGAATAAACATGATAACTAGAAGAACTAGTATTATTACAGACTGAACTAGGAGAACTATATGTGTTTTTCATAATCCTTCTTCCTTCTTCTTGACTTTAGGTACAATAGGCTCCAACTTGGTTTCATATTTTCCATAGAATGCTGCCTCAGCTTCTGCTCTAGATTTGTATTTGTTGAAACAAGCTCTCCTGAATCACCACTTGAGCATGACATTCCTCCCAGTTAGAGAAGATGCCAATTTGGCGCAAGAGAAGCCACCAGGAGAGCTGCCCAAATAAAGCCACAATCTGATCAGGAGGCTCACTGCACAAAAGAAGCCACCCTCTGACCAGCAGGCTCACTGCACAAAAGATGGAACAACCAGGCAGACATGTTGACTCTAGTAGTGCTTGGCCAAGAAGGTCCTCAGCCAAAGCACACGGTGAGAGTCAGTCATCTTGACGAATGCAGTACCATGTGCCTTGTGGTCAAGCAAGTGAGAGTATGCTGTCATCAAGGCTTCCTCCTCAAATCCTGGCATGAACATGACTGCATCATAGAGCCCTGGGTGCACATCCTCTATCTTGGTCTCACGAATAGCATCAGCAACATTGTTGACTGCATCTGACATACCAGCCATGACATCAATGTCACCATCATTGAACATGCTCCTCTTTCTCTTCCTGCCTGTCTCAGCCTTAGCACCAGTGCCTCCAACTGAACCAGCACCAGGACTACCAGCACCAGCAGCTGCAGCTCCAGCAGCAGGAGCACCAGCAGCAGGAGGAGCACCACCACCAGCAGCAGCAGGAGCACCACCAGCAGGAGCACTCTCAGCAAAGTCAGAAGGGGACCCAAGGGCTTCTGCAGACCCCATGGCAAATTTGCCTGTTGCTAGGCCATTGCCAAAGATGACCTCCATCTGCTTGAAGTTCTCTATGGGCTTGTTCAGAAATTCAGCATCCTTAGGGTGTGCCTGTACAACATGTTTAGAAATGTTAGTAATCATCAACATCAACTCAGCATGATAGTAAGGAAAATATGAAAAATCAGCAAGAGTTTAATCACCTGGATGTGACCCTTGTAGTGCTCGTCCTCCAAAGTGATCATGAACAAATCTTCATCCCACAAAGCTCCACTAAGTTCTCTCAGCTTGGTGACCCTAACCCACCTCTGCCTCCACTTGCGCAGGTGGTTGTACACCTGTGTGCCAGTGACCTCTACTCCAACAAACTCATGCAAAGCCTTGGCAACTTGGTTCAAGTGTACTTCCTTGAACCCTTTGTCAGTTCTGACTCCAGTTGAGATCAACTGACACATACGACGAAGCACAAAAGAGGACATGACATTGGTCCACCTCATGCCATTTGTGCAACCCAGCATAGGTAAAAGAAGGGAAATAGTAGGGGGAGGGGGAGACAATCAAAATTATAGAATGCAGCTTCACATCATCATTGCAAAAGCCCACTGCCTAAGAATAAATTATAAAATAAAGCAATAATCATCATTGCATCATGCCCATTGCCTCAGAATAAATTGTAAAAGAAAGCAATAATCATCATTGCATCATGCCCATTGCCTCAGAATAAATTGTAAAAGAAAGCAATAATCATCATTGCATCATGCCCATTGCCTCAGAATAAATTGTAAAAGAAAGCAATAATCATCATTGCATCATGCCCATTGCCTCAGAATAAATTGTAAAAGAAAGCAATAATCATCATTGCATCATGCCCATTGCCTCAGAATAAATTGTAAAAGAAATCAATAATCATCATTGCATCATGTCCACTGCCTCAGAATAAATTATAAAAGAAGACTAATTCATCATTGCATCTGTCTAACTTTGGGTGCTTTTCCTCTCAAAGCACAAATGAGTAGCAAGAATAACTTTCCCAAGGTAAACTATGATACTTTCCTCTTATTAACGTGCAAAATAGAGTATACTTATTTGTTATGATGAATCAAAAGTTCTCACCACTAGTATTTTTTTTTGAAAAGGAGAAAAAAAAAGGACAAAGGCAGAAGCTCTGCCTGCATTAGTCATTTTTACTTGCTTCTAGTACACTCAACTCCTTGCTCACCACCACCACCACCACTGTTCCAAAGCAGCAACTCCTACACGTCTGGCAAGAACCAGATGTTCTTTGCAGCAGAGAACAAGACATAAAGCTCCCAAAGCATCCCAATTTCCCCCCTTTTATTTCCCTGCCACTTTAACAAAAGCAAAGCATAATCCATTTGTTAACCCGGTGTCGTGTCCGCCGGCCACTCGAACCAGCTGCAGCCTTGCAGTTGCAAGAAGAACAACAAATGCACACCGAGCAGATGCTTCCCCAGCACGACCACACCACCTGACCAATCGCAACCCCCGCGGAGCCGGAGGCTGGCGGCCGGACATCGCCGACGAGCCCAGCCATGTCCTCACGCCCAGCGAGGGGGAGTAGCAGCGGCGGCGCCGGCGAGAGCCTCCGGAACTCCTGCAATGACTTCGCCCGGACCCTGGCGCGGCTGCCGGCCAGCATCATGGAGGGCCTGTCGAGGTCGATCCCTCGCCGCCGGAGCCACAACCACGACCACCTCCAGCCGCCGCCACCGCCGCTGCCTCCGCTCCTCCCTCCGCCGTTCGTCCCCGAGGAGCTCATCTTCTTCAGCGTGCTCGAGCAGCAGTACGGCGCGCACCACCCGTTCTTCTACGGGTGCCACTTCGGCGACGCCCTGAGGGCCGCGCGGAGGGAGGGCAAGCTCGTCTTCGTGTACCTCCACGACCCGGGCCACCCCTACACGGAGCCCTTCTGCCGCCGGACGCTCTGCAGCGACGTGGTGGTGGAGTTCCTCGACGCCAACTTCGTGTCATGGGGAGCCATCACCGGCAGCGGGGAAGGGCCCGGCATGGTGGCGTCGCTGCAGCCCGGCAGCTTCCCCTTCTGCGCCGTCGTCGCTCCCGTCTCCGATGAAAGCATCGCGGTCCACCCCATACAAATTAATGGGCCTCTGATCCGATGCATTTCACTTTATCCTTTGGGAGAAAGCTTGTGACACCACTCGCACAATTGTCAAGTTCATCGATTGTGAGGATCGTCAGGAGAGGGTGGCAGCTCTGCATCGTGTGGCCTTTCAAAGTCTGATCGAAGAAGCAGTATGGGGAAAGATAAGAATTGAATGGAACATGAATGGTACTTATTTGGGCAAGGTGGCTAGAAGCAAATCCGCCAATCCAACAGTTGCTAACAATGTTGAAAAGACACTAACAGATTGTGAGAAAAATGCATTTGCAGCACTGCAATTAAGGCAACATCATAAATCCCAAAATTGCACGTCGTCCATACAGCAACATCATAAAGGCCCTGAAACATATCTTAACGGCAGATAGCTCAATGGATTATATATAGCACAATCACCGTCGGGCCGTAATCACCGTCGGGCCGCCCGCCACCTACGGTCTTCCCTCTAGAGTCCAGGTCCTCCTTCTTCCCTAACCTTAGTAGTCCTAACCTCAAAACTCTAACCCGAGTTGCCTCCTCCACTCCTCTCCTCTTCTTCTCTCCTCTCCTCAGCTCAGGTTTAGAAGATCAATGGATTATATATAGCGCAATTTACCGCCGACCGCAGGTTTGGAAGCTCCCGGTTTCGATCCAGCTGCCTATCTCCACCGTTGCTCCATCCTTCCAAACCTCTTCGTCCGGCCGCCACGCCAAGCCTTCTCTTTCCCCGCCACCTCCCGCGCCGCCGTGCCGACTGCCCTCTTTCCACCCACCGCCTCGTCCTTCGAAACCTCTTCGGCCGGGCCTCCCCAGCGGATGACCTTCGCCGCCGGTCCCGCCATCACCCTGGGGCCGGCCGCCACCACCGGCCTTCCCCCTAGAGTCTATGTCCTCCTTCTTCTCTAACCCCGACAGCCCCAACCCCGAAACTCTAACCCAAGCTGCCTTCTCTTCTCTTCCTTGCCAATCGATCCCTTGGAGCGGTCGACCCCCGCCCTGCGTGAGTAACGTTCCTTCGACCCTTCAACTTCAGGTAAACAATAACTTTGGGTGCTTTTCCTCTCAAAGCACAAATGAGTAGCAAGAATAACTTTCCCAAGGTAAACTATGATACTTTCCTCTTATTAACGTGCAAAATAGAGTATACTTATTTGTTATGATGAATCAAAAGTTCTCACCACTAGTATTTTTTTTTGAAAAGGAGAAAAAAAAAGGACAAAGGCAGAAGCTCTGCCTGCATTAGTCATTTTTACTTGCTTCTAGTACACTCAACTCCTTGCTCACCACCACCACCACCACTGTTCCAAAGCAGCAACTCCTACACGTCTGGCAAGAACCAGATGTTCTTTGCAGCAGAGAACAAGACATAAAGCTCCCAAAGCATCCCAATTTCCCCCCTTTTATTTCCCTGCCACTTTAACAAAAGCAAAGCATAATCCATTTGTTAACCCGGTGTCGTGTCCGCCGGCCACTCGAACCAGCTGCAGCCTTGCAGTTGCAAGAAGAACAACAAATGCACACCGAGCAGATGCTTCCCCAGCACGACCACACCACCTGACCAATCGCAACCCCCGCGGAGCCGGAGGCTGGCGGCCGGACATCGCCGACGAGCCCAGCCATGTCCTCACGCCCAGCGAGGGGGAGTAGCAGCGGCGGCGCCGGCGAGAGCCTCCGGAACTCCTGCAATGACTTCGCCCGGACCCTGGCGCGGCTGCCGGCCAGCATCATGGAGGGCCTGTCGAGGTCGATCCCTCGCCGCCGGAGCCACAACCACGACCACCTCCAGCCGCCGCCACCGCCGCTGCCTCCGCTCCTCCCTCCGCCGTTCGTCCCCGAGGAGCTCATCTTCTTCAGCGTGCTCGAGCAGCAGTACGGCGCGCACCACCCGTTCTTCTACGGGTGCCACTTCGGCGACGCCCTGAGGGCCGCGCGGAGGGAGGGCAAGCTCGTCTTCGTGTACCTCCACGACCCGGGCCACCCCTACACGGAGCCCTTCTGCCGCCGGACGCTCTGCAGCGACGTGGTGGTGGAGTTCCTCGACGCCAACTTCGTGTCATGGGGAGCCATCACCGGCAGCGGGGAAGGGCCCGGCATGGTGGCGTCGCTGCAGCCCGGCAGCTTCCCCTTCTGCGCCGTCGTCGCTCCCGTCTCCGATGAAAGCATCGCGGTCCACCCCATACAAATTAATGGGCCTCTGATCCGATGCATTTCACTTTATCCTTTGGGAGAAAGCTTGTGACACCACTCGCACAATTGTCAAGTTCATCGATTGTGAGGATCGTCAGGAGAGGGTGGCAGCTCTGCATCGTGTGGCCTTTCAAAGTCTGATCGAAGAAGCAGTATGGGGAAAGATAAGAATTGAATGGAACATGAATGGTACTTATTTGGGCAAGGTGGCTAGAAGCAAATCCGCCAATCCAACAGTTGCTAACAATGTTGAAAAGACACTAACAGATTGTGAGAAAAATGCATTTGCAGCACTGCAATTAAGGCAACATCATAAATCCCAAAATTGCACGTCGTCCATACAGCAACATCATAAAGGCCCTGAAACATATCTTAACGGCAGATAGCTCAATGGATTATATATAGCACAATCACCGTCGGGCCGTAATCACCGTCGGGCCGCCCGCCACCTACGGTCTTCCCTCTAGAGTCCAGGTCCTCCTTCTTCCCTAACCTTAGTAGTCCTAACCTCAAAACTCTAACCCGAGTTGCCTCCTCCACTCCTCTCCTCTTCTTCTCTCCTCTCCTCAGCTCAGGTTTAGAAGATCAATGGATTATATATAGCGCAATTTACCGCCGACCGCAGGTTTGGAAGCTCCCGGTTTCGATCCAGCTGCCTATCTCCACCGTTGCTCCATCCTTCCAAACCTCTTCGTCCGGCCGCCACGCCAAGCCTTCTCTTTCCCCGCCACCTCCCGCGCCGCCGTGCCGACTGCCCTCTTTCCACCCACCGCCTCGTCCTTCGAAACCTCTTCGGCCGGGCCTCCCCAGCGGATGACCTTCGCCGCCGGTCCCGCCATCACCCTGGGGCCGGCCGCCACCACCGGCCTTCCCCCTAGAGTCTATGTCCTCCTTCTTCTCTAACCCCGACAGCCCCAACCCCGAAACTCTAACCCAAGCTGCCTTCTCTTCTCTTCCTTGCCAATCGATCCCTTGGAGCGGTCGACCCCCGCCCTGCGTGAGTAACGTTCCTTCGACCCTTCAACTTCAGGTAAACAATAACTTTGGGTGCTTTTCCTCTCAAAGCACAAATGAGTAGCAAGAATAACTTTCCCAAGGTAAACTATGATACTTTCCTCTTATTAACGTGCAAAATAGAGTATACTTATTTGTTATGATGAATCAAAAGTTCTCACCACTAGTATTTTTTTTTGAAAAGGAGAAAAAAAAAGGACAAAGGCAGAAGCTCTGCCTGCATTAGTCATTTTTACTTGCTTCTAGTACACTCAACTCCTTGCTCACCACCACCACCACCACTGTTCCAAAGCAGCAACTCCTACACGTCTGGCAAGAACCAGATGTTCTTTGCAGCAGAGAACAAGACATAAAGCTCCCAAAGCATCCCAATTTCCCCCCTTTTATTTCCCTGCCACTTTAACAAAAGCAAAGCATAATCCATTTGTTAACCCGGTGTCGTGTCCGCCGGCCACTCGAACCAGCTGCAGCCTTGCAGTTGCAAGAAGAACAACAAATGCACACCGAGCAGATGCTTCCCCAGCACGACCACACCACCTGACCAATCGCAACCCCCGCGGAGCCGGAGGCTGGCGGCCGGACATCGCCGACGAGCCCAGCCATGTCCTCACGCCCAGCGAGGGGGAGTAGCAGCGGCGGCGCCGGCGAGAGCCTCCGGAACTCCTGCAATGACTTCGCCCGGACCCTGGCGCGGCTGCCGGCCAGCATCATGGAGGGCCTGTCGAGGTCGATCCCTCGCCGCCGGAGCCACAACCACGACCACCTCCAGCCGCCGCCACCGCCGCTGCCTCCGCTCCTCCCTCCGCCGTTCGTCCCCGAGGAGCTCATCTTCTTCAGCGTGCTCGAGCAGCAGTACGGCGCGCACCACCCGTTCTTCTACGGGTGCCACTTCGGCGACGCCCTGAGGGCCGCGCGGAGGGAGGGCAAGCTCGTCTTCGTGTACCTCCACGACCCGGGCCACCCCTACACGGAGCCCTTCTGCCGCCGGACGCTCTGCAGCGACGTGGTGGTGGAGTTCCTCGACGCCAACTTCGTGTCATGGGGAGCCATCACCGGCAGCGGGGAAGGGCCCGGCATGGTGGCGTCGCTGCAGCCCGGCAGCTTCCCCTTCTGCGCCGTCGTCGCTCCCGTCTCCGATGAAAGCATCGCGGTCCACCCCATACAAATTAATGGGCCTCTGATCCGATGCATTTCACTTTATCCTTTGGGAGAAAGCTTGTGACACCACTCGCACAATTGTCAAGTTCATCGATTGTGAGGATCGTCAGGAGAGGGTGGCAGCTCTGCATCGTGTGGCCTTTCAAAGTCTGATCGAAGAAGCAGTATGGGGAAAGATAAGAATTGAATGGAACATGAATGGTACTTATTTGGGCAAGGTGGCTAGAAGCAAATCCGCCAATCCAACAGTTGCTAACAATGTTGAAAAGACACTAACAGATTGTGAGAAAAATGCATTTGCAGCACTGCAATTAAGGCAACATCATAAATCCCAAAATTGCACGTCGTCCATACAGCAACATCATAAAGGCCCTGAAACATATCTTAACGGCAGATAGCTCAATGGATTATATATAGCACAATCACCGTCGGGCCGTAATCACCGTCGGGCCGCCCGCCACCTACGGTCTTCCCTCTAGAGTCCAGGTCCTCCTTCTTCCCTAACCTTAGTAGTCCTAACCTCAAAACTCTAACCCGAGTTGCCTCCTCCACTCCTCTCCTCTTCTTCTCTCCTCTCCTCAGCTCAGGTTTAGAAGATCAATGGATTATATATAGCGCAATTTACCGCCGACCGCAGGTTTGGAAGCTCCCGGTTTCGATCCAGCTGCCTATCTCCACCGTTGCTCCATCCTTCCAAACCTCTTCGTCCGGCCGCCACGCCAAGCCTTCTCTTTCCCCGCCACCTCCCGCGCCGCCGTGCCGACTGCCCTCTTTCCACCCACCGCCTCGTCCTTCGAAACCTCTTCGGCCGGGCCTCCCCAGCGGATGACCTTCGCCGCCGGTCCCGCCATCACCCTGGGGCCGGCCGCCACCACCGGCCTTCCCCCTAGAGTCTATGTCCTCCTTCTTCTCTAACCCCGACAGCCCCAACCCCGAAACTCTAACCCAAGCTGCCTTCTCTTCTCTTCCTTGCCAATCGATCCCTTGGAGCGGTCGACCCCCGCCCTGCGTGAGTAACGTTCCTTCGACCCTTCAACTTCAGGTAAACAATAACTTTGGGTGCTTTTCCTCTCAAAGCACAAATGAGTAGCAAGAATAACTTTCCCAAGGTAAACTATGATACTTTCCTCTTATTAACGTGCAAAATAGAGTATACTTATTTGTTATGATGAATCAAAAGTTCTCACCACTAGTATTTTTTTTTGAAAAGGAGAAAAAAAAAGGACAAAGGCAGAAGCTCTGCCTGCATTAGTCATTTTTACTTGCTTCTAGTACACTCAACTCCTTGCTCACCACCACCACCACCACTGTTCCAAAGCAGCAACTCCTACACGTCTGGCAAGAACCAGATGTTCTTTGCAGCAGAGAACAAGACATAAAGCTCCCAAAGCATCCCAATTTCCCCCCTTTTATTTCCCTGCCACTTTAACAAAAGCAAAGCATAATCCATTTGTTAACCCGGTGTCGTGTCCGCCGGCCACTCGAACCAGCTGCAGCCTTGCAGTTGCAAGAAGAACAACAAATGCACACCGAGCAGATGCTTCCCCAGCACGACCACACCACCTGACCAATCGCAACCCCCGCGGAGCCGGAGGCTGGCGGCCGGACATCGCCGACGAGCCCAGCCATGTCCTCACGCCCAGCGAGGGGGAGTAGCAGCGGCGGCGCCGGCGAGAGCCTCCGGAACTCCTGCAATGACTTCGCCCGGACCCTGGCGCGGCTGCCGGCCAGCATCATGGAGGGCCTGTCGAGGTCGATCCCTCGCCGCCGGAGCCACAACCACGACCACCTCCAGCCGCCGCCACCGCCGCTGCCTCCGCTCCTCCCTCCGCCGTTCGTCCCCGAGGAGCTCATCTTCTTCAGCGTGCTCGAGCAGCAGTACGGCGCGCACCACCCGTTCTTCTACGGGTGCCACTTCGGCGACGCCCTGAGGGCCGCGCGGAGGGAGGGCAAGCTCGTCTTCGTGTACCTCCACGACCCGGGCCACCCCTACACGGAGCCCTTCTGCCGCCGGACGCTCTGCAGCGACGTGGTGGTGGAGTTCCTCGACGCCAACTTCGTGTCATGGGGAGCCATCACCGGCAGCGGGGAAGGGCCCGGCATGGTGGCGTCGCTGCAGCCCGGCAGCTTCCCCTTCTGCGCCGTCGTCGCTCCCGTCTCCGATGAAAGCATCGCGGTCCACCCCATACAAATTAATGGGCCTCTGATCCGATGCATTTCACTTTATCCTTTGGGAGAAAGCTTGTGACACCACTCGCACAATTGTCAAGTTCATCGATTGTGAGGATCGTCAGGAGAGGGTGGCAGCTCTGCATCGTGTGGCCTTTCAAAGTCTGATCGAAGAAGCAGTATGGGGAAAGATAAGAATTGAATGGAACATGAATGGTACTTATTTGGGCAAGGTGGCTAGAAGCAAATCCGCCAATCCAACAGTTGCTAACAATGTTGAAAAGACACTAACAGATTGTGAGAAAAATGCATTTGCAGCACTGCAATTAAGGCAACATCATAAATCCCAAAATTGCACGTCGTCCATACAGCAACATCATAAAGGCCCTGAAACATATCTTAACGGCAGATAGCTCAATGGATTATATATAGCACAATCACCGTCGGGCCGTAATCACCGTCGGGCCGCCCGCCACCTACGGTCTTCCCTCTAGAGTCCAGGTCCTCCTTCTTCCCTAACCTTAGTAGTCCTAACCTCAAAACTCTAACCCGAGTTGCCTCCTCCACTCCTCTCCTCTTCTTCTCTCCTCTCCTCAGCTCAGGTTTAGAAGATCAATGGATTATATATAGCGCAATTTACCGCCGACCGCAGGTTTGGAAGCTCCCGGTTTCGATCCAGCTGCCTATCTCCACCGTTGCTCCATCCTTCCAAACCTCTTCGTCCGGCCGCCACGCCAAGCCTTCTCTTTCCCCGCCACCTCCCGCGCCGCCGTGCCGACTGCCCTCTTTCCACCCACCGCCTCGTCCTTCGAAACCTCTTCGGCCGGGCCTCCCCAGCGGATGACCTTCGCCGCCGGTCCCGCCATCACCCTGGGGCCGGCCGCCACCACCGGCCTTCCCCCTAGAGTCTATGTCCTCCTTCTTCTCTAACCCCGACAGCCCCAACCCCGAAACTCTAACCCAAGCTGCCTTCTCTTCTCTTCCTTGCCAATCGATCCCTTGGAGCGGTCGACCCCCGCCCTGCGTGAGTAACGTTCCTTCGACCCTTCAACTTCAGGTAAACAATAACTTTGGGTGCTTTTCCTCTCAAAGCACAAATGAGTAGCAAGAATAACTTTCCCAAGGTAAACTATGATACTTTCCTCTTATTAACGTGCAAAATAGAGTATACTTATTTGTTATGATGAATCAAAAGTTCTCACCACTAGTATTTTTTTTTGAAAAGGAGAAAAAAAAAGGACAAAGGCAGAAGCTCTGCCTGCATTAGTCATTTTTACTTGCTTCTAGTACACTCAACTCCTTGCTCACCACCACCACCACCACTGTTCCAAAGCAGCAAC
The DNA here is from genome assembly GCA_900205405.1 of Echinochloa crus-galli. NCBI lineage: Eukaryota > Viridiplantae > Streptophyta > Magnoliopsida > Poales > Poaceae > Echinochloa > Echinochloa crus-galli. Next base: position 429,395 of record OAMR01000203.1, on the reverse strand, counting down.
TCCTACACGTCTGGCAAGAACCAGATGTTCTTTGCAGCAGAGAACAAGACATAAAGCTCCCAAAGCATCCCAATTTCCCCCCTTTTATTTCCCTGCCACTTTAACAAAAGCAAAGCATAATCCATTTGTTAACCCGGTGTCGTGTCCGCCGGCCACTCGAACCAGCTGCAGCCTTGCAGTTGCAAGAAGAACAACAAATGCACACCGAGCAGATGCTTCCCCAGCACGACCACACCACCTGACCAATCGCAACCCCCGCGGAGCCGGAGGCTGGCGGCCGGACATCGCCGACGAGCCCAGCCATGTCCTCACGCCCAGCGAGGGGGAGTAGCAGCGGCGGCGCCGGCGAGAGCCTCCGGAACTCCTGCAATGACTTCGCCCGGACCCTGGCGCGGCTGCCGGCCAGCATCATGGAGGGCCTGTCGAGGTCGATCCCTCGCCGCCGGAGCCACAACCACGACCACCTCCAGCCGCCGCCACCGCCGCTGCCTCCGCTCCTCCCTCCGCCGTTCGTCCCCGAGGAGCTCATCTTCTTCAGCGTGCTCGAGCAGCAGTACGGCGCGCACCACCCGTTCTTCTACGGGTGCCACTTCGGCGACGCCCTGAGGGCCGCGCGGAGGGAGGGCAAGCTCGTCTTCGTGTACCTCCACGACCCGGGCCACCCCTACACGGAGCCCTTCTGCCGCCGGACGCTCTGCAGCGACGTGGTGGTGGAGTTCCTCGACGCCAACTTCGTGTCATGGGGAGCCATCACCGGCAGCGGGGAAGGGCCCGGCATGGTGGCGTCGCTGCAGCCCGGCAGCTTCCCCTTCTGCGCCGTCGTCGCTCCCGTCTCCGATGAAAGCATCGCGGTCCACCCCATACAAATTAATGGGCCTCTGATCCGATGCATTTCACTTTATCCTTTGGGAGAAAGCTTGTGACACCACTCGCACAATTGTCAAGTTCATCGATTGTGAGGATCGTCAGGAGAGGGTGGCAGCTCTGCATCGTGTGGCCTTTCAAAGTCTGATCGAAGAAGCAGTATGGGGAAAGATAAGAATTGAATGGAACATGAATGGTACTTATTTGGGCAAGGTGGCTAGAAGCAAATCCGCCAATCCAACAGTTGCTAACAATGTTGAAAAGACACTAACAGATTGTGAGAAAAATGCATTTGCAGCACTGCAATTAAGGCAACATCATAAATCCCAAAATTGCACGTCGTCCATACAGCAACATCATAAAGGCCCTGAAACATATCTTAACGGCAGATAGCTCAATGGATTATATATAGCACAATCACCGTCGGGCCGTAATCACCGTCGGGCCGCCCGCCACCTACGGTCTTCCCTCTAGAGTCCAGGTCCTCCTTCTTCCCTAACCTTAGTAGTCCTAACCTCAAAACTCTAACCCGAGTTGCCTCCTCCACTCCTCTCCTCTTCTTCTCTCCTCTCCTCAGCTCAGGTTTAGAAGATCAATGGATTATATATAGCGCAATTTACCGCCGACCGCAGGTTTGGAAGCTCCCGGTTTCGATCCAGCTGCCTATCTCCACCGTTGCTCCATCCTTCCAAACCTCTTCGTCCGGCCGCCACGCCAAGCCTTCTCTTTCCCCGCCACCTCCCGCGCCGCCGTGCCGACTGCCCTCTTTCCACCCACCGCCTCGTCCTTCGAAACCTCTTCGGCCGGGCCTCCCCAGCGGATGACCTTCGCCGCCGGTCCCGCCATCACCCTGGGGCCGGCCGCCACCACCGGCCTTCCCCCTAGAGTCTATGTCCTCCTTCTTCTCTAACCCCGACAGCCCCAACCCCGAAACTCTAACCCAAGCTGCCTTCTCTTCTCTTCCTTGCCAATCGATCCCTTGGAGCGGTCGACCCCCGCCCTGCGTGAGTAACGTTCCTTCGACCCTTCAACTTCAGGTAAACAATAACTTTGGGTGCTTTTCCTCTCAAAGCACAAATGAGTAGCAAGAATAACTTTCCCAAGGTAAACTATGATACTTTCCTCTTATTAACGTGCAAAATAGAGTATACTTATTTGTTATGATGAATCAAAAGTTCTCACCACTAGTATTTTTTTTTGAAAAGGAGAAAAAAAAAGGACAAAGGCAGAAGCTCTGCCTGCATTAGTCATTTTTACTTGCTTCTAGTACACTCAACTCCTTGCTCACCACCACCACCACCACTGTTCCAAAGCAGCAACTCCTACACGTCTGGCAAGAACCAGATGTTCTTTGCAGCAGAGAACAAGACATAAAGCTCCCAAAGCATCCCAATTTCCCCCCTTTTATTTCCCTGCCACTTTAACAAAAGCAAAGCATAATCCATTTGTTAACCCGGTGTCGTGTCCGCCGGCCACTCGAACCAGCTGCAGCCTTGCAGTTGCAAGAAGAACAACAAATGCACACCGAGCAGATGCTTCCCCAGCACGACCACACCACCTGACCAATCGCAACCCCCGCGGAGCCGGAGGCTGGCGGCCGGACATCGCCGACGAGCCCAGCCATGTCCTCACGCCCAGCGAGGGGGAGTAGCAGCGGCGGCGCCGGCGAGAGCCTCCGGAACTCCTGCAATGACTTCGCCCGGACCCTGGCGCGGCTGCCGGCCAGCATCATGGAGGGCCTGTCGAGGTCGATCCCTCGCCGCCGGAGCCACAACCACGACCACCTCCAGCCGCCGCCACCGCCGCTGCCTCCGCTCCTCCCTCCGCCGTTCGTCCCCGAGGAGCTCATCTTCTTCAGCGTGCTCGAGCAGCAGTACGGCGCGCACCACCCGTTCTTCTACGGGTGCCACTTCGGCGACGCCCTGAGGGCCGCGCGGAGGGAGGGCAAGCTCGTCTTCGTGTACCTCCACGACCCGGGCCACCCCTACACGGAGCCCTTCTGCCGCCGGACGCTCTGCAGCGACGTGGTGGTGGAGTTCCTCGACGCCAACTTCGTGTCGTGGGGAGCCGTCACTGGCAGCGGGGAAGGGCCCGGCATGGTGGCGTCGCTGCAGCCCGGCAGCTTCCCCTTCTGCGCCGTCGTCGCTCCCGTCTCCGATGAAAGCATCGCGGTCCTACAACAGGTACGTATAAATCTTGGTATGGTCCCGTTCTGTTTTCAGTTTCACTCACCGTCGTAGTTTTGGATATCAACACAGTTTTCTTAAAACATTTGTGAATTGTACATGTTCTACTAAGCACTGCCACACGCCCACCCGCTTTGTGTCTTCCAGGTGGAGGGGCCAGTGTCACCGTCAGAACTGGTGGAGATCTTGCAGCGCACCATTGACGAGCAGGCTGCGGCTTTCAGAGCCTGCAGGCCTGATGAGCGACCTGCAGCTGCCAGACCCGCCAGAACGGCCGAGGAAGAAGAGAGGAGGAGATCGGCTCAACGGCTACGACAAGAGCAGGATGCAGCTTACCTCGAGTCACTTCGGAGGGACCAGGTGGGTTGTCAGCCATGCCAGGGCCAGGCCGAGGTCGATCATAGTGCTCTGAAGTCTGAACATGCATCAATTCATATTCATTCCGGGTGAGCTTCTGAACTCTGCTGCGTGCAGGAGAAAGAAAGGTCCCGCAAGAGTCTGCAAGAGGGCGCTGCAAAGCCGAGGGCAGGTAACCAGCTGCGCCCAAGACATGCTGGCCAGGGAGCACGAGAGCCTACCAAGACGACTAAGGTTAGAGCATCCCCTCAGAAGGAAACTCCAGCTTCACAAAGAACTGAACCTAATACCAAGGTACGGTAACTGGTATCTTTCGCGAACAGTTCTGTAAATTTTCTTTCGAGAACATGCAGCAGGAGTTGCGTCTTTTCATACGGAACAACGAGACAGAGTACATACTACACTACTACAGAGTGCTCTGACAATGCAATATGCATACAGGTGTTTTTGGTCTGTGCTGTCAGATATGAACTGTGGCATTATTATGCAGATCATGATAAGGCTACCCAACGGTGAGAGGAGGCAGCAGAACTTCCATCACACGGACACCATCAAAGAGATCTACAGGTATGTCGACTCCCTGGGCATACCAGGCATCGGAAGCTACCAGCTCGTGAGGAGCTACCCAAGGAAGACGTACGGTCATCAGCAGCTGGGGATGACTCTTGGAGATGCAGGTTTCTATCCGAGTGTGACATTGTACATCGAGCAGCTTCAATAAACTTGCTGTAACCGTGAAACTGACACAAATTTCAAGCAAATGCTGCGATGCAAAGATCTGAAAATATATGCCGGAAATTTGGAAATCAATTTATGTACCATGTACATATTTATTCACTGAAAAGCAGGTAAAAGATGCCACATATTTATCAAGTCGATCTATTTGATTATACTTCCATCTCTGAAGAAAAGTCGGGCCTAGAATACCGTAAGGCTTCGTTTGGATGTAGATATTGAAGACGTTGGTATTGAATTGGGTTCAATACCAAAGCAGCTTGGTATTGGAAATGCATTACAATACCAAATATGTTGTTTGGATGTAGATGAAATTGCCTCTTGAAATCGAATGATAGAACAAATATCAATTCATGTTTGGATGCGTGTGCGGTGAAATTGGAATCGACCTTCTCCTTCCTCCACCCAGCCGCCGGTCGCCGCTCCACCTGTGTAATTAGTTCCTCTTCATGTTCCATGATCTCACCCCATTCTTCCTCCAGCCATCTCCTGCTTTGCTGCTAAGTTCCACGCCTCTCCTCGAGCGCACTCGTACACTTATTAATCATTCAACTAGGAGCGGCACTGTTCCAATCAGGTAAGTGTTGAACTGCTTTGTGCTTTGTTTCCTTCAGCAGTTAGATGGTTCCAGCGGTGGCACCGCCGCAGGGGGTGCTGTGCCGCTCCGCGTTGACCACCGAGGAGGAGCGGCGGCGCAACCGCATGACCTCGATCCGGCAGCAGCACGTGGACGGCCTGGCCGCGGAAGCGGAGCGCCTGCAAAGCGAGAACGCCGCCGGCGCCGGCGACGCCCTGCAGGGGAAGCCGCGCGCTGGAGCAGGAGAACCGCGTGCTCGCGGCGCACGCGCGCCAGCTGTGCGCCTCGCTCCTGCTGCGCAAATCCCAGCTCCGCCTGCTCGGGGACGTCGCGGGCGTGCCGCTCGACGTGCCGGGTGGAGCGGCCTTGAGGAAGAAGGGGCCGCCGACCGTGGGGAAGGAAGGGGCGCGCGAGGACGCCGGCCGCCGGCGTGAGGAATAAGGGGCCGCACACGGCCGCAGGGAAGAAGGGGCCGCGGGTGGCCGCCGGTCGTGGGGAAGAAGGCGACCACGCGGGGAGCAGACCGCCGGCCGTGAGGAAGCAGGGGCCGTGCGGGGCCGCCGGCCGTGAGGGAGTTGCGCGGCTCAGTGGTGGAGGACGACGAGGTCGGCCCGATTCGCCGGCGGAGAAGGATGGGCGCCGGCTTCGCGCAGGAGAGGGGTGCGCGCGAGGGAGACGATTCCGTCTAATTCAGAGGGGGTTCGCTCCGTATTGGGGGCAATGGCCTGATGGGGTGGCGAATGCTGGCTGGTATTGCTGTCAGTTTCCAATTCCGAATTCCAAACACATCCAAACAACAGAATTCAGCTGCACCAATGCGCATATGCTCAGATCAATGCAAACAAATATAGACATCATCACTGGCATGGGCATATGCTCAGATCAATGCAAACAAATATAGACATCATCACTGGCATGGGCATATGCTCAGATCAATGCAAACAAATATAGACATCATCACTGGCATGGGCATATGCTCAGATCAATGCAAACAAATATAGACATCATCACTGGCATGGGCATATGCTCAGATCAATGCAAACAAATATAGACATCATCACTGGCATGGGCATATGCTCAGATCAATGCAAACAAATATAGACATCATCACTGGCATGGGCATATGCTCAGATCAATGCAAACAAATATAGACATCATCACTGGCATGGGCATATGCTCAGATCAATGCAAACAAATATAGACATCATCACTGGCATGGGCATATGCTCAGATCAATGCAAACAAATATAGACATCATCACTGGCATGGGCATATGCTCAGATCAATGCAAACAAATATAGACATCATCACTGGCATGGGCATATGCTCAGATCAATGCAAACAAATATAGACATCATCACTGGCATGGGCATATGCTCAGATCAATGCAAACAAATATAGACATCATCACTGGCATGGGCATATGCTCAGATCAATGCAAACAAATATAGACATCATCACTGGCATGGGCATATGCTCAGATCAATGCAAACAAATATAGACATCATCACTGGCATGGGCATATGCTCAGATCAATGCAAACAAATATAGACATCATCACTGGCATGGGCATATGCTCAGATCAATGCAAACAAATATAGACATCATCACTGGCATGGGCATATGCTCAGATCAATGCAAACAAATATAGACATCATCACTGGCATGGGCATATGCTCAGATCAATGCAAACAAATATAGACATCATCACTGGCATGGGCATATGCTCAGATCAATGCAAACAAATATAGACATCATCACTGGCATGGGCATATGCTCAGATCAATGCAAACAAATATAGACATCATCACTGGCATGGGCATATGCTCAGATCAATGCAAACAAATATAGACATCATCACTGGCATGGGCATATGCTCAGATCAATGCAAACAAATATAGACATCATCACTGGCATGGGCATATGCTCAGATCAATGCAAACAAATATAGACATCATCACTGGCATGGGCATATGCTCAGATCAATGCAAACAAATATAGACATCATCACTGGCATGGGCATATGCTCAGATCAATGCAAACAAATATAGACATCATCACTGGCATGGGCATATGCTCAGATCAATGCAAACAAATATAGACATCATCACTGGCATGGGCATATGCTCAGATCAATGCAAACAAATATAGACATCATCACTGGCATGGGCATATGCTCAGATCAATGCAAACAAATATAGACATCATCACTGGCATGGGCATATGCTCAGATCAATGCAAACAAATATAGACATCATCACTGGCATGGGCATATGCTCAGATCAATGCAAACAAATATAGACATCATCACTGGCATGGGCATATGCTCAGATCAATGCAAACAAATATAGACATCATCACTGGCATGGGCATATGCTCAGATCAATGCAAACAAATATAGACATCATCACTGGCATGGGCATATGCTCAGATCAATGCAAACAAATATAGACATCATCACTGGCATGGGCATATGCTCAGATCAATGCAAACAAATATAGACATCATCACTGGCATGGGCATATGCTCAGATCAATGCAAACAAATATAGACATCATCACTGGCATGGGCATATGCTCAGATCAATGCAAACAAATATAGACATCATCACTGGCATGGGCATATGCTCAGATCAATGCAAACAAATATAGACATCATCACTGGCATGGGCATATGCTCAGATCAATGCAAACAAATATAGACATCATCACTGGCATGGGCATATGCTCAGATCAATGCAAACAAATATAGACATCATCACTGGCATGGGCATATGCTCAGATCAATGCAAACAAATATAGACATCATCACTGGCATGGGCATATGCTCAGATCAATGCAAACAAATATAGACATCATCACTGGCATGGGCATATGCTCAGATCAATGCAAACAAATATAGACATCATCACTGGCATGGGCATATGCTCAGATCAATGCAAACAAATATAGACATCATCACTGGCATGGGCATATGCTCAGATCAATGCAAACAAATATAGACATCATCACTGGCATGGGCATATGCTCAGATCAATGCAAACAAATATAGACATCATCACTGGCATGGGCATATGCTCAGATCAATGCAAACAAATATAGACATCATCACTGGCATGGGCATATGCTCAGATCAATGCAAACAAATATAGACATCATCACTGGCATGGGCATATGCTCAGATCAATGCAAACAAATATAGACATCATCACTGGCATGGGCATATGCTCAGATCAATGCAAACAAATATAGACATCATCACTGGCATGGGCATATGCTCAGATCAATGCAAACAAATATAGACATCATCACTGGCATGGGCATATGCTCAGATCAATGCAAACAAATATAGACATCATCACTGGCATGGGCATATGCTCAGATCAATGCAAACAAATATAGACATCATCACTGGCATGGGCATATGCTCAGATCAATGCAAACAAATATAGACATCATCACTGGCATGGGCATATGCTCAGATCAATGCAAACAAATATAGACATCATCACTGGCATGGGCATATGCTCAGATCAATGCAAACAAATATAGACATCATCACTGGCATGGGCATATGCTCAGATCAATGCAAACAAATATAGACATCATCACTGGCATGGGCATATGCTCAGATCAATGCAAACAAATATAGACATCATCACTGGCATGGGCATATGCTCAGATCAATGCAAACAAATATAGACATCATCACTGGCATGGGCATATGCTCAGATCAATGCAAACAAATATAGACATCATCACTGGCATGGGCATATGCTCAGATCAATGCAAACAAATATAGACATCATCACTGGCATGGGCATATGCTCAGATCAATGCAAACAAATATAGACATCATCACTGGCATGGGCATATGCTCAGATCAATGCAAACAAATATAGACATCATCACTGGCATGGGCATATGCTCAGATCAATGCAAACAAATATAGACATCATCACTGGCATGGGCATATGCTCAGATCAATGCAAACAAATATAGACATCATCACTGGCATGGGCATATGCTCAGATCAATGCAAACAAATATAGACATCATCACTGGCATGGGCATATGCTCAGATCAATGCAAACAAATATAGACATCATCACTGGCATGGGCATATGCTCAGATCAATGCAAACAAATATAGACATCATCACTGGCATGGGCATATGCTCAGATCAATGCAAACAAATATAGACATCATCACTGGCATGGGCATATGCTCAGATCAATGCAAACAAATATAGACATCATCACTGGCATGGGCATATGCTCAGATCAATGCAAACAAATATAGACATCATCACTGGCATGGGCATATGCTCAGATCAATGCAAACAAATATAGACATCATCACTGGCATGGGCATATGCTCAGATCAATGCAAACAAATATAGACATCATCACTGGCATGGGCATATGCTCAGATCAATGCAAACAAATATAGACATCATCACTGGCATGGGCATATGCTCAGATCAATGCAAACAAATATAGACATCATCACTGGCATGGGCATATGCTCAGATCAATGCAAACAAATATAGACATCATCACTGGCATGGGCATATGCTCAGATCAATGCAAACAAATATAGACATCATCACTGGCATGGGCATATGCTCAGATCAATGCAAACAAATATAGACATCATCACTGGCATGGGCATATGCTCAGATCAATGCAAACAAATATAGACATCATCACTGGCATGGGCATATGCTCAGATCAATGCAAACAAATATAGACATCATCACTGGCATGGGCATATGCTCAGATCAATGCAAACAAATATAGACATCATCACTGGCATGGGCATATGCTCAGATCAATGCAAACAAATATAGACATCATCACTGGCATGGGCATATGCTCAGATCAATGCAAACAAATATAGACATCATCACTGGCATGGGCATATGCTCAGATTCATCAAGGCTGATCCATGAAAGTGTCTCATGCACATAAGTTACAAGTCCAACTAGAATAGCTAACATCGAAGCAGCTAGTGGTCAGCAAAAGGAAGTAGGTTAGCTGCACAAAAGAATGCCTCAAAACAGGAGGAGATTAGATGCACATATAAGAGACCACTATTTGTGTATCATATCTCATCATTGCTCAAGAGAAGCCACCAGGAGAGGTCAAGGCTCACTGGCCAAAGAAAGCCACAATCTGATCAGGAGGCTCACTGCACAAAAGAAGCCACCATCTGACCAGCAGGCTCACTGCACAAAAGGGAGTTCAACTGACACATACGGCGAAGCACAAAGGAGGACATGACATTGGTCCACCTCATTGCCCTACCACCAGCAGCGGCACCAGCACCAGCCTCAGCAGAAGCACCAGCCCCAACCCCAGCAGCAGCCTGGATATCAGCTAGGGCAGCAGCCTCAGCTGCATTGAGCTCCTCAACCAAGTCAAACTCAGACCCATGTTGTGCCATCACCTAATGCCATTTGTGCAACCCAGCATAGGTAAAAGAAGGGAAATAGTAGGGGGAGGGGAGACAATCAAAATTATAGAATGCAGCTTCACATCATCATTGCAAAAGCCCACTGCCTAAGAATAAATTATAAAATAAAGCAATAATCATCATTGCATCATGCCCATTGCCTCAGAATAAATTGTAAAAGAAATCAATAATCATCATTGCATCATGTCCACTGCCTCAGAATAAATTATAAAAGAAGACTAATTCATCATTGCATCATGTACATGCCTCAGTATAAAGCAAGTAGAGAAAATGTTGCAGTAAACATCATTGCAAGTTGCACATGCCTCAGTTAAGTGGTAGGGAGAAATTAAGTAATCATCATCACAGCAAACTTGTCCAATGTCTCAGTCTAAAGCATGTAGAGAAATCAAGTAACCATCACAACAAACTTGTCCAATGCCTCAGTACAAAGCAAGTAGAGAAATTAAGTAAATCATCACAGCAAACTTGTCCAAGGCATAACAAGAACCTTACAAGTAACCATATCCAGAATACATGAAGCAATATCCTAATACATGAAGCAACAAGTTGACTACATTACATTAGATGTGAGCATGACCCCTATTAGCCCACATGGTATTAGCCATTTCATCCCTCATTGTAGACCATGCTGAGTTGTCATCACTAGCAACCCCATGGCCTTGGGGTGCATTGTTGTTGGGTTCCCAGGTGGACTCAACAGGAACAACCTCATCTATTCCATACCCAAGTATCCAATTGTGCAAAATGCAACATGCAAGAACCAATTTGACTTGTGTCTCGTATGGGTGAAATGGTTTGTTGTTAATGATACGAAATCGATTTTTCAAAGCACCAAATGCCCTCTCAACAGTCACACGTAAACGTGAATGCCTCAAATTGAACAACTCTCTTGCATTGGTTGGATAGTTTCTACTGCCAAATTCTTTTAGATGGTACCTAGTCCCACGATATGGAGGAAGAAATCCAGGGCGACATGCATATCCAGCATCTACTAGATAAAATTTACCTAGACAAGTATAAACATGCATCAGTGCTACCATTACTTATCTTGTTATTTAAATTATGTAGACATGCAAGTTCATTACCTTCTGGAACCCTTAACCCATCAGCCCGCTCTAGTGCATCAGCTAGAATGGTGGCATCATGTGTAGATCCCTCCCAGCCAGCCAAGACATATGTGAATTTTAGATCAAAGTCAACTGCAGCTAGCACATTCTGAGTGGGATAGTGCTTTCTACCCCTAAATACTGATTGCATCTCAACTGGAACTCTAGCATGTATATGAGTTCCATCTATTGCACCAACACAATCCTACATGAAACCCAACAAATTATGTTACATGACATGCACCCAAATATTCAAATTTTTAGTAGTTGACTGACTGTTATATTACCTTAAAATATGGATTCCATCTTTGACTGTTTGTGATCATAACAGGTGTTTCAGTAGATGGAGGCCTAATCATTTCATGCCTAAGCTCACCAATAGCATACAACACCTCTTTGAATTTTCTATGCACTGTCTCCCCAGACCTTCTCCAATTTTGGTGTATCACCCTAAATCGTTGGTTGTGCCCAACAACATGCAAGAACAGTGCACTTGCTCTTCTACACTGCTATGTATGCTATCTCTAAGCAAGTTCCTATCCCTCAGCAAATTGACTAGCTGAAAGAAAGGAGCTCTTCTCGTTCTTAACATGTTTACACACTCCACATCATTGCAGTTATAAGTTTTATCCAGGTTTTTTTGGCGTTCCTCATCCATAGCACTCATTGGGGCATAGGTAATCCGAGGCCGTGACTGTTGACGCATTCTAATCCTACTCATGAAGAAAGCATACATAGCAGTGACTAGTGCAGCTGCATGTACAATAAGCATGCGTCTCTTGTCTTCAGGACCCATCTATACAAATGATAAGTAACAAGTCCTTAAATGTATGCACATAAATACAGACATGCACAAGTGATTGGAAGACAAACAACAGCAAGCACCATGGACAAGTGTGCTCAGATTAAACAAAATGGCATGAACAACTCATGGCAGCAATGCATTGGACAAGTGCGCTCAGATTAAAAAAAATGGCATGAACAACTCATGGCAGCAATGCGTTGGACAAGTTTGCTCAGATCTAAAACAAATACATCACTGGCATGTGCAACTAAGCTCAGTTTATTAAAACAGATCATTGGCATGTACATGTATGCTCAGAAAATTAGTTGTCATCAACATTTAATCACAGCAGGAACAATATCACCGTCATCCATCCACAACACAGATATCTTCAATAATTTCAACCACAGCACCGCTGAATCAATTAACCGCAGACAAGAGATACGTTGAGGGGGGATGAAGGAGGATCTATTGCTTTGTTACCACCACAGAAGCAGTCGATAGCCGGTCAGCGAGCAGATCCGCACGGACCAGAGGGAGAATCGGCAGATCTGCACAAACAACAACTGGATTTACTCATCTACCTCACGGAAAATTAAATCACATCCATCACAAATCAAAGAACGAAATGAGATAACTCGAACCCTTACCTTAAACAACCAAAGAACTCAGATGCGGCGACGGACTGCACAATCAAACGAATCTAATCAGCAACAAGTACTTCCTAGGGTTAGCGAAATCGGGAAAACAAAGAAGAACAAGAGAAATCACTTGCCTTCAAACAAAGATTCGGCAAGAACTCCTGCAAAATCAAGAACAAGCAACTGGATTAGACCATCACCGAGAAAGAGAGATGGGAAGATGAGAGGGAGCGGTATGGATCTAAGAGGTGAAGTTCTCACCTGCTCGACGAAGACGGCGGCGGAGAGGAGGAGTGCGCGAGGGAAGACGAGGTGGTGACCATATATAGAGCGGGGGATGGCGCGAAACCGGGGCGGTAACCCTAGACCTTCCCGCGCGCACGCGCCCAGCCATTTTCGCCGCTTCCGCGCTCGCCCTTGCACTCGCCGCCGCACCGCGCGAGCCTGGCTCCAGAGATACGAGGGTTTCGGGCGCATGCCGGGAGCCAGGCTCGAGGGGGCCTTTTGCATCCCACGGGCCAGGCCCAGAAGCCAGCCCAGGCAACCAAACTAACCTATGTTGCATGCGTGGAGCCTGGATGGGGGGTCATGCAGGCAACCAATCGCACCCCTAAAGGCTCAGCTGCTGCTCTGACTGTTTGGTGATTCAATTCAGTGCTCAATGTAAGGGGGCAACATGAACGCCAACTTTCACTTCACCAGTTCACCGCCATGGCCGCGGCACTGAAGAAAACATCCTTCCTGCACTGCAAATTGCAAGGCAATGCTCTGAGTCTCTGACATGTGACAGACGGATGCGTCTCGGGCCATGCAGATTCTCCTGCTACTGCCAAGTCCAACTCGCCATGATCGGCCTCGGGATCAATGATAGCCCGCTGTGTTCAGTGCTGTGCTGTGCAGTGTGCATGCACTGCACTGACTTGCACTGGCTACCGGACGAGTCCTGTCAGCACTCAGCAGCAGCGCGTTGCTGTTGCCCGGTCCAACGTTGCTGTGGTCCTCTGATCCTCTCGACCAGTTTCGATGATGCCTGCCCGGGCTCACGGGACGGCTAATCATTCTGTTAGTGGTGTGCTCAGAGAAGGAATCTCCGCATAATCGCGCCCAAAGCATCATTAGCTTCCTATCACTCTGTTTTTTTATACATATATAATAAATCGCGCGGGCCAAAGCCAAACCGCATCATTGAGCTGAATTCCTTGCACGGGGAGGGGAGCTAGGATCATTGCTGCGGGTTGGGTAGGCTCTCCCTCTCGTCAGGTTGCTTCTGAATAATTCAGTGCAGGCGCAGCGCACCTGCAGCAGGGGTACTTGTTTACTCGGCCTAGCCTCGGGTTGTCGGCCAGATTAGCGAAGGATCCGGTTCCATGTCAGGCCAAACAAACAAAAGCCTTGTTTAGATCCAAAAGAACACTTCCAAATTTACTATGTAAAAAGAAGATTCCCCATCACATTAAAATGTCATAACATGCATGGAGTACTAAAAGTAGATGAAATCAAAAACTAATTGCATGGTTTTGTTGTACTCTGCGAGACGAACATTTTGAGCCTAATTAATCAATTTTTGGACAATTTTTCACACATACAAACGAAATGCTACAGTGACGCAATGATTACGAAGTGACATCTTACTCCCAAATTTAACCTCCCAAATTCAACATCTAAACAAGGCCAAAGAGAGGCGCCGGAATAATCAACAGAAAGGCTCGCATTATAGATTGGATTGATGCAGAAGCTAGCCACACCAAAGATTATTGTAAGAGCGTTGTTAATGGTAACTAGTTGATGCTAAGGTCTCTCCAAACCGCGTAAGATGATGCCAAAGTCTTTGCCCTGCCCATGCATGTGACACCACGTGAGGCGATCGCAGTTGCTTCCAAAGACCAGAGAGTAGGATCATCAGGCCGGAGCCGCACGCGAGCCGCACCATTAGCTTCCAAAAATGCTAATGGTCAAAGCATTTTTTGTGTTAAGTATTTTTCACTAGTCTATGATTGAGTTGAGTTGAGGTCGTCGTCTCGGCCGTGTTCAGTTCCGGTTTATCCTATGATGATCAAATCTCCCTCCCTTTGACCAGAGGAGGGTTTTGCTTGCTTACCTCTTTTTAGGGCGGGTACCGGAGTTATTTTGGAGAAATATCAGGAGAAAGAAACGCGAGATAACGATCGTTGCGGACCATGACCAATGGTTTAGTCGCCTAAGATTTTTTTTTGTTCTATTTTTGGACGAAGCTTTCTCCAAGTAATTGCGCCTCCTACATGTGTGTGCTATCCCATTGGACAGACCAAAGGTAACCGTCGCATCAGGTAACCTCGTCACAGCCCTGTTCGTTTGGCTGGTGGCTGGCGCTGGTTTTTGCTGAGAGAAAAACACTGCTGGCTGGTTGGTGGCTGGTGGCTGGCGCTGGTTTTTGCTGAGAGAAAAACACTGTTGGCTCGCTGGAAACAATCCAAACGAACAGGGCGAAAGAACCGTTTCAGAATATGCAGATCACTAACGAAAGAGTTACCATATACTGATATACATATACTGTATGAAATGTACGGAGTAGTATCCGTGCCGCTTCAAACAAGCTCTCGACAGGAAGTTTCTCCTCGTCTCCTGCGTGGTTTCTTTCTCCTCGCTGAATGAAAAATCATATAAGTGCCGTGTTTCTGCTCTTCCTAGGATCCATCAAATTGGCGCCTCCGAGGAAGATTAGACGTGGATTACAAGGTCGAATTGTTTAGTTTTTGTCGCCCGTGCGCCTGGATTCCGGGTCGCGATTCCGGCAAATCCTTGTTGCGTTGCGCGTCCATAGGTGGAAGTGGAACCGTGGAAGAAACACTCCGGTGTGCTGATGATCTGTCCTCCATGGCTGGCACCAAAATACTGCACGCCCACTACGAGGTGTACTCATCCGGTAGTTTTCTTTAGATGCCTGAACCTCTTGTCAGTGTCACCCATTTCGTTATTAATAAATGTTATAGTCGTCGTTGGATCGGATAACAAATTTGGTCGAATTTGAGACGTGGAGCTTGGAATTCGACTATTTCCGTGGTATACTTGCGAAATGGAAGCCCAGGGGTTTTAAAATTAACATTATCGTCGAAAATGCGATCGGACGGGCGCTTGTGTATCTTGTCAGTACAGTACGCTTTATTCTTGTGCTCTTTCTGAACTCTGACTGGAACCCAGGTTCAGTTCAGTTCAACAAGTCGAGTTGGGCGCAGTCAGATCACATGCGCTGCAGCACGGTCGGAGACAAAAAACGCAAAGCGCGAAGGGCTGGGTACTGGCCGACTGGCTGGGAGGTGTGCCACTGGTGCTCGGGTGTGATTGGTTACCTGGCCCAGCTCAAGCCTAGCTAGGATTTATACATGGCCGGTTCAAGCCAGGCTAGTGTAAGTCAATAGGGTGTTGATTGGTTGGAGTTGTTTGAAATAGCTTGGATTGTTAGGATGGTGTTTGTTTGGCTGCATAACATGATAGAATAACCTCGTATGTGTCGGGGTGAAGTTATCTCTCATCTATTACATGCTCCCATGCTCCTCAGCAGTGTTGTCAGTGTGGCCGGCGACGGCATCTCCCCTTCTCCACGGTGCGCCACCCCCGGTCTCCGTCACGGCACTCTCGCGGTGCGGCCAGCGGCGGCATCTCCCCTTCTCCACGGCGTGCCACCCACGGTCTCCGTCACGGCACTCTCGCGGTGCGGCTAGCGGCGGCATCTCCCCTTCTCCACGGCGTGCCACCCACGGTCCCCGTCACGGCACTCTCATGGTCGCCACGCCCGACGCCATGAAGTTGTAGATCCTCCGCCTCCTGACAGTGCGGCGGGCCGTGTCCGTGTCGACGACCATTACGGCACCGGCAGAAAGCAAGGACAAGGGCCCCTTCTTCGGCCTTGACTTCTCCGCCTCCTCAGTGCTCCTCGCGCGTGGCCGCCAGCGCCGCCCCCACGCTCCTCCATGGTGCGCCCCCGTGCTCCTCGGCGGCAAGCGCGGTGCTGAGGTACAAAGCACCATCGCTCCTCAACGGCCGTCTCCACGCGCTGCCGCACCATGGCCAGCTCATTGCAGGGTGCCCCCACAACGGCGACACCACTTGCCTTGGTGGATGGGGTGGAACCATGGAAGCCCACGGTGGAGCTCAGTAGCTCACCAAGGGGCGTTGGCGGGAGGAGCTCGCCTCCCACCTCCTCTCCAAGCTAAATTGAACTTTTGTCCATCAAATTGAGCTAGTTCAAATTGAGCTCACCACTAGCCGATTTGAGGTCGCCAATATCACGAATCGAGTTCATCCCTGCCATCGGGGTAGCTCAGCCCATCCTGAGTCCTGCCGATGGGTATGGTTAGCCCCCTACGGAGCACTTGCTGCTGGCCTGCTACACCTCCATGGAGCGGGACTGCACACGCGAGGGGTGGACCTACTAGAGTAGGATTCCATCACTGTGGTGGCAGCAACGACATGGGAGGGTGGGTGACGACGCGTTGGGGATGGAGGAGACGACGTCGGGGCCACACACACGGCGGCGGCAAGGCAGGGCCAAGAGCAGCGGCGCGCCAAGAGCAGAAGTGGCGACGACAGAGTGCTTGAGCGGTAGAATCGCAAGGGGTGAGCTTAACGCCTTCTGTGGTTAGCCAGAGTCTTTGTGTAGGCTGCACAAGTCGGAAACGCAGATGGATCGCGTTTCTAGGTATGCAGGCCGTACAGGCCGTTTTGGCCCATCGGGACCTGGCTAAAGGGCCGCCCAGGCAACTAATCAAGCCGGGCCTGCACTATGGAATCCTGGCTAGGGTGTTATGCACCCTACCAATCACACCCTACAAGTCTTCAGTGCGGGCGGCAGCGTTCTTCGCTAGTTTGCTTGGACATGACCAAGAGCTGGCTGGCTCGAGCGGCTTATGTAAATTTGGATATCTGAAAATACTTTTAGATAAGGGAGAGAAAAAATAGATATACAGAAGTTATCTTTTTCAACAGCATATGTATATTGAAAATCTGTTTTCAAACCGGATAACACTAACAAACAGGGTTCTCAAGTCAGCTGACATAGCTTTGGTTGTGCGAGTCAAGCATGGATCGGCGGTGGAGCGGGAGCGAGGGAGAGAGATATTTGGCTGACATGACAAGTTACACTATGACCTATTTTAGCTGGTTGGTTTCGTGTATTTTCGCCAAAAAGAGAGAAAGTTAGATCATAGCCTAAAATAGCAGACCATATAGATATGTTGTTGAAGTAGTTTTTTTTATTATTTTTAGGTATTCATGCACTGGGTTTAGAATTTATGATGATGATGGCAAATAAGCAATTATATTATCATTGTCCCAGAGAGATTCCTCCATGGTTCAGCAATTATAAAACGTGAAACATCGGAGAAATTCAAAGGATCTTGGTACAAATCATCACAATTTTTTTTGGTTATTTGGCAACGATTTTGCTCTAACAGCATTTATGATTAACATAAGGTCTACTTTAAAGTAATATCAAATTTTCTAGAAAAAAGTAAGGGGGGTTTTCTTAAAAAAACACTAGAGCAGTAACATTCTAATCAATTAATAATAACTTGCTAAGCCTAGTTACCAGTGTAACATTTAGAGTGTTGAACTCCGGGGGTCGACGAAACCTATGATATTGGCTTGGGTTCGAATGTTAGTTCCAACTTTTTTAAAACAAAATCAGAGAAATGTCTCACACTCTGGTCGATTCTCTTTTTTTTTACTTACTAAGCCTAGTTGGTACGAAAGTATATGGTCATCTCCTGACAGGGAGTAAGCTCACTAAATCAAAATGTAACCTTTCCAGTTGGAAAAAAGGAATATTTATACATTATTAGATTTTTGTGTAAAAGAATGGTTCCCCGCTTCAACATTGCCTGTCTTTCCAAACATGGCACCTACTCTGCTGCAAAAAAGTTGCCAATTTCACACCAACCATGTACTCATGCCAAGAGGCATATTTTCCATGCCAGGAGGAAGGTATGGACCCAAAGAGGGACTTTCCCCACCTAATTTGCTGAAACGTGTCGCGGAATCACGAGAATTCCTTTTGCATTTGGACAAAAACATATCTGTGAAAGGGACCTCCACATTTGCAATGCAAACAGCACCATAACCTCACAAAGCGGTTATCTCTTCAGAAGTTGCAGGTAGCTGAGCTTATTTTGCGCGCCACATGTTTTCATCAATGCCAACAAAACACAGTTCCTTGGAGGATGACTATTTTTTGTGCAGCCAAATTTTACGAACTTCACATATGCTCGTAAAGAATTAGCCTTGGACATGCATTATTTGACAGGATTAGTGATGATGTGGAGCGCACCTTTTTATTTGTTTTATTTATTTACATAGCCATCAAGAGGGATGCTTCCAAAGTAATGCTAGTTATAGGTTTTAAAATATTTGCTATATCAGTGTCCTCGATTGATTCTTAGAACTCGCGAAGAAAAACATTCTCCCATTGATTCTTGAGATATATTGCGGCCATTCCTATTTTTAAAAAAAAACTCAACGCCAATGCTTTGTTATACTTGATTTTGCCATTTTGGCCAGCACGTCTGGTGAGTGACGACAGACTGACAGAGCCTATTGAGGCGCTAGAATAGTGGGCATGACGACGGTCAAGGCGAGTACGAGCTCGCAACGAGGACAAAAGTGAAGCAACAATGGCGGTCAAAGGCCAACACGCGAGCTCACAGCTTGGACGAAAGTGAGGCAACGGTGGTATTGCGACGATAAGTCCATAGTTTCGAGTTATTTGGCTATATATATTTTAATAATTATATACCGTAGAAACTGACGTAGATTTAGTCAAAGGAAAAAACAAGCAAACAAAAAATTCGCAACTGTACAAATTATACATGTCACCAAAAATACGTGAGCTTTTTCCAACTCTATGGTCCTTCGGAGGAAGAAAAGAAAAAGGAGAGTTGAAACTAGGGATGAAAGTGGTGTGGATAATTTCCGCGTCCGATCCGATCCGAATCCGAATTTTAAAGATACGGAGAAGAGTTTTGGATATCCGCGTGGATATGGATAATGTTGAAACTGAAGCCCTGCATGCTACAGCCCTGTATCCAGTAGAGGACAGAGCATTGCCATTTAGAGCCCATCGCTGGCAGCACAAGCACAAAGAATCCTCCGAGTTTCCCTTCCCACCTCTTCCGGCCTCCTCGGTCAAACCGCCTTTCTCTCTCCTACTCTTCGCCCCCTCCCTCTCCGGCTCTCCCTCTCCCTTCCCTCTAAAAAAAAGTAGCGCCCGGAGAACCGAGAGGCTGGAGAAAGAGAGGCGGAAAGAGGCAGCAAAATCTCACTTTGTTGTTGAGAATTCTTTCCCCTGTTCTTTTAGCTAGGGTTCTTGGTTGGTGGAATGGAAGCTCGGCGCCTCCATTTGTGCCCCCGAGATCTTCGTCGTTCGCCTCGTGTGTAGCCTTTTTGGAAGGTTGGTGAAAGTGCGAGGAACATCGATAAAGGGAACCCCCACAGAGTTCGGCCCCAATTTCTAGCACTTGGTGTTCTTGCAGGAGGGATTTCGGTTCATATGATGATCCGTGCCTGTTCCTGACGGCGTTGTCGCGCACTACTCCAATCCGCCCACCCTGCTGCTGCCACGCTTTTGGGGAGAGAAGAGGAAGCGAATCATTTGGTCTCGCGGAGAAGTCGTCCAGCGCAGTTCAGGTGCCAGTTTGAATTTCATTTCTGCTTTTATTTTGTTGATGATTGCGCTTTTTTTCTTGTATCTATATTTATGATGAAGGCGGCTAGGTTGGCATCGAATTTTTTGTGTTTCAGAGTTGTTGAGGTTTGATGGGATCGTTTTGGGATCGCAAAGTTTGCGTCTTTGGATTTTGTTTATTTCTCATTTCAATAGTCTTGTACTCTTGTCTTCAGGTCTCATCGAAATCGTACCTGTGTTGATTCAGTTTCGGAGATTGAGTGCTTTGTAGGGGAACGGGAAACTTTGCAGTTTGGTTTGCAATTAGGTTGCTTGAGCAGTAGATTGGATTCCCCATTCTGTATGGAAAATTGTGTTTTGGGTTATTGTAAATGAAATTGCTGCAATTTTTTTTATGGTTGCCGTTGCTTTTTCAAACCTTCGACTCCAGTATTTGACTTTAGACTTCAGTCATCTCTACAGACTCTTCTACTGATTAGTTGGCCTGTGTACTACTCGCCATATACGATTTATTTGGTTTTTGTGTTCTGCCTTTTGCCTAATTTTCGTATGCTCTATGATCCTGATTGGTTTTCAATGTTCTTTTTGCTCCCTATGTAAAGAGCAGGAGAACAAAAAACTTTTGCTCAGTTTCACTATCAAGGAATCTGATATTGCAACTGGACTAATGTGGTATTACATGACTATTATTTCAGTTGGGATAGATTACTGGCACGCATGGCCGGCACAAGCAACCATGGATCCCTCATGGAGGAATGGTTGCCACCCCCCACCCCAAGCCCAAGAACACTCATGTCAAGCTTCCTGAATGAAGAATTCAGCTCTGGTCCATTCTCTAATCTTTTCAGTGAACATGGCACCAACAAGCCTCATGATCCATGTGAAAAGAGCAGAGAACTTGTGAGATTGAGCGAGGAGATGCCTGCTCAAGCTGTTGAAGACAGATTCCAAAAGGGTTTCTCCCTGGAGGCAAATTTATTCAGTGCTAATCAGAAATCAAACTCCCATGGTGGTTTAGCGGAGCGCAGGGCAGCCAGAGCGGGTTTCAGTGTTCTGAAAATTGATACTTCTCGAGTTGGTTCATGCGCAGTTATTCGATCACCCGTGTCAATTCCACCTGGTCTTAGTCCAACTACACTTCTTGAGTCTCCTGTTTTTCTTTACAATAAGATGGTATGCAATATCTCCTTTTTTGGCTTGCTTGTGTTCTCAAGATTTATCTATTAGACTATTAATCAAGGCTGCAATAACTAAGTTACAATTGGAGTAAGCGATAAAGACCTGCATGTTGCGGTTTTCAAACATTGGCTGGGTCTTCTACAGTAATAAGAACATTGATTGGCCTCCACTGTGTAGAACATGGTTTTTGCAGTATACTTCTGCATGTGACTACAAGTCTACAACACTGATTGCTCCTAGTACTGTGCAAAAACATTGTTATACTAGAAATAGCTCTCTGTTTGGTGTCTTAGAAGCTTGGCTTCTGTTTTGATTTTAGCTGCTAATTTTAGATGAGCACTTGCAACCTCGTATCTTTGCCTGCCCTGCTATGTTTGCCATATGAATTTAGCTGATTTGGTTATGGTCAATTGCAGGCACAACCTTCTCCAACTACTGGCACATTACCATTTTTGATGGCTACGAATGACAAGTCAACAATACCACAAGCTGCTAAGATAACTGAAGATTCTACATTTGATAATGATGTTTTTTCTTTCCAACCCCACTTGGGTTCTAAACAGCCAAACTTTTGTACTGCAGAGAAGGTGATTTTCTTGACTATTACTATCTATCAGTATTTTCCATTTCTTTGCCTTGCAGTATTGTAGTACTATTTTGCTTCCTTTTATTGCCAACCTCACCACCAAATTCTCTTTTTTGTTTCTTTAAATAAGAATACCTTTCTATTAATTCACGTGCCTGAAAAATGTTTCGCTGTACAGGAGTATGGTGCTCATCATCAAAACCAGTCCTTGTCAAATATTCATCAGCAGGAATCCAGTCTTCAGTCAAGCTTTACTGCAGTCAAGGATAGCACTAATGCAACAATTGCTAAAGCTAAGGCATCTGACTCCATGTTTGGCAATAGTCACTATGCAGCAGACCAACAGCAAGATGATGAGACAAACCAAAATGCGCAAAGTGAAGGTGTTGAGGCTAGTGCAGCTGCTTGTGTTCATGTATCAAGTCATGGTGTTGCATCTCTTATGGAGTCTCAAGACGCAGTTGATGTATCATCAACACTGTCTAACGAGGAGGATGAGAGGGCCACACATGGCACCGTTTCTATAGAATGTGAAGGTGATGAGGATGAGACTGAATCTAAAAGAAGGTTAATATTGTCCACCCCTTAACTACTTAACAGACTGCATGCAGTTATATTGAGCTCACTGATACTCTTTTTCAGGAAACTGGATGCTTTAGGAGTTTCTACTATTACTACTGCTGTTGCCACCAGTACCATTGACATGGGAGCTGCGGCCTCAAGAGCTGTCCGGGAACCTAGGGTAGTTGTTCAGACCACAAGCGAAGTCGACATCCTCGACGACGGATATCGGTGGCGCAAGTATGGCCAGAAGGTCGTTAAAGGCAATCCAAATCCAAGGTCAGACTTTTGCTGCCATTTCTTGCACTAATTGACTTAGTATGTGGTCTCCTCCATCCCTGAAATAAGTAGCAACATTCATTTCATTTGTCTGCAGGAGCTACTACAAATGTACACACCCTGGCTGTTCAGTGCGCAAGCACGTGGAAAGAGCATCGCATGATCTGAAATCAGTAATCACAACGTATGAGGGAAAGCACAACCATGAGGTTCCGGCAGCCAGAAACAGTGGGCAAGGTGGTTCCAATTCTGCCAACGCTCCATCTGCCTCACAAGGTAGTAGCTCTCACCGTAGGCAAGAACCAGCACAAGCCAGCTTTGCTCATTTCGGTGCCACCGCTCCTTTTGGCTCCTTCGTTCTCCCACCGAGCAGCCAGTTGGGACCAGCAGCAGGGAATTTCCGCTTCGGGATGGTTCCACCAGGAATGGCGATTCCGATGCCCTCTCTAGGATCTCTTGCTCCAACAAAGATGGTTGGAAATTCATCAGGTATGCAGGGGTACCCAGGGTTCATGATGCCAGGAGAACCAAAGTTGGAGCCAGGGTCCCAGCCAGGCTTCCCAGCAGCAAATGCGGCCTCATCAGCTTACCAACAGATGATGAGCAGGCCTCCTTTTGGTCATCAGATGTAAATAATAGGAAAGAGAAAAAGGGATAGATTTGCTCCAGCTTGTATACATGATAGTGACGCTGCAACATTGCTTTGTTCTATTTTTTTCACCCTTTGTGCATTTCTTTGAAGCAAAGAGTGCTGGGGATGGTGCCCTGTCTTCCTCTTGTAGTCGATGGAAATTGGAAATTAATCAATCGAAACTTCTGGTTGTGAATACTATCTGCCCAAAACTCTGCTGTCAGGTTTTGTTCAAAGATAGGTCAGACTTAGTCAAAGCACCTGAAACAGTAAAGAAAAACTGTGTACACAACAAATCAGGTGCCGCTAAGTTTTGAAGGCAATTCTGTTTGGGTCTGGGGCATTCTACCTTGTTCCTAGTCCTAGAAGTCAAGAACCACTGAAGCCTGCCGGAAGGCTGTATTGTCTATAACTCTCCCTACCCCCGCGGGGGAACAGGTCAGAAGGAAACCTGGACTCGCATAGTCGCTCGGCTGCTCGCTTCCATCACCGGCGGCGGTCGCGCCGCCGCGGCACGTGTGCAAGCGCCGCACGTTTCGAGCTCGCCGCCTAGTCGCCTACCACGATCTGGACTCCCAACTGCCATGCGCGCGTACACACTAATTTTTTTTTTAAAAAAAAGTGCATGCGTACACACAATAACTGAAAGCAAATGAAGAAATGGTCGCCGATTAGTTCTTAGTTGTAATTGAAGTATTGAACTCGAGTTTTTTTTTTGAGATGGTAATTGACCTCGAGTTAACAGCCGCTAACGGTGCCATAATTTTGAATTTTGTTAGTTGTAAACTCGAGTTAGTGGCAGGTTAGATAGATAGATGGTCGTGGCATGCCCATGCCGTGTTCTCAGTACGCGGGTGCCCTCGTCACGGAGCCGTCGAACACGACGACCTCGTCGCCGGTGGCCACGCCGTGCCACTCGAAGGATAAATTAGTGATAAATTAAAATTATAATTTATACTTTATACAGTATGTATTTTTTTCTTTGGCGTTGCCTCGTATCAGTCCTTGATTCTGCCGTTAGCGCGTCATTTTCGAAAAGATCACTTTCCGTTTCCAGTTTCCTATAACTCTTACATAAATGGAAAGAAGCAGACGGACGGCCTGCTGGCGACGACGACATCGCCGGCGAGCAAAAACACCCGTGATAGCAGGATGGCCGCCACCGGCGCCGGAGAAGGCGACAAGGAGGCGCCTGCCGGGTCGGGCAGCCTCCACACCAAGACCCTCCTCAAGAGCGAGTCGCTGTACCAGGTAATTCATCCAACATCCAGATCGCCGGCATCGATCCTAACTCCCGCGACGAGACTAACGCTTCCGATCTCCGCGCCGCCCACCCCCCCTCCTTCTAGTACATTCTGGAATCCACCGTGTTCCCTCGCGAGCCCGACTGCCTGCGGGAGCTCCGCCTCGCTCGAAGGGCTCCTCCCCTGAGCACACGAAGCTCACGTCCATGCCCAGGCCAATTAAGCTACCGCGATCAAGGTCCTATCGTAGTAGCAGAAGGCTAGACACGCAGCCACGGAGATGGCACGGCATATATGCCATGGACGGAATGCACTACGTGTGACATGGATTCCTCTGTTCATTCTGTTGGTTACCCGCAAGAGTTTCCGGTGAGCACTGACCACCGAGCGGCCATTGGCCTTCAGATTGTATTCGTCAACAGATTGCTCTTGCAAATTAAATGCCATGCAAAATGAGGCGATTGTGACACTGTCCTTGCCTACCCTCATAGAATGGGCATGCCCCTAGATTGCTTGCATGCCATTTTCGGCGCTAGTACAGCAGTAGAACATGCAGGAAGAAGCATCTCATGGGCTGTGTTTAGTTAGAAAGAGAAGAAGAGAAAGTTTGGTGAAAGTGTCACATCGGACACTGTAGCGCACTGTAGTACTTTTCGTTTGTTTGTGGTAAACATTGTCCTACCATGACCTAACTAGGCTCAAAAGATTCGTCTCGTCGAGTACATCAAAACCATGCAATTAGTTTCTTTATTTATCCACGTTTAGTGTTCCATGCATGCGTCGTTTGCTATATTTAATGTTTCGATG
>OAMR01000203.1:342878-390634 GCA_900205405.1 Echinochloa crus-galli | reverse complement strand
CGCCGGCGCCGACTCGGTTGGACCCGAATCTGGGCCACCTGATCGCCACCGCCGGCTTCTCGCTGGGCGCGGGCGGCGCCGACTCGGACAACAGCGACGACCGCACCAGCAGGCTCTCCACCGCCGCCAGCGCGCCGCGCCACGACTTCTCGTCCGGCGGCTTCGGCCGGGACCGCGACAGGGCGCGATCCCGCGCCCCCGGTGCCGCTGCTCACGGCAAGAACCTCCGTGCTGCACGCGGGCGCGGCGCAAGTGCGCGCGCTGCCGCCTCCCCTGTGGAAGCGGAGAATTCGCGCTCCAGTGTTGAGTCCAACCTCCGCAGCTCTAACGCTGCTCATGCACGGCGATCCAGTGCTGGGATCACCAGCAACGGTGTTCACAAGGTCCTATTCCCTGATGACCATCAAAGTGACGACGAGCCTCCGAGTGAGCTGAGGTATTCCACTGGAGGTTTCTACAAGGAGAACGGGAGTGTAGTTGGGAGATTGGGGAACTGTGATTCCGATGCGAACAATCATATCTTTGATGAGGCGAGCGTCGGCAAGTTTGAGAATGGAGGGACTCATTCAGGTCTTGATCCATATGTTGAGTCGATTGCGTTGCTCCAATCGGCACAGGAAGCTCTTGAGAATGGTATGGTCAGATTCCTTTCTACAAGCTTAACTTGCGAACTTGCCATTATTTCAAAGCTTGCCTATTAGATATAATTAAACCATCTTGGAATTCTGCTCTTTGCGGAATTTCTCGTAACTTTGAAGAGATGGATTAATAGTTGTTTTGATATGCTTATGCTTATTAATGAAAGATCTAATTGTCACAATTGTTCATTACTATTTTTGGGAGTACAAAAATTCCACTTTTCAATTCAGTTTGGTTAGTTCTGCATCTTCAAATTACTATGAGCTGCATTTGTTCTGGCCCTTCCATTTGGGATTCGCTAGTTCAGGTTTATAATGTGGCCTACTCTATGTGCTGGGATGAATAGAGTAATTGTTGTACTTGATCTATCATTGATTGAAGGGACGGGGCAACAAATAAAGGCGCTTGCCTATGATAATCTTTTGACAAATTTATTTTATGTCACTCTATGCTTCTGTCATCCTAGTGGTGGTTAATTCAATAATTCAGCACTGTTTGAATGAATTTGCTTCAGCAGAAGGGTTTGACTTACTAGGTATAGAAAGTGAGTAGCTTACATTTGTGAGGACTGAGGACATCCTGCCAAATGGTCATCGTTTGCTGTCTTTTTAGCTCTAAGATGAGTTGGTCAAGGCCAAACATGCTTTATTCAAAAGTGGATGTAGATATTTGCTATTTTGACTTATGACTGCATGCCTGCAAGCAGTTAATTTTTGAAATGACCAACCACTTTGTTCAATGGCTATGTTATTTTTTATTCCAGAATACAAGTCTATGATAATTATACACCACAATTGTTGACCTGCTCAATTTGTGAGACACGTCTCCTGGATTTACTTCTGCTGTGACATACTGGGTGTGTTTAGTTGTAAAAAGGGGTATTTAGAATTTTCAGCTGAGACTAAATAACTGACTCTCTTCACCTGCTACTTCTGAGCATTGGAGTATTTATTGTCTTCAGCTAGCATTTTCCTGTTTTGATATTCTAGAAGCCTTTATAACTTTGATAAATCGCCCATGTGCACATGGGCAGGTCTTATAACAGAGCAACAACTCAAGCTTATTGTGACTGTTCGGGGACATCTAATTTGCATATGCTAGCTATCCATATCACTGCTGCATGGTTATAATCCATCAGTATATTTTTTATGACCTGCTGAAATCTTCCTTTTATTTTCATACAAAAGCTTGGTTTTTCTCCTAAAAAAGTCTTCTTTTGCCCCATCCAAGTGTTCTTCCAATAACTATTTGCTGTATGTATTGCAGAGATCCAAAAGTTTGTGGAGATCAGGAAAGAAACTGACGACAATTCGACAACTCACCACAGTGAAACAGAATGGAGCAGCTCATCCTATCCTGATGAATCTGTAGAACTAAGCGAGAAGATAAAGATACTTGAGTCAAAGCTGGAAGAAGCAACCATTCTCATCAATGAGCGGGATTCAAAAATACTTGAACTGGATGCGCTCAGCCAGATGCAACCACATGATACCACATCATGTAACAATGATCTGTTGTCTCTGCAATCTGATGTAGACCAACTGCTCTTGGAGAAGATGGAGGCAGAGATTCAGTGCTTTATTCTTACAAGAGCCTCACAGGATTGGAAACCCTTGATTGAGGATCAATTTGCTCTTTACGAGACGCAGAAATCCCTGACGGGGGATCAAAAATCCTTAGAAACTAAGCTGCGGCACACAGAGAACAGGGCGATGATGCTCGAGGAGATGGTGGATAAGCTAGAGTCACAGTGCAAGGAGCTCTCTGATACTTCTGAAGTCCTGAAGCTGCAGGCCAGAGCAAGCAGAGCCTCCTTGTTCTGCTCCATCCAGTTCGTGCTGCTCTGCATAGCCATGGGCACCCTCCTCGTTCCCTTTCTGCCTTCATCTCCGGATATTGTACCTACTTGAGGTTAGAAAATTCAGTCAGCCTTTGTGTAGACATTGTCAAAAGATTGTTTACTGTAATTTATTAGGCATCAATCGCCTTACAAATTTTCGTTTTTGTAACATCAACTCGATTTTGCTAGTAATCTCGTTATGAATTTACTGTACTTCTGGGTTCTCTGTATTTTGGAAATGCCACTTGTGCAGCTTTGGATCTCATCACCCTGATGCTGAAATCTACCATACTGTTTTATTTATGTGTTGTTTGCAAGTCATGTAGTTGCACAGTATAACTGTGCTATACGATATACATGCTGAAAATGACTGAAGTAAAAAGAAAACACGAAGGGAAGGGCAAATACATGCCGGAAACGGAAATGATACGTACTTGGAACAACTGAAAACGAAAACAAGTACAGAAGGACATTGGTCCGGAAACATAAAGTAGAGTCTTGAATCTGAAGAACAGTTTCCTGTAATTTGTTGAGCACATACTCCCATTAACAATTTTCGTTATTGTTATATTGTAAGTTTTTAGGTGGTACTTCCTTGCAACTCTTATCTTTTGGTTTTCTGTATTCTGGACATGCTACTTTTGTGTTGCTTTATTCATGAACCACGAGCTCCCAGAGTAGAACTGGGGAGTGAAAGTAACTGAATACAAAGAGTCATAAAGAAATCCGAAATTCATGCGGCAATATACACACGCAGAGTTTCACTACTTGTCCAAATTAACCAATCTGTCCAGCATCAGATACATCACCGAACACAGCAACACCAACACACACACATCAAGTAGATTACAGCGCAAGCAGCTCGATCGTCACCAAAGGAACGAAGGCCCGGCCTGGTCTGCTCAGAAGAAGTTTGGGTCGTATCCGTTGCTGGATGTGGCGAGGATGTAGTAGGCGACGATGTGGCCGAGCGAGCCCCAGGCGAGGACGTCGACGAGGTTGAAGCCGACGGGGTCGTTGGACTTGAGCAGGCCGGCGTACTCCTTGGCGCGCTCGTCGCCGGCGTCGAAGTGCGTCTTGCCGTTCTGCTCGGGGACCTGCTTCGCCACGTTCTCCCGCTGGAAGTTGAAGAAGACGAAGCGGCCCAGGAACAGCGACACCCCCGTGCTCAGGCTGATCACCAGCGACGGGCTCAGCTCCGCCCGCGCCGCCACGGACCGCCGCGCCGGCGCCGCCGCCCGGAACGACACGGACGACGAGCGCGCCGCCCTGCTGGGCGACGCCGCCAGGCGGAGGCCCGACACGGACGGCGGGGACAGCACGGCGGCGGTCGAGGTGGCGGCCATGGCTCCCTGCTGCTGCTGCTGCTGTTCTTGGTATTGGGGGCTCGGGTGGCGGTGTCCTTGGTGATCTAACGAGCTGCTTGCTTGGTTAATGGAGTTGGGTATATAGCGGGGTGCTGACTTGGCAGATATGGTGGGGGCGCGGGAATGCGAGGTTAGTGGTGGAGGAGGCGAGGATTTGGTGGCGTGGCCATGGCGGGTGCCCATTGGAGGCAGCCGGATAAGGTATCCGAGCCGGGGCCTTTTTTAGATTTTTCCTCCGGTGCTGATGTCACTATCTTCGCATTCAGGGGTGAACGCAGTAGTGGCTGTCAATTTGTGCAACGCTGCACCCTATCTCTACTTGGCTGAGCTTATTCAGAACTTCAGGTTATCCAAAAAGTTCGGTGTTACTGAAATCTGTTTGACTGAGTTCGTGGTTATTCTTGTTCAGGACTAGTACCTGCTGATGTTATATTTGCCTCAGATTTATTCTCCAAGATCAGCTGAAATAACCAAGCGGAAAGAACTATTCGTGATCAATTTGACCAAAAAAAAATGGAGTGTGTGCGCAGTAAATTCTAAATTAGAACTCTAGGAGGCTTCATTTTTCAGAAGGGGCTGCACCGACAAATCGAACCTACAGAAACGGCTACAGAATCTTCAGCCCTGTGACGACAGAGCGTGTTCTTTACATTTCGGAAATTTTACCACGTTCAAGAGGCGAAAACCCTAAGTTAGATACCTGTTTACCACCGTTTTCGAAATGAATTCAGATATACACAAACTATGTCATATATCCAAAAGCAGGCGCCAATACAGAACACACGGTTTTGTACGTGATCGATCAGATGGTACACGGTCAGAGGCTCGCTGCATGCCCTGCCCACAACGCAACGGGGTTGTGGTCGTCTCACCACGATACGAGGAGGAACGAGACGGCCAGCAACGCGGCCGCCATGGCCGCCGCCGCCGGAGCTCCGACGGCGGCGGCGCCGGAGGCCTTCTGCCCTGGCTGCACCTGCGGGGTGTCCTCCGGGCAGGTGAGTCCCTTGTCGCCCTCGTGGCAGTTGTTGGCGAAGAGCCCCGGCGGGTACTTGCCGTAGAGGTTGATGTAGCTGAACATGGTGGCGGCGCAGGTGGTGGTGACGTCGTTGATGTAGGTGGAGTAGGGGCACGCGAAGTCCTTGAGCGCGCCGCAGCACAGCGTCGGCTGGTACAGCGGGCCCTTGCACCGGCTCGTGATGATCGTGTAGTTGGCCCCCTCGAAGCTCACCGGGCAATCTGTAACAGCCGGCAGATCAGACATGGATCGAGCCGCCGGAGATGCAATGCAATGCAGGCTGTCTCTATCGCTCACCTTTCTTGGCCTGCAGCAGGCTCCGGCCGGCGCCGTCGTGCCCGTGCTCCAGCAGCGCGTCATCTGCATCCACGGCGAAACGGCAGGGTTGCGTTAATGGATGGATCGATCGATCGATCAGACACGAAACGGGAACAAGATCGGCGGCGCTGCTACGGAATGCGACTCACTGGAGATGAACCCGGCGGCGGCGGACGCGAGGACGGCGGCGAGCACGGCCGCGCCGAGCGCGAGGACGCCTCTGCGGAGACCCATCGCTGGCCACGCGGATCGGTGGCCCCTTCTTCTCCTCCTCCGGTGTGTCCGTGGAAGGGAAAGGAAGGGGTGGCGATGGGCTCGGGGGACGCGCGGCGAGGTGGGGTTAACCGACAGGGAGGGAGGCAGAGGGAGGAAGATGCGGAGAAGAGGTTGGCTGGCGCCGGCGCGCGCGGGCCGTGCCCAAATGGGCGTGGCCGCGTGGGGCGTTTCAAAAATAGCCGGGGTCTTGGACGGCCAGAAATGCCCGTGAAGAAGCTTCTGTGCTCCCAATGGCGTCAACGCCAATTGCTGCATTTACAGAGAAGGCAGCACGCCAGCACGGCAAAAGCCTTGTCATTCTGCTCGTTCTTACAGCCCGTGGAGATCAGATCACAGAGTGTAGCAACATGCATGGCGGTGACATCTTCCACGCACCGAAGGTCAAAACTGGGGCCGGCAACAAAAGGAGGCTAGCCGCTAGTGTTAGTGCTAGCAAATACAGCCCTACAGGTAGACACTGATTGATCATGCGTGTGTCCAGCCAGCGACATGCATGGCGGCGTCATCTTTCACGCGCAGGGCTGACAAAAACTCCACTCAAAAATGGGGCCGGCAGCTTCAGCCTTCAGGGTCATCAGTTATCCTGGCAACTCACGGCGCAACGATCATCTTCTCCTATGAACAGCAGAAACTCCTCTGCAGGGGAAGTAATCATAATGGTATGTTCAGTTTCAGTTTCACAAAATATAACATCAGGCAAGTTGCGCTAGAAGTTAAAGGAAAGGATACAAGTTCAGAAGTGAATTACCCTAACACTAGACGATCGGTGCTGCAGAGTTTCCACAGTCTCCACCAATTCCATTTGCTTCGCTATGGCGGCCTGCAACGCCTGATGAGATACAAAGCCGGAGTTAGGAAGTGCAGCTGCATTGCACAAGGTCGCAAGCACACAGGATAGGGATGTAGGATCTGTGCTGAAAACTTAAAAGGTACCGGAAGGAAGGAAGCTAAAGCATAATGTGTTGAGGGCCTATCAGGGATGGTGGATTTCTTGCTCCATCAAATAATGGCAGAAGCAGAAAATGTCTGTTCCCCTGAAGCACATGAATTTTAAAATACACTGCATGGCCTATCAATTGTACAGCGATGTAAGAATGATATCACTGCTAACACTGAGCGGGATCACACAGAAAACTAGAAGATTAACAAAGCAAAAGCATTGGGAATCGTTGTGATAGGGCAGTTTTGCCTAGGAATGAGCTTTCAGCTCGTCTAATATTTACGCCATCCATATCCTACAACTCTGCAGAACAATAAGTTGGGGGAAGAACTTACTGTTTTTGTCCTCTCTAGGTCAGCTTCCAGGGATTTTATCCGATCGAAAGACTGCAACAGTACAAGTTCTTTATCCTTTGGCATATCTGGAGGTTTGCTCATCAGATGATTGCACAAGGACTCAAGCTTTTCAACGCGTTGTAAACAAGCACTCATGTCCTCTTCTCTTACATCTTCAGGCTTTCCTTGCTCTGCTGCAGCATAAGAATGGGCATTTTCTAGCACCCTTTCTTGTCTACAGACAAAAAAGTGGAAGAAGGATAATATCCTGATCAAGAATGTGACCAGTCCTCTAGTAAAATCTTCCAAAATCCTTACAGCAGATGTAAAATGCAGAATAAGAGAAATACTCCCTGAAATAATTAAATGAGGCACAATAGTTTGCAAACAAAGTTAGAAATCAGCAGTGAATAAAGCTATGGTAGGAATAACATGTAGGCAGAAATGAAAATTTCAGATAAGAATTATACTGGGAAATATTATTCAAATAAATGGACAATTCTTACTGTTCTAAAGGTGAAGAGAAAAGTTGAAGCAACATTGACAAGCAATATTATTTTGGGTGGTACAAACCTTAAATATCACTAAGTAGAAAACAAGAGATCAGATACCTAAGTTATGTAGCCATCCAAATGTGGAAATTTTTTTCTGACAGGTCAATTGAATGGGCACCCTCTCCAATTGCTGGGTGCCTAGAGGAGATCTAGGATTCATATATAGGAGATGCTTGCTATCAGAACTGCATGAGGTTGAAGCATCTGATCCCTTAACCTAAGAAAAAAACATTTGATACAAAAATCAGCTCACAGATGGTACTGTTGATACAATACAAGATATTACAGCAACTGGGACAAATAGAGAAAAGCTTATTCTAGTTAAGGTAAACAATGATTCCATAAATTAGCACAACTCGTACTTCTTCATGAACTGGAGTAAGCAAATTGTAGTCGGTACTCTTCTGAACAACTGATGGACCAACATCATCAACATCTGACTCAGATTCAGCAGTTTCTGATATGTCACTGAGCACTCCCTGCAACCAGAAGAAATGATATTGACTTTCCTGGAAAACTCAGTAGTAGTAAGAAACTAGTTTAAGAAACTGGAATTTCAGAACCTTGCCTTCAGGTTTTCTGCCCTTAGGGAAGAGCCACTTCTTTCGTACCCATCATAAATTTCTTTGTTTTCTCTCGTGCTACCACCGCCTTCCATACTGTTTATCAGCTACAGATGAGAATTTCATATTTGTAAGTCTTGTGGCAATCGTACTATTTCGTCATAAAGAGGATTTGAATGTTGAAACAAAACATCTCTCCTGCCACACGAAACCATTGTCTCCAGACATATCACTAGTTATGTTGAGCAGGCCCAACAATGTATTGTCAAATGAGAAAGCAGGAACCTATATAAGACACAGTTTACAATTTAGAGGTACCTTCAAAATTACAGGATCATTCCATGGCCCTTTGTTAGACCTGAGGCAACCACCCTTGTCACTACATGTGCATGAACCACCAAGGAACTCTGGCAATTCACTGCGAAAACACAAAATTATTTTTGAACCATGGTAGGCCGATTATGCAGTCTTAAGAATTTAAACACAAATGTGGCTATGTAGAATAAGTTGGCACCAACCTTGAGTCGACAACTTCAATTAGCCTGCTCTGGTAGTTTGAACCAAGAACCTGAACAGATGTATAATAACTAAATTATTCTTTCTGTAGTATGCACAGTAATGAAACATGAATGACCTTAGATGTTGAGTTATGGAGCTTACATGAATCTTCGAAGAAGTTTTTGGGTCAAGAAACCCTTTAACACTGTTCCAGATCAGCTTGAATCCACTGCCAGCATTCACAACATACATCTGATGTAATGTCTGCATATATATCTTCACTTAGAAATGCTGCTCAACAGGAAACAATATGCCGCAGTACATCCACTGAAAAGCAAATATACCTCAGGATAGTAGTCACTGTCTATTCTCTGCATACGTTGAACAAGCTCCCTTGCAGTCTTTGAGAAATTCTTAAACCCCTGCAACAGCAGTAAGAAACCGAATCGATGACAAATCTGACAACATAGACATATGAAAACTGAATGCTGTGGCCCGGGCATTGCGCCATTAGCATACCACGCCATGAACATCCAATATGGTAGTAGTGGAATCAATGTGTCTCTTGGCTGCTAATGTGCAGGCAGGGAACTTCTCCCTGAAAGCCCTCTCGAACTCCTGCACATGGTACTTGATATATCGATCCACCGTAGTGATCTGCATGAGCTTGTTTGGATCGACCTTTCCGAGCCTCTCGATGTACACCGGCCGGCCTTCACGATCGACTCCGTGGTAGCCCTGAGGGTAGTACTGGAGCACGCCATCAAGCTCACTGAACTCAAAGTCCTGACAAAATTAATCCCAATTATCCATCAAGAACAAAGCAAAAACCAAACAGGCTTCAGGTTTGGCAATTTCTGAAACAACATTGTGGCTCTGAAGTCTCTGATCACCTCCAGGATTGTGTCAGCTCCAAACTCTTTCCTCCATCTCAGCATCTCCGCCCACATTTGCATCGCCTTCTCGGAATCAAACTTCCTGGCCTTCAGAAACCTGCACTTATTGTGAAAAGAAACAAGATGAAGTCACTAATGGCAAATGAGGAACTGCTAAACAATGAGGGCTATTTTTTTTATCTCCAATCGAACCTCAGCATCATGTGGTAGTCGTCGTGCTTGTCGGGGTGGAGGCCGTGCGCGGCGAGGCGGTCGCGGAACGCGGCGACGGCGCGCTCCTCGTCGGCATCGCGGACGTCCTCGATGGAGATGGCGGCGGGGAAGCGGAAGTCGGTGACGCGCCGCCGGCCGCGCTTCTTCCGGAGCGCGTGGATGGCCTTCCGCCGGAGCGACCCGATCTTCCGCCGGCGCCGGTCGTCCTCGGAGTTGGGGTCGCACAGCGATATCTCGTGCTCGTCGGCATGGCTCACTGCAGAGCGCCGCCGCGTCAGTTCCACTGCTTCATCATCAGCCAAGAAACGCGAGAAAGATGCCACAGCTTTACTGAGAAGAATCGCCGGCGTTACCTGACATCGTTGTGATCCCGCGTCCAACTCGAGATTGCGCGCAGCACCGGAGCTCTCGATCGGGATCAAATGGCCAATCTTGAATTTGTCTTGAAGAGAAACGTAGGGACTTATTTAAAGGGTGCCACTACCAACCGGCAAGAACTGCAAAAATGGCATCTTTTTACAGGCTGAAAGCTGGAGCATACAGAGGAAAAGAACAAATTCTTGCTGCGGGTGCGCTCTTTCTTTCTCCTCTAAAAAAAAGAGTTTCCCGTTCAAGCTTGCTAGAGAGAAACTCGCATTGGCTGCTACTGCTAGAAAGAAAGAACATCCAAAGGAACATCAAAGTGGCTCTGCATTTATGCATTCCTAGGAACTCCCAAAGAAAATATACGGAACAAGAACTGATGAATAAACAGAAACCGCAAAATCAAGTTCAGAACAGAACCCAAACACCAAAAACACCGAATCTGACCGACGAGAACTGTCATCGCACCAAACACCACGAGAAAAACCACGTGTCGATGGGGCCTCCTGGCGCACGCACCTTCCCCTCCTGGGTGCAGCCCCTTGCTAGCTCCAGCCTCCAGGTGTTGCGGCTGCGGCAGCCTCTCTCGCCGGCGACAGCGATCACACTCACTCACTCGACTTGTAGCTAGACCTCTTGACTTGTTTATATGTACCCGCACTGTTACGTGGGCGGCGTGCATGCGCGCGTATTCGGCGCGGTGACTCGTGTAGTCGTGTGTGCGCACGCAGGCGTACGTGTCGGTGGGGCCTCCTCGCCGGCGTCACACACGCCGGAGCTCTCGAGCTAGAAAAATTTTCTCGATCTCTTGCTTGCAACGATGACTGAGCTGAAACCTATACGCTTGCTCGCTCACGGGTCACACGGGGACACGGCACGGCACGCCGACCCAGTCCGATGTCAGAATTGTTTATGGACCTGAGGATGGTGAAAAGACTCGAAGAGCATCGGACAACGTGGTGCTGGTAACTGGCCGGTTAGGTACTGTAGGAACCTTGGAACTATTTAGCTGCTCCATTAACAACGTTTTCGTTCCGGTCTTGTATCAATATACTAATAAGATGGAATCGGAGACCAATTGACAGAACTTGTCGCTTGATCCGTCTGGTCGCCCCAGGATACAAAAAGAGGGGTCGAGGGGAGAAGAAAAGGAATGGAGAAGCTGCACCGACCTGAGAGTGATCAGTGAGCTGAGCAATGGACGCCGGAGACTGTGACGGCGGTGCTTTCCGAGGACGACGACGACGTGAGCGTTCCCTACCTGTTACGGCCAAACTCGCGGCCGGCGTGTGGCGCGCATGGACCGGTCTCCGGCGAGCTTGTGCACCGGGACATTGTTCAGAGCACGCGGCGATTATATTAGCAGGCGATCAGACCCGGATGAGCAGTAGGGGGATTTAAACTAGGGTTTAGCTGGAGTTTGGACTGGCGCTGTTACAGGGTTGCTGCTCGGCCTCCTTGTCGTGTTACGGCGCGCTGTTTGCTCGTGTCTGCACAGAGCCACGCCGTGCTCCGCCGCACCGGACTATTTTACTGCCTAGCTCCTCAAATCTCACGGACCTGCTCCTGCGTTGTGTTCTCGCATCGAAAATGTATACTCGCAGTGAAGTAACCAATGTGAAGGGCGAGACTTGGAGGGGCATCACGCATCAGAGCATGTGACTCCTTGGGTACGAGCGCAGAGAGCTGCACGTGCTGACGGGGTGAACTTGCCGGAGCGGTGGCAAGCATGCGCAGCCGCGGCCGAGCTTGGGGCTGGACCTCGGACGGCATGGCCGCATGGGAGCCCTCTTGTTGGTTGGTGAGCTTCGTTTCAGGCCCTTTTGGGCAGATGATGAGCAGGAGGCCGGCTTTTCCCCGGTGAGCCTGCTCCTTTCCTCCGACCTGCCTCTGCTGCTGGGGTGCTTGTCATCTTCCCGGTGGAATGGTGGATCCACGCACCGGATGGCCGGAGTCAAGGACAACCATTATTATGGTTATGGCTGGGGAAAGATGGCTCTGGCAACAGCGAGCTGCAGCAGCCTGCAGAACGGCCGATCTCGAACTCGGCCATTATATGGGGTGTAATGAGAGGGCAAAATGCCAAACAGTCTTGGCATCTCGTGGCTTCTGGTTGTTTTATGGGCCATCCGCCCATCCTGATTCCCGACCAAGTTGTTCCTCTCGATTTGGGCTTTATAAAGGCCCGTAAGCTCGACCTGAAAACCGTATTATCTGCTAATTCGTTTAAGATGAAGGAAGCGAGTCCGAAATACAACATGGCTGAGACGCATATACAACCACTAGCCCAACGACGGGTTTCACACGCCCACCGAAGTGGATCGTTTTAGGCCGTGTTCGTCCACACGACCGTTTTTAGCTGGTTTACACATCATGTACCAAGTACCAACTACAAGTGGTAGCTATGTCTATCTAATCATCCATTTATCTCATTCAATTTCCGAATAAATAACTAAATGATAACTGACCGACCGTTTAGTGTTTAGGCTAAAATTGACCGTACCAAACCAATCGATGGGTTTCATAAGTTATCATTTGCTTGGGAATAACGCTACTACTTTTGTTCCAAAATACTATTTGTTGTTGACCTTTTTTAATAATGTTTGACTATTTATCCTACTAAAAAAATTATGTAAATATCATTTATTTGGTTTGTGATTTACTTTATCGTCAAAGGTACTTTACTCAGCACGGTCATGTTGGGATTAAAATAAATGATCAGGTTGGTCAGAATTTCCAGACATGGAAGGGGCTGAGACAAGAAGACCCACTGTCACCAATCCTGTTTAATATTGTAGTGGACATGTTAGCAATTCTCATTAACAGGGCAAAAGAGGAGGGTCTAATTACTGGTGTTGTCCCGCATTTAGTTGATGGCGGTTTGTCTATTTTACAATATGCGGATGACACTATTTTGTTTATGGATCATGATATTGCGAAAGCTACGAACATGAAACTGCTGCTATGTGCGTTCGAGCAATTATCAGGTCTTAAAATAAATTTCCGCAAGAGTGAATTATTTTGCTTTGGCCAGGCAAAAGAAAGTGAACACCAATATGCTGATTTATTTGGATGTAAAACGGGGTCCTATCCTTTTCGATATTTGGGCATCCCGATGCATTACCGGAAACTCAGCAATTCCGACTGGAAAGCAATAGAAGAAAAATTTGAAAAGAAGCTGGTCAGTTGGAAAGGCAAGCATATGTCAGTAGGTGGACGGTTAGTGTTAATTAATTCCGTTCTAAGCAGTCTGGCAGTGTTCATGCTCTCCTTTTTTGAGATACCTAAAGGGGTTTTAGAGAAACTAGATTACTATAGATCCCGGTTTTTCTGGCAGTCGGATGGACATAAACGGAAATATAGGTTGGCCAAGTGGGAGGTTCTTAGCCAGCCAAAAGAGATCGGAGGGCTAGGAATTAAAAATTTGAGTGTCCAGAACCAGTGTTTATTGAGCAAGTGGTTGTTTAAGTTGTTAAATGAGGACGGGATGTGGCAACAATTATTGAGGAATAAATACTTGCGTTCTCAGACTATTACGCAAGTGGATAGAAAACCAGGAGATTCTCACTTTTGGTCGGGTTTGATGAAGGTCAAACAAAAATTTACTAACTTTGGTACATTCCACTTAAATGATGGTAAACAAGTCAGGTTTTGGGAGGACAAATGGTTAGGAAATTTTACTCTCCAACAGCAATACCCGACACTGTATAACATTGTTAGGAAGAAGAGTGATACGGTCGCATCGGTTTTCTCTAAGATTCCGCTAAATGTTTCTTTCAGGAGAGCCTTGGTAGGACAGAATCTGGTTCTATGGCATAATTTGGTAGCTAGAATTAGTCATGTTCAGTTGAATGATAGTAGGGATGACTTTAGATGGAACTTAACTCCATCTGGTTTATTCTCTGTCAAATCAATGTACATGGCTCTTATAAACAACGGTAATGTGCAAAATCATAAACAAATTTGGAGGCTAAAGGTACCATTGAAAATAAAAATTTTCATGTGGTACCTAAAGAAGGGTATAATCCTGACAAAGGATAATTTGGCTAGAAGGCATTGGAATGGGAGTAAATTATGTCCGTTCTGTTCCAAAGACGAGACAATACAACATCTCTTTTTTCGATTGTCATATGGCTACATTCCTTTGGAGGGCTGTCCATTTTGTTTTGAATCGCCCAAAACCTTCCGGTTTCAATGATTTGTTTGGTAATTGGCTCATAGGTTTTAATAAAGTTAAAAAACCAAATGTTGGCGGGTGCATCTGCGTTATGTTGGGCACTTTGGCTAAGTAGGAATGACTTGATTTTTAACAATGCTCCATCAAAAACTTACTTGCAGGTACTGTTCCGGGGTACGTATTGGCTTCGTTTTTAGGCGCAGCTACATCGGCTTGAAGAAGATAGGCAATCAATAATGGACGTCTGCCAAGCTTTGGAGGCTTTTGCCATGCGTGTTTTTGCACATCATGGATGGAGGTTTAGTAATAGGATTACGAACTAATGCTTTTATTTATGTGGTGTGCGTTTGGATAATTTAAAGTTTGAGTGCGCAGACGGAGGTGCTGCGAGTGTGTAAACTTGGGCCGTAGCCATGTGGTCAAGGCCGGGTAATTTTCCCATTATCTAAAAATGTTCAGTATATTTGTATAAAATTTTGAATAAGATGAAAATGGTTAATGTGATAAAAAGTCAATAATAAATGATAATTTAGAATTAATGTATGTGTGGTATTTGAATTTTTTTTTATCCATTATATAAAAATTCTAAAAGAAATAAAGTTTTCATCCACGGTTTACAGAAGGTGCTTTAGTAGTAGGTTGCACGTACGGTGCTATCTGATACTAGCACTGCATGTCGTCCGAGATACTCCCTTCCGTACGTCTAGCAGCAGCTGCATACCGTGACGATACATACGGTGCTCAAGATCGCAGCGCACCGTATGTACGTACGTACACGTGCTCATCTCGTCGACGCGTACGGTAGCCTGCTAGCTTCGTGTCGTGAGTGCCGTATACATGTACGGTGCACGCGCCTGTGCCGACTGGTGCCCAGTGCCCATCCCGATGCGCGCGGCAGCTGCAGACGATGCAGGCCTGCCGCGAGCGCCATATATGCATGGGCATGGCGGCAGTGGTCACGAGTCACGAGCCGAAAGCAAGCGAGATCGAGCTAGCCCCATGGCCGCTCGCTCGCTAACAATCTCCGGCTCCGCACGCACGCACGCACGTACGAGACCGGCCGGCACGAGCAACGGCTTTCAGCCTTTCAGGGTGGGGTTCGCACGTCTGCACTGCGCTTGCTTGCTTTCCACTGCGGCGCCCATGCACTGCGCTAGCTGCCTCGGCACGGCTTTTCGGTTTTTGCTGCCGGCCGGTGGGTCTCGTGATGTTCAGGTTCAGAATAGGTTCAGCTCTCCCCGACCCCGACCCCGACCCCGGCTGGGTAGTAGGTAGGATTAGGACAGGAGAAGGATCAGACCGCGGAGACGGAGTGATTGATTGGACTTGGCATTGGCAAAGTGCCAGGCCGGTCTTTTTCGTTAAGGTGCAGCAGCGGGACCTGCCGCGTGTCGACCGGCGTTTGCGGGCAAAAAAGCCTGAGGCTGCGGGGACGACGCGCGCGCATGCTATACGAGCAAGGACGTACGCATGGAGGCTGTAGGCATGTGTGCACGTCTCGTACTCGTGCTCGCACGCATGTGATGCCCGGCCGTGCGCGCGGAGGCTCGGCTGGTACGCACGCAGCACGCTAGCTAGCTAGCTAGCTGTGGCGTTAGTTGCTGCATGCAACGCTGCGTTCGCAACGCGAAGCGCAGGCCGTGCCGGTGCCTGTCGTTGGTATGCAGGCGTGGCGTGGCCGTACGCACGACACGGACCTGGCCGATGGCTGCCGGCCTGCAAGCTGGAAGCTCCCTCGTCGTCGTTAATCAATGCACGTCCGTCCGGCCGCCGGAGAGGGGGAGAGTCAGCGGCCGGCCGGCAG
The DNA here is from genome assembly GCA_900205405.1 of Echinochloa crus-galli. Taxonomy (NCBI): domain Eukaryota; kingdom Viridiplantae; phylum Streptophyta; class Magnoliopsida; order Poales; family Poaceae; genus Echinochloa; species Echinochloa crus-galli. The sequence goes on along the minus strand of OAMR01000203.1, from coordinate 374,833 downwards.
CGGTGTCAGGGCGAGCATGTGAGCCACGGCCGCATATGTCCAGGGATCCCGAATGCGCAGCGCGTGCGTGCAATCACATCGGACTCGGACGCCCATACCATGCCTGATGCACGCGCGCGCGGGCCGGTTGCTGCCGGCGGGCCGGGCCGGATGCCACACGGGCGAACGACGGCTATCCGGCCGGCCACGGCGTTACACGATCAGGTTCCCGTCCCGGCCGGCGTCGCTTTTTGCGCCGGCCGGACGGGCGGATCCATGCATGGGGGTGGCCAATGCGCCGCGCGCGGTCGGTTTCGGCTACGACGATGTGCGCCTGCCCATCGGCACCGCGGCTGGCCTGTCCGTGTTTGTATTGTTACAGTACTCAAGTCTCCAGCTCTAAAAGGCATCCACAGCTCCCAGTACTTGCAGATGCATCCACTTTCTTTTTTTTTTTTGAGGAGAAGATGCATCCACTTTCTAATAGGGGGTACCTTTGCATCCCCTGCATGGAACCCGATCTCTCAATTTTCCCCGGAGGCCCATATGTCATCCCAGTCTATTTCCCATGTGGGCTAATCTCCCACCGGCCCGCTACTGCGTCCTTCCATTTTTCGGTGAAGTAACACAACAACAGCAATGTCATCGGTACGAAAAATGTGGGCTAATCATCCTCTGGCTCGCTCTTTCCTTTTTTCCTCCCCTCCACCACTCCACCACAACACATCTCAATATCTCATGGCCCGGTGAGGTGACATTCTCGAAAGGCAAACGACCGTGAGGACTGAAGAGCAAGCACTAGCATTTCTTTATTTTAACAACGCCCATCGCTCTAGGGTCTAGGGAGCACAAATAGTGGATCAAACGGGTGAACAGTGCACACATCGGCAAGCAGCCAAACACATGCTACGTAAACAGCATACGCAGTAAGTACGTAGTAAAGTTGATCGCGGCACGAAGAAAGGGAACATCGTCGGAGCCCTTACGCCGAGGACGAGCTCTTCACGTTCCTGGCCGGCGCGTCGAGCACGGCGTGGCGGACGACCACCGCGCGACACCCGTAGACGACGGCGTCCCGCCCGTCGTCGTCGTCGGGGGCGGCGTCGCGGCGGCACACCACGACGAGGCCGCCGGACCCCGCGGCCTCCTCTGGGATGCTACGCAGCGGCAGGCTGCCCCCGACAGGGCGCGCCGCGTCCTCCAGGAAGAACACCGCCGCCGGCCACGCGGCGGTGCTGTAATAACCGGTGGCAGCGTTCCGGGCGCCGCCGGCGACGTGCTTCAATGTCTCGGGAGACGGGGCGGCGGCCTGGTTCCGTGGCGAGCCCCTGTAGTCGTCGTATTTGAAGTTCAGAGGAGGCAGCGGCGGATGGTCGTCGTCGTTGTCCTTGGGAACCTTGGCCCCTGCATGCACACGCAGACGCAGTCAGTTAGTTCCGTGAGGAAAAAAAAACAAGGTGTTCGTGTTCGTGTTCTGTACGTAACAAATGCTAGCTCCTGGAGTCATCACCTGCAGCACTGGCAGGGTGCAGGAGCTCGCGGATGGCCTCCGGCATGGGAGCGTCCGGGAGGGCGGCGCGCCAGAAGGCCTCGGCCGCCGCCGGCGTCCGAGCAGCACGCGCGAGCTGCAGCTTCGCCGGTGGAGCCTGTGAGGATCATGAAACACAAATGCGTCGTTCAACTTGACAGAAAATTGAGATATATGAGCTGCGTGTGCGATGGTGTTCAGAGTTACATACGGCGTCTAGCGGCACCGTGAGTACGGCGGCAGCGACGAAGAGTACGAGGAGGCACGCCATGGGATCGGAGTCGCAGAGAGCTCGAAGAGAGCCGATCGAGCTAAAACGCTCGAGCTCTGAGGACAAAATCCGTGTACTCGGCGGCCATGTGAGAGACAGGACTGTGCACACCAAATTTATAGCGAGGTACCGTCAGGTGTACATGTTTTTGCGTTGTGAATGGAGATGGCGAGTGTGACATGAAACTGAAAGTGTTGAGTTTGGAATAAAATCTTGGAGATGATATGATGCGTCTCTGCAGTGGCATGGCATGGCTGACACCGACACGAAACGGACGCCTAGCTAGCTGCATTCGGCACGCCGTTGCCGTTGTGCTCCTTCAGCGTACTAATTCTACATTACGGAGTCACGTACCATCAACCCTCTTCAATACATAATGAATAAATTTTGCATTTTTTTAGTTTTACAGAATGGGTCCGATAAGTTTACTAGAATTTTAAAAGGTATGCATATACCATGCATTTGGTTGGTTGATTAGTTGGTCTGTACACGATTATACAATACATTGTTAAAAGGCGGATTATTTCTGTCGTATATTGTAAACACTACCCCCATAACATCACTCTGATTCTGAGTTTCGACCCTATAAGATGTTTTGATGCAAACACCTACGTATAAATAAGTTTAAATTGATTAAGTAAGGTGGGATGCCATTCTATTATTTATCTCTCCTCCTAAATTAATTGTATGGTGATATTTTAGTTCATTTTATCAAATCTTTGGTCGAGCCAATGATCCTAAATGATTAGAACCTTTTTTAAGTAAACTAAATGATTAGAACTTGCACCCCTAGATTAATTTCTATCAATATCGAACCGCACGCTGTAGCCCTTTAGGTCAAGGCGAGATTAATTTCTATTATCTAAAAATGTCGAACCGCACCACATTGATGCTACGACTTGCATAAATGTGGAGCCGTAGTGATTCTTTGACGAAGGGCCTCCACACCATATGGATCTCTTGATGGCCGTATTCTTCCAGGTCTTTTACGGTACCTAATACCACTGGTTAAAAAGGAGTAGTATATAAACTTCTGATTACTTGAGAAAAATAATTATATATCATTATAACGTGGACTAGTGGTATAGGTAGTATATGGGAAGTAATATAGGTAGTATAAGGGTATTATTAGAAGATATAAATGGCATCATTGTAATTAATATAATTAAGTAATTTTTTCATTAGATCATTCAAATTTATCGTGACCTGCCGTTTCATTTCCCTCTCAATCTTATTTATTTTCCTCTGTTCCTCATTTTCCCGACGTCTATCTCTTGTCTCTTAACGGCGACCGGCGACGGGTAGTCACAATTACTAAAAGAACAAGAGTAAGACCTCTCTCTAGGATTGAGTGTCGACTGAGGGCTACATATAGAGCTAGTTGTCTTAAATATGAGTAGTTTATGTTTGAGTATTCTTTCGGATTTATGTTCAGTTGGCTCTATAGTCCGTTTCATTTGGGTTGTAACTGAACACTAACAACTTTTTCGTTGCAATGATATGCTACACGTGTATTCAAGAAAAAAACTATAAATTGCAATTTCAAAATAAAAGTGACATATGGGTTGATTTTTAATTTGTGTTTTCCTTCATTTATTCTAATCGGTTGTTTGTTTTAATGGTAAGGAAGCAAGGAACATGCTATGTGATCTGTGTTCCATTTCATCAATAAAAGATGAGACCATTTCAAAAAAATAAAATAAAAGATGAGACCTGTGGCCTGCCCTCTGTTTCTAAAAAGTTCCATATGCATTTTGTAAGTAGATGGATCCTTTATTTTTCACATTCATCACTCAAGAGACCACACAAAATAAAAAAAAATATAACAAACCAAATCGACTAATACACCAACACGCGCTTTTTTCCCTCTCAAAACGAAGAAAAAAATACCGACACCTTAGACAAATACAATAGTAGTGTTGCGTCGCAAGTTCACAGCACGAACAAAGCTGTGCCTCCGTTTGTACCCCCTACGCCGACGAGGAGACCTTGTCGCTCTTCACCAGGAGCATCTCCCAGTCGGGCACGGCGTAGCAGACCGCCGCACCGCCGCCGCCCGGCTTCACGTCGAGCAGCCGGAACGCCGCGCGCTCCAGGTCACAGTTGGACGACGCGCCGCCGTCAGCGTCGTGGCACACGACCGTGGCGGTCACCGCGTCCCCGCGCTCGCCGCCGACGACGTCCACCACGTACGCCCTCGCCGGCCCGACGACACCCCGGCACGCGTAGTACACGGCGTCGCCGCCGCCGGCCGGCTCGCCGCGGCACGCCACGAAGCTGGACCCCTCGACGGCCCGGACGGCGCGGATGGTGTACAGCTCCAGCGGGGGCGGCTGAGCCTGCCCCGCCGCCGCCGCCGCCGCCTCGCCGTTGTCCGTAGCCGCTCGGCGGAACGGCAGGCTTCATGGGAGGCGGATCGTCGCCGCGAGCAGTAACGTCGGCGTTCGGAGGGTTGACCTCTGCATATATACACATGTTAGCCCTACACGTGTCAGGGAGAGGCACATTGTATTCTTGATCGTTAATTACTAGATGCTTGGTCGTTAAATTTTTTTTTTCACCCGAACTAGGGCGCAGGAGCTCCCGGATGGACTCCGGCATGGGTGCGTCGGGGAGGGTGGCGCGCCAGAAGGCCTCCGGCGACGTCGTCCGGGCAGCATGCGTCAGCTGCTTCCCGGGCGGAGCCTGAGAGGATCAATCAAAGAACAAAAAAACAGACCGATAAGTTTGCCACTGAAACCAACAATGTGCGTGTGCGTTTAAGTTGAGAGCTGTGTCTGCTGCACTGTTCACCGTGAGAACCGCGGCGGCGACGACGAGGACGAGGAGGCACGCCATGGGAGGCACCACAGAGAGAGAGCTCGGTGAACTAGCTAGGAGTTGCTCCTCTTTGGTTGTGGTGGATGCGTGAGGAAACAGTGGCAGAGGCGCACCAGATTTATAGGCGGCTGTGAGATGGTGATCGAGAGCGATATGGAACTGAAAGCGTCTGGAATAAAATCTCCAGGATATGGTGCGGCCGCTCGTGCTGCGGCACCGTGCCCGTGTCGAAGCGAGAAGGAATGAAGCACACGATCGATCGGCTGGACGGCACGGACAAATCGCCTGATGACGGTGCGTAGCAGCTGTCAGCAGGGATCGATCGGCATATAATCTTCGGTGACGTTCACTAACTGCTACAGGCTAGCGTATCCGATGGATGGGCCAATAATGTCGACGAAGAAGCCTCCTCCGCGCCTAGAGTTTGTGGGCCACGATGGGCTCCATTCTGAGCCCACCTTGGGGGCGAGCTTGATGGGCGCAGACGCCCAATCGCAACCGCCTCACACCTCGTGGGCGCTCATCATTCGCCACCCCCTGCCGCTCACATGGGCAAGCGGCTGCCGCCTGCAGCAAGGGCCGTGGCAGCCCGCAAGACTACGGGGGTGTCTGGACGTTAGAATTGGGATGTTGAATTTAGGAGTAAAATCACTTTGTAATCATTGCGTTACTGTAGCATTTTCGTTTGTATGTGTGAAAAATTATCCAAAAATTGATTAATTAGGCTCAAAATGTTCGTCTCGTAGAGTACAACAAAACTGTGAAATTAGTTTTTGATTTCATCTACATTTAGTACTCCATGCATAACAAAACTGTGAAATTAGTTTTTAATTTCATCTACATTTAGTACTCCATGGATATTTTGATGTGATGGGAATCTTTCTTTTTGCATAGTAAACTTAGGAGTTGCTTTTTGGAAACTTTATACATCTAAACACGGCCTACGAGTAGAGCTTCCCGAATTCCTCTTTATCTCAAGGCACGATTACAGGGGAAATACGTCTTCTGCAACTGCAACCCTGCTTCGCATTAACACATTTCTGGAAAATATAGCCATGTGACCTCACTCCCGGAGCAATCGCATATGCATACAGCACGCTACACATCACAGTGACCTCAGCAATAAAGGAAGCCCATACTGTCCAAACTCCAAAGCAACGACGGCATCCCCACTGAGACTGAGACCATCGCCATTCATTTCAGGCCATTTATAACGTTGCAAAAACCATCATGCCCCATGTCCAGGTTTCGAGTATTTTGCATGTCAACAAACTCTGGTCAATCAGTTGAGCATCAAGAAAGACACCAACAGTACAGAGGCAGCAGCAGCGGAAATGAAACCCAGGCACTCCGCAATCAGATAGAAGAGGAAACCAGTGGCGGAGCCAGGAAAAAAAATTAGCTGGGGCGACCGGTACCAAACCAAAATAAAACACACACCAGTTCACACATTATATACTGCAATTGCATAAATTTTATGTGAAGTTTAAAAATGTATCCTCAAATTTAAAGAATAAATACACAAATTAGCAAGTAATAAGAACCTGCTAGCCATGACATCATCTAAAAGTGCTGACGAAGCTTAGAAATATCGTCGGATAAGAAGAAAGGTATTCGAACTAACACAGATTTAGCTGGGGCAGCTGCCCCAGCTTGCCTCAATGTGGCTACGCCACTGAAGGAAACTATGCTGGCGATAATAGTTAGATGAACACCACACTCAACTACCAAATCATATGAATTTGAAGAATGCAAGTGGGTTCCTATTCCTCCGGAATCCAATAATCCAGAGAGCAAGCCAGTTCGAACCAAAATAGTCCTACTACCAAACATGATCTACAACAGATTCAAACAGATGCAAAATGAGCAGAATAGCCCTAGTAACATGCATTTCTTTTCTCTCACTCAAGCTAACACAATTGATGAAGGCAAAGGCAAAGACATTTCCAATCATATGGCAGCCATGGTAAAAGATGATGAGCTGCATGAAAGTGTTCCTATAATCCTATTGATTCAGAATCCAACTATAGTCCAAAGAGCAAACCAAGTTCTAGCCAAAATTATTCTAACACCAAACATGGCATGAAAAGTGGTAAATGAGCAGAGTAAAACTAGTCACATGCACTTATCAACGGTAAGCACAAGCCAACATGGAATTTGATAAAGGCAAAGCAGAAGACATTTCCAAACATCACTCTACATGATTCCAGTAGAAACAAATAGCAGCATGAAACTGAAGAGGCCGATTTAACATAACACGCTTGGCCAATCAAATTTCAGCTATCGCCAAGCTACAGAAGAGTAGGCCAAAGAATCTCAACGTACTATCGCCGAAAAGAAGTCCCAATAGACGTCAAATACGCATGACGTTGTACGACCAATGCATGTAGACATTGACCAATGCATGTAGACAATACCAATGGATCCATATGAGTAGTTGTGACGTTAGACAAAACCGTTGGAAGACGAAAGCATATACAAATACTTGTGATTGATTCGGTAGCCAATTGGCTGCCAGGGTGCCATGCTCACACCCCAGTGATCTGAAGTGTGAACAGTGAGATACCAGAAATTGGAAAATAAACTAACCTTCATGCATAGATGTACGATTCTCCGTTGCAAGCTCCAACGGTTTGCCTTATATTCTATGAGTGCGTAACAGGAAATGCATAAAGACTTGCATATACACAAATGTGCAGTTTAAGGTAATGACCCTTCAATAAACAGGTCACTGGTCATCACAGCAGAACTAACTGATCAATAGAAATGAAGAAATGATGCTTAAATAAAAGCTTGACTAGCTTGAAACAAACATGTGTCAACAAAAGGAAGTCATAAAAAAGGACACGATAAAAGAACTAATGCATATCCAATTAACCAGAGCACAACACAAAGAAGAAACATGTTGACCAATCAAACGCATTCACTCATTCAATTTATCAAACGATTCTATGACATGCCAAACTGTCATTAGGTACATTACAAGTTCACAACAGATTTAAACTTGAAGAACACTCTTAAGACCTCAAATCATCTAAACATTCAAGCTTGTTAGTATCAAACACTTACTAGATATACAACAAACACAAGACAACACCTTCATGACTACGATAAACACAATACAGTCACATTCTGGCCAAAGTGTTCCACAGAAAGATGAAGAACAGATATCGCACAGTAATTACCAGACATCCGCATAATACTTGTCGGATTACAGCATTGGATGGGTTAGACTTAGGCATACACTAGCAACCCAAACAAAGGGCATCCCCCATTACAACAATCTTACCCGGTATTCTAAAACAGAGACAGCGCAATCCTTAAGCTCGGGGGGAGGCCCATCAATCATCAACAAGGCTTATTACGCGGCAGCAACAACAGCAGCAGCAGCAACTACAACAGTCACGAGACAACATAACAACACAGAAACGATTAAGAAGGCGACGAGGATACATTACTGCTGAGGGACATAGTAGTAGGCAAGCGGATCGGTGGCGGGCACGCCGGCGGCGGGGCGCGGGATCCCGGCAGCCGCAGCCGCAGCAGCTGCGGCGGCGGCCGCGTCGGCGTCCTTGGCGTCGTCGCGCGGCACGATGTCGACGAGGAAGTCGAACACCTCGGTGCGGGCGATGGCGGCGGCAATGTCGGACTTCTGGAGCGTGCGGCGCTTGTTCTCCTCGGCGTGGGCCCAGCCGCGGTGGGTGAGCTCGAGGATGAACATCTCGCAGGCGCGCGCGAACACGACGGGGGCCTCGGCGGCGATCATGCGGACGTCCTCGTCGGCCTTCATGATCTTCTTGATGCGGGCGAGCGGGAGGTTGTGGTTCTTGAAGTCCGTGGTGGCCTCGATCTCGCGGTACTGCTCCGCCCAGAACATCTGCAGCTGCTGCTGCGCAGCGGCACCGGCGGCCGCGGCGGGTGGGTACGCCGCCGGAGGGTAGGCGACGGGGGCGCCCATGACTGGGGGAGGTGGAGGGGTGCTGGATTTGGTTGGATCCATGGATTTGGGGGCAGCTAGGGTTGTGGACTGCGGGGACTGGGGGGAGACGAGCAAGAGGGGATTGGGGACAGACCGACGGAGAAAGAGGAAGAGGGGGATGGTGCTTTTCTGCTGATTTTCTTTTCGATGGGTTTGGAGTGCGGGACTGCTGGATTTGTTAATAAGACAATCGCCCCTCTTTCTCTCACTCACACAATGAGGCATTAGTTTTTTTTCTTTTCTTTTTCTTCTCATTCACACTTCACTTATCCACATGTGTTAAGTAAAATCGTAGCCGTGCATGTCGCCTCGCTATCCGTCCGGAGAAGATGGAAAATTGTAAGAAGAAGCGAGGACCGAGGATGAGGGTTTGAGAGTTAGGGTATTTTTGGTTGGGTAATGCTAATACTCTTACGTCCGACGCGGACCGACGGATCGGACGCTCACGCACACACCGTGTGAGCGGTGCCGGGACCACAAGAATCATTTCAACTTTCCATCCTCGGCAGACTCCCGCACCACCGCCGCGGCGCCGTCCCAGCCTACTCGATCCCCGCGCGCCGCCGATGCCGCCTCTCCTGCTCGGTCCTCCGAGCGCCACCATCGCCGCGCCCTCGTCTACTCCTCGCCGGCGCCGGGTTCCTCCACGCCGTCGCCTGCTCCTCCACGCCGCCGCCGCCGCCCCACGAGCCATCGCCGCCCGAGCGCCGTTGCGGCCGCCACCGCCGCGCTCCTCGCCGGCGCTGTCTCTTATACACACGCCATCGGATATCATCCAGTTGCTACGGGAGTTGAGTAAAAATTCCCACCGCAACATCAGAGCATGTTTCATGAAACATGCCATTCATATAAAACATCCAATCGAATTTCATACGAAACATCCAATCAAACTTCGTGCAACATCAAGACAAGGCTATTGCAACATCAAAATTATACAACTGCAACATTAAAAAATTCATTGCAACCAATGCAACATTTCAGATCTATTTTTGCAACATTCACATGAAATAGTTGAAACATTCTTTTACAACATCCGAAACACGTGAAACATGCTGTTGCAACATGGAGCGAAACCCTAGACATCCCAGATCTACTTTTACAATATTCTCATCAAATAGTTGCAACATTTTTCTCGAACATCCGAAACACGTGAACATGCTCTTGCAACATGGAGCAAACCCTAGCAACATGCACCAAATCCTACCTGCTGCACGCCATGAATGTCGCCTGGAGCCGCGGCAGCACGGAGGAGAGAAGCTGGCGGCATGGAGGAGTGGGGATGGGAGCTGGCGCCGGCGCGGAGGAGAGGAACCGGCGGCGTCGTGGGAAGACGGAGACAAGGGACGGTGGCGGAACTCGACGTGCTCACCGGCAGCGTGGAGGAGCGGCGACGAGGGAGCGCGGCGGCGGCGTGGAGAAGGAGCTAGACGCGGAGGAGGGTCGGCGGCTGAGGAAGAGATCGCGGAGGACGTGCACCGGTGGAGGAGCTCGCGGAGGATGTGTCGGCGACGACGCAGAAGAGGGTGCACCGGTGGAGGAGCTCGCGGAGGATGTGTGTCGGCGACGACGCAGAAGAGGGCAGCGACCCGCGGAGGAGCTTCGCGGCGGCGTGCAGAGGTGCTTCGCAGCGGCGTGCGTGCGAAGGAGCGACGGCGGCGCGTGCGGATGAGCAGCAGGCAGCGGCGTGTGTGAGAGAAAGACGATGGAATGAATGCGAGAGGGGATAACGATGGATAGACGTGGCCTCGGTCAGCATCCGTCCGGACGCTACGCGTCGCGTCGGACGGCCGAGCTAAAGCATTAAGGCACACACACACGCGAGACAATCAGAGAGGGAAACATTTGCCCGGCTGACAAAAGCCACAACACTTTGTAAGGTCAAAGATGTAATCCGAACCTGAGAAAAGGAACAACAATTACAAACCAAGCTACTGGTGTTACAGGCATCATCGCCATTGTACATCTCATGAGCTACTTCTGTGAGCGCCAATCATCAGACTGTCTACTACAAATATATTTCAATTACACGGGAGAGAAGCACAATTGAGTGGAAGCAACTGGATGATATCCGATGGCGTCCGTTTCTGTAGGAGTCCCCAATGTTGCAACCGGTGGCTTTCTTTGTTTCAGATATTGTTCTATGATGTTGCATATATTATTTTTGTATGTTGCAAAAAATTTTACATGTTGCATGCAACATCATACCTATGTTGCGGCGGGATTTTTTTCTGCTACAGTACCGTCCGATTTTTTTATCCCCGTCGGACGTCCGGGCGCTAGCAAGCCCGTTTTTGGTTTCTTACTCCCTCCCACCGTCGTGAAACATAAGGCATTCTAGCATTTCTAAATATATAACAGAAGTTTTGAACATAGACATACACTGTGTCCGGATACATGGCTTTTATTATGTATATTTATAAAAGCCAGAATACCTTGTATTACATGATACAGAGAGTATGTTATTAATTGTAGCTTGGGCTACAATGTAAATGCGGTAGATGTAATGAGTGGCGCACTTTTGACTAGTTTAGACGTCAAAATACATTATACGGAGTCTATAAGTGAGGCAAACGGTCACCTAAAGCCCGGTGCAGCGCGCCTGAAGTCCGATTGTGAGGAAAGAAGTGTATCTGATACCACATCCGTCACATGACGAATTCCTTACTATGTTTGTGACTGAGGTTACCGGCCCCTCTTCACAAAGCATGGCTTTGTCGGATCACAACACTAATGCCAAAGCCACACGATGCTGGCACAACCGTGCACCGCCATAAGCCCGCAGGCCGCAACACCTTACATACCACGAAGCCGGGCCACACCCCGAGTCAAGGTGAGAATGGTTCAGGAACCAAACCAAATCAACACCAATCCATACTAATTCTAGCATATTTATAAGGGGACATATCCCGTGCAAACCAACCCCTCTGTGCAAACTTTAAAAATCAACATGCATGGGGCGTGCATGGGAGGTGGGAGGGAGGATTAGCAAAACCAACATGCATGGAAGGTGAGAGGCCCATTGGATCATCATCGTGTGGATTAGATTGTGGTTTTCAAAGTTTACACGAATGGGTTGGTTTTCATCTGATACGTTGCCTATTTATAAACCAATCTAATCCCACTCATTTAGCATTGGAGCCAAACCAATCCAAACCATTTAGTTTTTCTCTCCTAACCAAACCAAATTAATCGGTTTTAACCCAAATATTGAAACCGGTTTTCACCAACTAGTACTCATAATAAGGATATGTTTTATGATGTGGGGCCCACATATTGATATAGCTCAACCAATTTGCACGGAGTAGCTAACTCTTATTGTGAGACATCTCCAATAAATTTTAGTCAGATTCGCTAAAATTTTATAGTGTGAACGCGCGGTTTAAGTTTTAGAGTCCGGCTTTTGACGTGGGGCCCACATGTGGATCTCATCACATAATTTTGCACCCCTGTTAAAAAGGCGGTGTTCCGCGGCCGATTAGGCGCGCCTAATCGCGAGGCGACGGGTGACCGCCTCGACTAGGGGGTAGACGGTATCTAGGCGTCGGCGGCGAAGGAAATCCGGTGGTTGCGCACCGGCGGGTGGGCGGCAACAGCAGCAGAGGTTGGGGAGGCGACGTCGGGTAGCGGTCGAGAACGAGGCGACGTTGGGCGGCCACCGGGGAAGCGACATCGCGCAGCGGACGGGTGGAGGAGGCGGTAGGGGAGCAGGCGTCGTTGGCCAGCAGCGGAGGAGCAGCGGGGGAGAAGGGGAAGGGTGGCAGCGACGAAGAAGAAGCATCGAGCGACGGTGGAGGCGGCGCATCGAGCGACGGCGCGTCGAGAGAAGCTGCATCGAGTGGCGGCGAGGCAGAAGGAAGTCGGGAGGGTGGAAGTAAGCAGACTGGGCAGTTTTAGGGTTCAGCACTTGGGCCTAAGGAATTGGGCTGTTTTATTGGGCTTTTCATGGGCCTTTCAGTCTAATTGTAGGCCTACTCCTCTTCAATTTTTTCTTTTTTCAGAGGTACATGCACCGCCTAGGCCTCGCCTAGGCGCGCCTACTCGCTAGGCGGTGGGTGACTGCCTAGGGAGCGCCTAGCGCTTTCTTGAACATGGTTTTGCACAAAGTAGCCGACTGTAATTTTGAGTCATTTGTAACAAATTTCGGTCAAATCTGCTAAAATTTTATAGTGTGAACGCGAGATTTAAGTTTTAGGGTTCGGCTTTCAACGTGGGGCCCACATGTGGATCTCATCATATAATTTTGCACAAAGTAGCCAATCGTCATTTTGAGTCAATTACAACAAATTTCAGTCAAATCTGTTAAAATCTCGTAGTGTGAATGCGAGATTTATGTTTTATGGTTCGACTTTAATCTAAGTCAAAAACATATATTTATAATAATATTTTATTATTTAATCTTTTGAATTAGTCAAACTAATCCTGAACCGATCCAAACTGATTTAAACCATTATAATTGTTAAACCAACGGAATCAAACCATTACATATCTCGACCCATTATACACCAAACCGCTTGATCCAATTTGAAAACCAAACTATCCAAACCGGTTTCCAAACTATTCTCGGCTTGAATGGCGAGGCCAGGCACGGGGCACCGCACGCCGCAGTGGCAAGCATACGCTCAACCGCGACGATCCATGCGCGATTGAACATAGAAAAAAATAGTGCTAAAGTTGTGTTTAAAATAATTCACGCACACAACCGAAGCATGGCTTTTATGTTTGGAGGAAATAAAGGCTTAGATGCATGTGCGTGCTCAACACCTAAAGTATATATATAACTACTCAAACCACGTGGAACTGATACATCTATAGAATTTTATATTTCTGTGTGGTGACTATGTCTATACCTGAGTTCAAATGTAGTAGCAATTTGAGTGTTTTGTTGGCAGCACTTAGTTCACGAAAAACATCAATTTACTTGTGTGCCAAAGCGGGAAGACACTTGTGCTGCTCAGGAGCAAAGATGACATTGTATTGTCTTTGAGTCTAGGAGAGCTACTTGAGTGCTCAAGAGGGTATGTTTAGATTAAATTGATCAAAGTTAGGTCTAATGAGTCTAGACCCAGTTTAGTGGAAACTAAGATGGCATTACAGATTAGCTTTGGAGGATTGTGGTCTGCATGATTTGGGCTTTGTCGGAGATCCTTTTACTTGGCGGAATAATCACCATATGGCTGCCAGTTTTACAAAGGAAAGACTTGATCGAGCAGTTTGCGAATACTACTTGGAGATGCTTATTTCCTTTGGTGAAGGTAACTAATGGGGATCCTAGACATTCAGATCACAGACCAATCATAATTGATGTGGGAAACAAAGATAGTACAGAATGGTGTGATCATGTAGAAATTTTTCCAAAGTTTGAAGCTAAATGGCTTCAGGAAGATGAATGTGAGGCACGGGTGATAGAAGCATGGGGGAGAGCCATGGAAGAAGGGAGTAATAATTTGGTGGAAATGCAAAAAAAAGGTGCTGGGCGAGCTTTGGCAGTGGGATAGAAATGTGTTAGGAGAATTGGAGAAGAGAATTAACAGAGTGAAAAGGGAGTTGGAGAAGTGTAGGCGGAGGAGTATATCTCAAGAATCAGTAAACCGGGAACATTTGTTGTGCTATAAGCTCGAACGCCTGCTTGACCAACAAAATGTTTATTGGAAGCAGCGAGCTCATAACACATGGTTGATGAAAGGAGACCGGAATACTGGATTTTTCCATGCCTTTGCCTCTAAACGAAAAAGGAAGAATTGTATACGAAAGCTGAAGACGGAAGAGGGTGATGTGGTGGCAGGCGACCAACTGAAGAATTTTATTGCTAATCAATATCAACAGTTGTTTTTTGTCATGCGCAGGTACTCTATTTGATGAGGTACTGGATTGTGTTGACCATAGAGTCACACGAGATATGAATGAAGCTTTACTAAAACCTTTTACTGGAGATGAAATTTGGACTGCCCTTAACAGCATAGGTGATTTGAAAGCTCCAGGAGCTGATGGTATGCCCTCTATTTTTACAAGAAGTTCTGGTCATTGATTGGAGAAAGGGTGAAACAAGAGGTGCTTGCTGTCCTTAATGGGGGGTCAATGCCGGAGGGCTGGAATGATACTATTATTGTGTTGATTCCCAAATCTGACTCGCCACAAATGCTTAAAGACCTGCGACCTATTAGTTTGTGTAATGTGCTTTATAAGCTTATTTCAAAAGTTCTTGCTAATAGATTAAAGAAGGTCTGCCTAATATTATTTCCATTTCTCAAAGCGCCTTCGTCCCAGGAAGATTAACCACGGATAATGTTTTGTTGGCTTATGAAATTGTACATCATATAAATTCTAGAAGAAAGGGTGGACGGGGGCTGGCTGCTTTGAAACTAGACATGAGTAAGGCTTATGATAGAGTGGAGTGGGTGTTTTTGGAGAGAATGATGAGGAAGCTGGGTTTCCATGAGAGATGGGTGCATCTTATTATGAATTGTGTTACCTCAGTTTCTTACAAAATTAAAGTCAATGGCTCATACACTCAACGAATATTCCCTCAACGAGGCTTAAGACAAGGTGATCCCCTCTCACCTTATTTGTTTATTCTTTGTGCAGAAGGCTTATCGGCATTATTGCAAAAAGCAGAACAGGAGCGAAAGAATGAGGGGATACAGATATGTCGAGGAGCACCAACAGTTAACCACTTGCTATTTGCTGATGATTCTTTAATTCTAATGAGAGCAAGACCAAGTGATGCACATGAGCTCAGACATATCTTGGAGGTGTATGAAAGAGCCTCTGGACAAGTTATAAACAAAGACAAATCATCAATTATGTTCAGCCTAAATACATGCCAGCAAGTGAGGGAGCAGATAAGATCAAGTCTGTTTATCAAAAGTGAAGCTAGTAGTGGAAAGTATTTGGGGTTACCTGTCTATATTGGAAAATCAAAGAAAAAATCCTTTGAATATATCAAGAAGAAGATATGCAGCAGGATTCAGGGATGGCAGGAGAAACTTCTTTCAAAAGCAGGAAAGGAAATATTAATAAAAGCTGTGGCGCAGTTGTAACGCCCGTGCTTCTGATCTCTGGGAAAATCACCTAATTAAATCACCGGAGAAAAATCCTTTAAAAATGTTTTACTGCCCGAGCTTCCGCTTCCACCAAACCCCCCTGGTCACGATGGATAGTGAGGGAGCAAGTGGTGGTTTAGCTCTGTTCTGGAGAAGAGGTATTGATGTGGGAGTGAAGAGTCTTTCCAAATATCACATTGACAGCCATGCTTAGTCGACAAGCATGGAGATTGCTTACCAGCCCTAACACATTATGTGGACAAGTTCTAAAGGCAAGATACTTCCCACACTCAGATATCCTCCATTGTTCACCTCGGTCTGGTAGTTCATATGCATGGCGGAGCATTTTGAGAGGGGTTGATTTGTTGAAAGAAGGCATTATTTGGCGAATTGGTAATGGTGAAACTGTAAGAATTTGGGAGGATCCATGGTTGCCCAAAGGCAATAGAAGAAAACCAACCACTCCAAGAGGAGCTTCTCTGCTGACTAAGGTGAATGAACTCATTAATCCAGTTACAGGTGAATGGGATGAGCAGCTAATCCATGATTCCTTTTGGCCAGAAGACGCTGCAGAAATTCTCCGGATTCCGATTAATGAGCAAATGGAGGATTGGCCTGCATGGCACTTTGATGCAAAAGGGCTATTCTCTGTTAAATCGGCTTACAAACTTGGTGTAGCAGTGAGAGATAATAGCATTGGACAAGATGCATCATCATCAAGGAATGAATCAGATAATGTGGGTCAATTTAATTGGTTGAAAATATGGGAACTAAATGTCACCAACAAAGTTAAGATGTTGATTTGGAGATTAGCCCATAACAGCCTTCCAGTAAGGAGAAATGTGGCAAGACGAGGTGTGCAGCTAGACACAATACGCCCGATTTGTAATAGGCTTGATGAAGATGGTGGGCATATATTTTTCAAGTGTAAGTATGTTAAGAAATGTTGGCGTTTCATGAATATGGAAGATATCAGAGTTGATTTGTTGAATTGTCAGTCGGGGAAGCAAACTGTTAATAGGATATGGGAGCTAGAGAAGAGCAAACAATTGAAGGTTATTGTGTTCTTATGGAGATGGTGGTCGGCAAGAAACAAAGTAAATGATGGTGGGAGATTGCAGAGTGCTGCTGAAATTGAAGGTTCAGTAAATTTCTTCATGCTTCAATTTCAAAAATTAGAAGTTAGTGATAAGAAATCTCATTCTCCTACCATTCAAACATGAAAGCCTCCTCCTGAAAACTTCTATAAGATCAACACTGATGGTGCATATGATCATAACACCAGAACTGGAGGTTGGGGCTTTGTGGTGAGGGATAGTGAAGGCAAAGTTTTGTTGGCTGGGGCTGGTAAAATTAGTTGTGCAGCATCGGCAATCCACACTGAAGCAGTAGCTGTACTCAGAGCTATTCAACAGGCTGCTTTACTTGGAATGACACACATCATTTTGGAAACAGATGCTTCTATCCTGGCATCGGCTCTCTGCTCCATAGGAATTGATAGAAGTGCTATTGGTTGCCTGGTGCGTGAGATTTAGGACCTTGTGCAAATAGAATTCACGTCATGTACTGTGCTGCTATGTAATAGATCTTGTAATAAGGTAGCTGACTGTTTAGCGGGCTATGGAGTAAGAGTTTTAGCTTCTGGCTCTGATATGTATATGAGTCAGGCCCCTGAGTTTGTAAAAGAACTCGTTTGTGGCGATTTGCCTGGACGCGGTGACTAATGTAGTTATGTCTTCCGATCAAAAAAAAAGATGGCATTGCATATTGGGGAGGAAAAAGAAAAATAGAGCGTAGCGTTGCTCGTTGGGCCATTTCGTGCTTCGTGCGGCCTGCTGCCCTGCTCCCAACAGACAAGCTTTGTGTTGAGGAAGCGAGATAAGGTTTGGCTTGCTTGCCGAAAGCTGCTTAAACCCAACTAACTCCTGCAAATTGTCGACTTGAAAACGACGTTTGCCCAACTATCCTCCACAGAGGCAGAGCTTCCATAGAAAAATAAATATCTCATATGTACACTATTCATCAAGATATCTAATAGGTACTTTTGCAATAATTAAGCAGTGCAGAGAAACGGAGCATGGTGGAATTTACAGAGGATCGATCAAGCAGATCGAGGAACGCAAAAGAAGAAGTAAAAAAGCGCTAAGAACTCAGTTTCTGCAACCGAAGCAAGATCGAAACAAACTGGTGGTGGCCTCCCTCTTATTGCCTTTCACAAAGGGGAGCCCCTCTCTCTCTGTCTCTCTTCATCATCACCGTCGCCATTCAGAACAGCGCCGATTCGATCGGATCAAAGCCACTACTCACACAACACGAATCCGCGGCAGCAAGCATCGAGGAACGACGGCGGCGTGCGTGCACGCACACAAACTTACACGGGGCACGCACGCACGCACGGCACGCTACATACTCTAGTCGAGGCAGGTGCCGCAGATGCCGTAGCCGCCGCTGCAGTCTGGCCCGGTGCCGTCGCAGATCCCGGCGGCGCCGACGAACACGGGGCTCCCGCGGCTGCCGCCGCCCCGGCGCCGCCTCCCCCGGCGCCCGTCCTCCTCCCCGCCGACCCAGGAGAAGATGATCCACGACACCACCGACAGCCACAGGATGACCGCGCAGTAGACCGCCTCCCCTCCCAGCCCCTCCGCCGTGCTCAGGAACCGGTCCGCGCCCATCTCTCCTCTCCTCCTCCTGCTCTCTGATCCCTAGCTATCCGGTCGGTGTGAAGCTTTGCACCGGCGCGGGGGCGCTGCCTTTATAGCCGTGGTGGGTTGGGTTGGAATCATGGAATCGAGTGACGCGAGGCGCACCGGTGACGACGACACGATGAGCCATCCACATCCGCGCGGCGCCGCCACGGCGGGAAAAACGGGGCCGTGGTCACGGGCGTAAACGCGCGCGCGCGCCTTGGCTTTGCTTTGCTTAGCGCGGAGGTGTTGGGCTGTTGGTTTGGTCGGTCGGTCGGTCGGTTCGGCCTGCGCTAGCTTGCCCACAGGCCTGTGGGCGGGCTGGGAAGGGAAGAAGCGGTCCGTCTCCGGCGGCGCGGCGTGGCATATCCTATTGGATTGAATCGATCGTACTCGCACGTTTCGGCGGAGCGATCAGCGACGGCATGTGCTCCGTTCTGACCCTGTGATGATCCTGTACTGTGTGTATTGTATTGTATCGATGGTGGTACGTACGCACGAGTTGGCCAAGTCAAGTCAGTGGCGTTTTTCCGTGCTTCTTTTCTCGAGTATACAAGGCGTTTTTTTATTATACGTATTGATTTTGTTGTTGGGATTGAATACGCGACGTGGACGTGGGGCAGGAAGTGGTTGAGCGACCGGATTAAGCTAAGCAATCGTGGTTGCTTAGTGCAGTGGCCTGCAGTTTCCTTGTGGGGGAGAAAAAAGATACTCCCATCTTTGACGTTGCAGCTAGCTTAGCTAGCCGTGCCCGTGCCGGTTCCGGATGGCATTGATGATGGCGACTGGGGGCGGGGGTTGCTTAAGAATTAAGAAAGGTTGTAGCTAGAATTCTACTACCGGTCGATCAAGTAGCAATCGCAGCAACGACTGTAATGAGATGTTTATCTGATGATGAGTCAGCTAGCTAGCGGTCGGAGGGGATTTGTCGCGGGGTGCATGAGAGAGAGCAACCAGACACGTTTGTTCGCATCAGGCGGAGTTAGTTTCTCCTACCTTGACGCCGGAGTGCAGTGAACATGCATGTCAGAACTGGAGCGCCCGCCGTGCCCAAGCCTGAGG
Organism: Echinochloa crus-galli; assembly: GCA_900205405.1. Classification (NCBI taxonomy): domain Eukaryota; kingdom Viridiplantae; phylum Streptophyta; class Magnoliopsida; order Poales; family Poaceae; genus Echinochloa; species Echinochloa crus-galli. The sequence goes on along the minus strand of OAMR01000203.1, from coordinate 355,470 downwards.
TCAAGTCAAGCCAGACAGGAGGGAGAAAACAAAACTATCTTAGCTGCTCCCATAGCAAAAACTATGGCACTAGTATACACTTGTCGGTCTGTACATAATTACATATGAAAGTCGATCGTCCTAGGTGAAGAGGGTTACCAGCTGACTTCAACTCCTATCCTTGCGCTGACAGCCTCTGGAGATTTTGTGTTGGATGCAGGGGTATTATAAAACGTAGTAAAGGCTCGGTTTTACAAAACTACATTCCAAATCAAATTTACTCATGATATCACTTTGAAATGTCCACACTCAGAACGTAAAAGTTAATTTAATTTACAACCAAAGTAAGCTTGGATTTTGACTAATCATAGTATTTCCGTTCGATGTCTCGTGACTCTAATCATCTCTTGTTTCCTCAAGCCGAAACAAGCCATCAAATCTCCCCTGATGCCTCTCGAGTCTTGAGAGTATGTCTGTATCTTCACTGTTGCAACAGGTTGTTTTTTTAGAAATAAAAAAAATATCCAGCCTACGGCCAACAAAGTGTTGCTGACCCAAAATGCTCCTAAAAACACATAATTTTTTAAAAATATAAATAAATAGATAGAACATGCAAATCTACTTCCGGGTAAAATCTGGATTAAAAAAACATGTGCACTGCAGTGAGAAGTGAATTCCCGCATGTTATTACTCTTTTTTTTTTCTCAAATACGAAGGAGAGAGAGCATTTTTTTTCTAAATATTGACGCCCTATTATTTAGAGAGCTCTCTCATGTAAACAAAGATTGACGCAAGGATTGAGCAGTAATCTAACCAACGCTATTCCTCACAATAATATGAGCGAGGCAATAGATGGGAGCTAGTACGAGATCACGAGACTCCCTAATTAAGAAAACTAACCAAACCAGAGGCATCACAATCCACAAGAGGACAAGACCTGCCACAATCCACTCTAACAGCCGCCGCCGCATCCACCACCTCCGCCGCCGCCGCATCCGCATCCGCCACCTCCGCCGCCGTAGCATCCACCACCACCGTGGCTGGAGCTCCACCCGCAGGCCGCGCCAGCACCGACGCCAATGTACGCGGCTGTGTACACGGTCGTGGAGTCAGCCACCGTCCCTGACCTCGCCGTACTAGTACTACCACGGCTCGCCGGCTTCGCCTTCATGGCCGGAGCGGGCTTCTTCGTGGGCTGCGCCGGAGCGGGCTTCTTCGTGGGGCGGTCGTCGCCGGAGCTGCGCCCGCAGAGGAAGACGGCAAGCGAGACGACCCAGACGGAGACCACGACCATGCAGAGCCCAAAGAGCCACGATGACCCCATGGCAGCAGACGACGCCACGCCGGCGCCGGACGCGAAGATCCTCGCCATGGAATCTTGTCTAGAGGACAAGTTGAACAGAAACAGAGTACGTAGCAGGTTCAGATTGTGGCAAATATATACTACTCCCTCCTCCGCACATAGCTAAGCATTCAAAATTTGTTACGAGATTTTTCTCTTCGATAAGTCCTGGTGGTTATCGAGTTGATCGCGTCGATCTCGGCAGTACTTACCCGAAACGGTTCCTTTGCTTCCGTCCCAAGTCGCCGTTAATTCGCAACTCCAAATAACAGACTGATCTCTCTTTGGGAGGTGTTGGGCTGTTGGTTTGGTCGGTCGGTCGGTCGGTTCGGCCTGCGCTAGCTTGCCCACAGGCCTGTGGGCGGGCTGGGAAGGGAAGAAGCGGTCCGTCTCCGGCGGCGCGGCGTGGCATATCCTATTGGATTGAATCGATCGTACTCGCACGTTTCGGCGGAGCGATCAGCGACGGCATGTGCTCTGTTCTGACCTTGTGATAATCCTGTACTGTGTGTATTGTATTGTATCCATGGTGGTACGTACGCACGAGTTGGCCAAGTCAAGTCAGTGGCGTTTTTCCGTGCTTCTTTTCTCGAGTATACAAGGCGTTTTTTTATTATACGTATTGATTTTGTTGTTGGGATTGAATACGCGACGTGGACGTGGGGCAGGAAGTGGTTGAGCGACCGGATTAAGCTAAGCAATCGTGGTTGCTTAGTGCAGTGGCCTGCAGTTTCCTTCTGGGGGAGAAAAAAGATACTCCATCTTTGACGTTGCAGCTAGCTAGCTAGCCGTGCCCGTGCCGGTTCCGGATGGCATTGATGATGGCGACTTGGGGCGGGGTTGCTTAAGAATTAAGAAAGCTTCATACAATTCTACTGTACTGCCGATCGATCAAGTAGCAGTCGCAGCAACGACTGTAATAAGAGGTTTATCTGATGAGTCAGCTAGCGGTCGGAGAGCAACCAAAACCAGCAGGCATGTTTGTTCGCATCAGGCGGAGTTACCTTGACGACGGAGTCGAGTACAGACCGCAGCCTTCCTTCCCTCGGCAGATGCAGTGAACATGCATAATGGCAGAACTGGAGCGCCCGCCTTGCCCAAGCCGGAGGTCAAGTCAAGCCAGACAGGAGGGAGAAAACAAAACTACCACAAGCTGCTCCCATAGCAAAAACTATACTAGTATACACTTGTCGGTCTGTACATACATACATATATATATATATATATATATCTCACCATCAGTCATCAGATTATGGAGGCTAATCTCGCTACATTCCTCGATCAATCGAGGTCGAGCCAGCCGCGGCAACTGACAGCCTCTGGAGACTTTGTGTTTGTACGCTCGGCGTCGTGCAGACAGCTAGGCCGACTTGTTGCTACAATTTACACTAGCTAGTTCAGACGGTTGATCTCGAGTTTCAATTCAAACAACGTACTGGTTATAGCTGCCGGCTGTGTACACGGTCGTGGAGTCAGCCACCGTCCCTGACCTCGCCGTACTAGTACTACCACGGCTCGCCGGCTTCGCCTTCATGGCCGGAGCGGGCTTCTTCGTGGGCTGCGCCGGAGCGGGCTTCTTCATGGGGCGGTCGTCGCCGGAGCTGCGCCCGCAGAGGAAGACGGCGAGCGAGACGACCCAGACGGAGACCACGACCATGCAGAGGCCAAGGAGCCACGACGACCCCATGGCAGCAGACGCCGCCACGCCGGCGCCGGACGCGAGGATCCTCGCCATGGAATCTTGTCTAGAGGACAAGTTGAACAGAAACAGAGTACGTAGCAGGTTCAGATTGTGGCAAATATATACTACTCCCTCCTCCGCACATAGCTAAGCATTCAAAATTTGTTACGAGATTTTTCTCTTCGATAAGTCCTGGTGGTTATCGAGTTGATCGCGTCGATCTCGGCAGTACTTACCCGAAACGGTTCCTTTGCTTCCGTCCCAAGTCGCCGTTAATTCGCAACTCCAAATAACAGACTGATCTCTCTTTGTTAGCACCCAAGAGAGCAGCTCTGCGTGCTTGCCATTGCCAACCCGGTGGGCTTACAACATTGAAACCAACTAGAGTTCAGTAGTAGAGAAATGATTTTTACCCAAAAAAAATCGTTACAAACTTGTAAACCAAATCCTTACGTGCCAAAGTTGTTCAATGAGCATATATATTGGCAAGTTTTGGTACAGAACTAGATTAAACAGTCCCTTGGCTTAATTAGTCAGAACTCAAAATCTCACCCAAAAAAGAAACTCTCTTTATTGAGATGCCGATCGAAGTGGAGTTACCAATCGAGCCGTAGCCGCGACGACCGCGCGCAAGCGGGCCGTCGCCACCGTGTGGTTAATATACGTGACCTCTCAGGCTATATCATCCTCATACGCCGAGGCCGCAGACACGCTTGACGCGGGGCAGGTACGCCGGGTTGAAGGGGAAGCCGGAGAAGGCGTCGACGACGCACCGGTCGCCGACCCTCTCCAGCACCGAGCAGCACGCCTTGCCGACGCGCGGCCGGAGCTCGGCCAGCGACTGGAGGATGTCGTCCACGCAGCTCTCCGACGACAGGATGGACTTCCAGCAGGCCACCGCCGCCGTCGCCGGCGCTCGCTTGGGCTCGTCGTCGTCGCCGCCGCCGGACCAGGGCAGCTTCTGGAGCCGCCGCCGATGTGGTTGCGGTGCCGCTGTCGCCACGTGCGCCATCGTGGCGCTGAGGACGACGAGGGCGAGCAGGCACAGTGAGAAGGGAGCTTTGTTGGCGTTGGCCATGGTGGCTTCGAGCTGGGTTCTGTCGAATCCTGGTTTCAAGGCTATATATACGTCTCCTCCTCAGGTGCCGATGCCTTCTGCTAATCTGCAGTGTGAGTTTGGGAGAGGGTTGACGCTTTAGTATTTGTAGCTTTCGGAGGGAAAGAAGGGCTAGGAATGGATTCAATGGCCAGTTTCGAAACGGGCATGAATCCATTCCTAATGCTGCGGTTACTTTAGTTCTGTCTGGACTGTGTGTGCATTTTATTATGTCGTTTAATTTGCATCGGCCATTTTTCAGTAACTGCAAAAAATAACAGTGGGCATTGATGTATGCATTATCACAGACAAATGTATCGAGGAACCAACAGATTCATGAAAGAAACTGGTTTGGTACTCCTGTTAATTATCTCGTTCCATGCTTGCGTTGGGTCATTCATATAATGCGTGACGCTGCAAGACATCAAGAAATTTCCACATGACTAAGTTGAACACAGCATCGCTAATGGACCTCGTGCTGTCATGCATAAGCAGAGATCACACAGAGGATGCGGCAAATCGTAGCGGAAAAGGAGAGTAAACTATATTACTTCGTGGCTTCTAATGACAAAGTATTTGTGAAAGAATCTTACAGTGTTCCACTCATACAATTAAGAATTGGCTACCATATTAGCATTTGTAAGTACAAAATTAAAATACGTCTTCGTGGCTCCTAACTGTTTGTATGATCTAACCTAGCACTAACATGCTTGCACCTTTACATCAGGAAAGCGATCGGTTAAAAAGAATTAGCACTCTAGGCAACTTAAAATACCTAGAGCTCAAAGAATCAACCTAAGAAGTAACTGAAAAGAAAATGTAAATCATACACTACTATTTGCTCTTCAGGGATTTAAATTGCACTCCCGTAGAAACACTTGATCGAAATTGACATGTGTCGACCAGTATTTACGATATTTGGGCAATCCAATCTCAAGCCAGGGTTTCAGATTCCCATTGTAGTGGATGACAGCCGCACGCCTGATATCCTTTTCATTGACATTTGGGTTGTAGCCAAGTCCCAACTGATGCCAGGAATGATCGAGAGGGAATGTACGGTTCCAGAATGTTACAAGACCAGCAGGGAGGGTACCTAACTTCCACAATAACCTGTTTTCATTCTGCAGAAAAGCGAAAATCATGAGTGAAATATACAACAGACAAGAAGGCATATTAACACTAAAGAATGGCCAACCCCTACATGGCTACAGGAGCATACTAGTGTATCGAATCAGCAAGCCTACCAAGATAATGTATGCACAAGTTTTGTGAAGTGCTTGATAGCAAATACTATAATATGCATTAGGTCATTACTAACAATTTTAGCTACAGCACTTTAGTGCATATTTTAGAATAGCATGGGAACCAGAAGCATAATTTCACATGTAAAGCTCATAAATACGCACCAGCTTCTGCCAGGTATGGTAGACCTCAGTGATGTTTTGCTTTCTCCACTCAGACAAATCAAACATGTTCATGCCATATGCCCAACCACATGCATGTGGATCAAAATTCTTAGCAATAAGAGGATTTGAGAAGTTGAGGTACTTATCAAACCTATGGAATGTCTCTCTACAGGTCTCAACAGCACCATTAACCTTGCCTTTGAGATCTACCAGCCAAAGCGCAGTTAGGTCCCGCTGCACTACGGTATCATCGTCTAGAAACAACACCTTGTTAAGCTTTGGGAACATCTCAGGGAGATAGAACCTCAGATGGTTAAGAATTGACAAGTATTTGGGGTTCCGAAACTTTGGATTTTCGTCAGGCTTGGCATGCCCATTTCTGAAGTAGTAATCAATCATAAACCGGGATTCCAGCTGCTTCAGAACTGGACTGTAGCTTGAATTCAACCATGTAAACTCTTCAATGCTCTGAACCTGAATTGCAGCTTTACCCAACGGATTACCCAGGAACCACATTTTCATTGCAGCATAGTTAAGCCTATCTGTCACAACGTGGAATACATGGTTTTCTGGTTTCTGCATTAAATATAGCATTGAAAGATTAGTGATGAATATGGTAAAATCGACTAGAATATTCCACAAAAAAGAAGTTGTTCTTGATTCACAATAACTAACGAGCCGCCTATTTGGCAACTAGTATAGTTCAGAGGCCAAGTGGAATACCTTAGCATGAACAATAGTTGAGTTAACTACCACTGCAGCTGCCAATACATTGTCTGAAAACAAGGCATAGTGATAGAGTTTGGGATCTTCCAGCTTTTCCACATATGGAAAATCCTTATTCTTTGAGTTGGTGAAATAATACTCATTAGTAAGCTTCAGAGTAAGGCAATGTAGGCCCTTGGGTAGAGATTTTGCTGCTACTTGCGCTAGATAGTTGGCTTGTCTTTTGTTTGATTCAAGTTGCTGCTCTGTTGAATGAAGGACTGTACGGAGCCTGTTCACAGTACCTGAGCAATTATCATGAATCTTACTGACCTTCACCAGTATCTGCTCCATTGCTCTAATTTTGTTGTGGACACTGTTGAGACAACAGAAAATCAGGTTATGAAGTGCTCAGTTAGAATAAAGAGCACCAAAACACCAATCATTACACCATCACTGGATATGCCAATTAAAAATCTTAGTACATAGAAGAGAATGTACTTCTGAGGTAGCTGCCGATCACTAGTCGCATCACCTAGTGCTCGTTGTATATCCCTCATCCGTGCACGGAGCTCCCTTTCAAATCCATGATTGCCTCTAGATGCAACAAATCCAAGATATATCTTTGCTCTTGCCAACTGGTCCTTGATGATGTTAATTGTAGCATCTGGTGATGGTGTGGACTGACCGGTACTTTTGTTTTTTGCACGACCAGCAGAACTCGCCCTTGTTTGATGCTCTCTGGAGGTAGTAGCATCTGCAAGACATCAAGAAATTTTCACATGACAAGTTGAACACAGCATCGCTAATGGACCTCGTGCTGTCATGCATAAGCAGGGATCACACAGAGGATGCAGCAAATTGTAGCGGAAAAGGAGAGCAAACTATATTACTTCGTGGCTCCTAATCACAAAGTATTTGTGAAAGAATCTTACAGTGTTCCACTCGTACAATTAAGAATTGGCTACAATATTAGCATTTATAAGTACAAAAATGCAATATGTGTTCGTGGCTTCTAACTGTTTGTATGATCTAACCTTAGCACTAACCTGCTTGCACCTTTACATCAGGAAAGCGATGAGTTAAAAAGAATTAGCACTCTAGGCAACTTAAAATACCTAGAGCACAAAGAATCAATCTAAGAAGTAACTGAAAAGAAAATGAAAACCATACACTACTATTTGCTCTTCAGGGATTTATATTGCACTCCCGTAGAAACCCTTGATCGAAATTGACATGTGTCAACCAGTATTTGCGGTATTTGGGCAATCCAATCTCAAGCCAGGGTTTCAGATTCCCATTGTAGTGGATGACCGCCGCACGCCTGATATCCTTTTCACTGACATTCGGGTTGTACCCAAGTCCCAACTGATGCCAGGAATGATCCAGAGGGAATGTACGGTTCCAGAATGTTACAAGACCAGCAGGGAGGGTACCTAACTTCCACAATAGCCTGTTTTCATTTCTTAGTACAGTGGAAGAGAGTGTACTTCTGAGGTAGCTGCCGATCACTAGTCGCATCACCTAGTGCTCGTTGAATATCCCTCATCCGTGCACGGAGCTCCCTTGCAAATCCATGATTGCCTCTAGATGCAACAAATCCAAGATATATCTTTGCTCTTGCCAACTGGTCCTTGATGATGTTAATTGTAGCATCTGGTGATGGTGTGGACTGACCGGTACTTTTGTTTTTTGCACGACCAGCAGAACTCGCCCTTGTTTGATGCTCTCTGGAGGTAGTAGCATCTCTAGTCTGCAGATAATTAGACCTTTTCAACATTAGACTAAGAAAATACCCTGACTGAAAAACAGTGACTGGAATAACATCGTGACCGTGAATGATTACATAAGCTAAAGCCTACAGATAGCACAACACATAAAATACGATGCTCATTCATACAAACAGCACTAAGCAAGAGCATTCAAACAAAGTGATAAATTGGCAATTCGCAAACAACACATCACTTGCAATGCCTCCGAATAAAATTTCTTGGTACTAGCTAACTTTTAAATGAATGGAGGCAACAAAAGGAAGAGATACTTGCAAGTAAACACAAACAAAAATATTTGGTCCTCTGCAATAAACTTTACCTCTTTAGAAGATGAATTCAGGTTTCCAATAGTGTGCATTCCAGATATGATGTTCTCCCCTGCTCCATCTGACCCACCCTTGCCCTCTGCATCAATTGAACGCGGCAACTTTACACCAACCTCTTCTCCATTCTTCACTTCAGCTTTCTTGCCATCCCCAGGTTCACCAAACCCATCTCCACTTCCCTCGCTTCTAACAACTTCCCTGATCACGCCACCCTGCCCCAACCGTGCGCTTTCATTCCCCGCAATAACTGCGGCATCTTCCTCATCCACACTCCGTGTCTCAGCCTCCTTCCTCAGTACACTTGGATCAGGCTTTCCGGACGCACGGCTCCTAGCCGCTGCCTCAACTTGATGAGTTGCTGATAGCACACGGTTTTTGTGCTCCCCAAGCCTCTCAATTGTCAAATCTGAGAAAGGCGCCGAGTGTTAGCATAGCACGGCGAGCGAAAATCCCCCATCTCCGTACCATTACACAATCCAAAACAGCCAAAATGCGAGAATTCGCTTCGCGGGATAGGGTCCAATCGATCCAGGAAATGGGGTCAAAAAAAAAGGATCTCACCTTTGGCGAGAGACACCTCGGAGGCAGCTATATGCGGCCACACCAGATTGGGCGCGTCCTCCCGATCGAACGCGGCGCTCGCCCCTGCGGAAACCAAAAACAAAACAAATCCGCGCCCGTCAGGCACGGAACCTCTCGGCATTGCCGCAACCACACGCGGGGAGGGGCCCAGGGTAAAAAAGCAAGCTCACCGGTAGAGTCCGGCAGAGGCGCGACCGAGACGGGGGATCCCCCGTAGAGCACGAGGGGTGCGAGCACCGAAGCGAGGAGCAGCAGCAGCACCGCGCCCCGGCACCGCCGCCGGCCCCGCGGCATGGCCTTCGCCGCCAGCGCCGCCGAGCCTAACGTACCGCCGGAGAGACGCCGCCGCCGCCGGTGGGGATGGGAAGGGGGAACAGGGTGTGGGTGTGTGCGCGAGAAAGAGGGAGGGGGCACGCAGACACGCAAGGGACCGTCGCTTTCCGGTAGGGGATGGCTCTTAATTTTTGCGGGCCCCTCGAACGGGGTCGGCTTGCTCGGACGCGAATTTTCGGGGCGCGGTCGCTTTCCGGTAGGGGATGGCTGCTCTGGCTCTTAATTTTTGCGGGCCCCCGAAACGGGGTTTGGGCGTCGGCTTGCTGGGACGCGAATTTTCGGGGCCGAGGGCGGTGGGGCGGCGAAAGGGTTGCGTGCCAGGAGCGTGACACACTGATACCCCCGCGTGCCGACGCGTCGGTTTGCTGGGGCTCGCTTTCGTTTTGCTTTCGGCACGGTGAAACGCAGCAGACAGACTCGCGAAAGATTTTTACTGGTTCAGGTAGTGATGAGGGAAGAAAGTTGAGAAATTATATGTACTGTGAAATTTGATTTGAACTCCGGTGCCGTACGTATTTTTAGACCAAAGACGACTAATGGGAACCGTTTTCTTTGCGTTCGGTCCTTTAGAAGGATAAGTTGAATGGAACAAACTATACGGATTGGATCCGCAACCTGAGAATTGTTCTTAGGGCTAAGAAAAAGAAAGAAGTTCTAGACACCCCATTACCAGATGAGCCTGATGAAAATGCAACTGTTGCTGACAAACTTGCTTACAAGAAAGCATGTGATGCCAATCTTGAAGTGAGTTGCCTTATGCTTGCTTGCATGGAACCAGAGCTGCAGATGCAGTTTGAGACAAACCATGAGGCGCACGATATGATCGAGGCGCTTAAGGATATGTTCCAAACTCAGGCCAGGACTGAAAGGTTCAATGTCTCAAAGGCCTTTGTGGAAACCAAGCTAGCAGAAGGCGCAGTTGTAGGGCCGCATGTGATCAAGTTGGTTGGTTACACCCAGAGGTTGGAGAAGCTGGGCTTCCCACTTGGCCCAGAGTTGGCCACTGATTTTATTCTAGCATCACTTACGCCTAGCTTTGGGAACTTCATTTCGAACTACCATATGCATGGGGCGGAGAAGGGATTGAATGAGTTGTGTGGCATGCTCAAGACAGCAGAGGCTGACATCAAGAAAAGCGCTAGCAGCAGCCATGTGATGGCCATCCAAAACAGGCCTAACTTCAAGAAGAAGGGCAAATCTTGGAAGAAGAAGGGCAAGGCTAAAGATGTGATCTCTAAGCCAAACCCAACGCCCCAGACTCAGTCTGGACCAGCTGCAGGCAAGGAGTGTTTTCACTGTAAAGAACTTGGTCACTGGAAAAGGAATTGCAAGCTGTACCTAGCTTCCCTGAAGAATGGCGGTAGTAAGAGTACTTCCGCATCAGGTACACTCAGCTTTCCTGAAGAATGGCGGTAGTAAGAGTACTTCCGCATCAGGTACACTTGTCATTCATATTACAGACATTTTCCTCGCTGATTCTTGTATTAATTCCCGTAGCCTACTCGTTTCCCTTCAGCGGTATCAGTGTGGACCAATGAGCACGACAGCCCGAGGCGGATTTCAGTACTTCATAACTTTTACTGATGACTTTAGTAGATATGGCTATGTCTACTTAATGAAGCACAAGTCAGAAACTTTTGAAAAGTTCAAGGAGTTTCAGAATGAAGTTGAAAATCAGCGTGGTAAGAAAATTAAAGCCTTGCGATCAGAACGTGGAGGCGAATATTTGAGCCACGAGTTTAGCACTCATCTAAAAAGTTGCGGAATTGTTCCACAGCTTACGCCACCCCGGAACACCTCAGAGGAACGGTGTGTCCGAGCGACGTAATCGAACCTTGTTAGACATGGTGCGATCAATGATGAGCCAGTCAGATCTACCGTTATCATTTTGGGATGTCTTCTAGCGGTGATGCTAAAGCTCACTAGTCGACTTGTTAGTTGTGGATCCTGAATCACTAAGTATCAATGGAGGGATATTGATTTTAGTGGGAGTAAATTCCGTTCAAGAAAAGCATGGCCTGTCCAACAATATTTCAAATGATGTATTTAATGCTTTCATCAGGTATGAGAAATAGGTCACTGCAGCCATGTGAACAGAAATGCCAGTCCAATGTGAACCCATTGCTAATGCAGCGGTAAAGGAATGACCAAAATTTCACTCTTCCACTCAAATTCTGAAAGCACAAACAGAAAGTAATCACAATTGTGTCTACTCACTTTGGCACTAGGAGTGCTGTAGTATCTCTCAAGAAACTTATGGTTGGTTGGATCAGCATCGAAGGTAACTACAGTAGGGAAACCAGACACCTCAATGAATTTTTCAAGAGCACCCTTATCGAAATCCTGACAAAGATCAAGATTGGTGTTTTAGTGCTAGTGTATTACTCAGGCTTGAACTTATCACATGAAAAAAAGGAAAATACCTGAGAATCAACGAAGAGCTCATCGAATGGTTTAAAGAGACGAACAACAGGGCCCTTGACGGCCTGATCTCCATGTGGCAGAATACCAGCGTCTGACGTGTGAAAAAAATCATAATCTGACCGTTTCTTCTCTGCGACGGCCATAAAATTTTCATAATCCACACCAGCAAACTCAGGGAAAACTCCTACCTGCAACAAAGGTTTCACATGGATGCATCATATTCGCACCTATCACTCTCATGGTATGTCAAGAAACAAGAGACATTCATAACAGTGGTGAAAACCTACAAGAACCACCCCCTTGTCACTGATGGAGCGGGTGGCCTCCTCCATGGACCTGAGCTCAATGGAAGCTGGCCCGACCTGCTTCTTGAGGTACTCCACGATGCCGTCTGCATCCCTCGGACCACCATAGCCACGCACATCATTACCTCCGTTCTCTATGATCTTGATGGTGGGGTACGCGTGCACCTGGTACTTGTCCTTAATCTCCTTGTTCCTCTCGTCGTATGCGTCCACCTTCGCCAGTGCCACCAACGGGTCGTGCTTCCTCAGAACAGCAGCTGCCTTCTCGTACTGCTCATGGACATGGCATAAAATAATTAAAATGCATATCTGTCTGGTTGCCTCCTTGTGGGCAACACGGGCTGTCTGGCACAGTGACACGTATGTAGGTAGCAGTGGGTTATTACCTCTGGAGCGAGTTGCTTGCAGTGGCCACACCTGCGGTAGTTGACACTTTTCCAGTTAGCCACTGTGCAGGAGTTTAGACAGAGGACAGCTGCTTAAAGAATTGAGTGAGCTGGGCGTAGTTGCATACCATGGGGCGTAGAACTTGACGACGATGAACTGGTGCTTGGCCACCACCTCTGAGAAGTTGCCGGCATCCAGCATCAGGACTGCCTCTCCCAGCTCCACGGCATCCTCTGCCTCGGCCAAGGAGGGTC
>OAMR01000203.1:326644-339232 GCA_900205405.1 Echinochloa crus-galli | reverse complement strand
AAAGGATCAAGAAAATATAGAAATGAGGTGGTGCCTGTATTTCCGACAACAATATAAGCAGGCCTATAGTGAGAGCGAGAATAGAGTACTGATTCAAAGGTTGTTTCTTTTTAATAATCCGTTCTGACGTCCATTGCAATTATGGTAAGTGGGCAATGTTCTGAGATGAGCACTAAATAAACTACACATATGGAACATACATGTTGATGCGATAGCTCTGATAATCTTCAAATTAGCTTGTGATGACAAACTGCATCACTAAGATCCCAGCATAGAATAGAAACCAATATGAAAGAAATCTCTAATCTGAATTAGCTCTGTGTATTAGGTGACATAAATATCAAAGGAAATTATATATTATTAGTAGACACTGCACAGTTGCTGGAAGCAGGACTAACGGAAAGTTAATTTTGCAAAATGAACAACTTTCATGAGCCTACATGGTAGGAAATTGTAGAAGCTGTTAACCAATAAGCAGATAAGCTTACCCTGCTTTGAATTTTTCCAAAGCAAAGCAGTCCTCCTCACCTGTCAGTAAGAAGAGGGCATCAAATATAATCAGATGGAGGGGCAAGAATGTACCAAGCAAAGAAGGACGATAGCTCAGGGCCATCTCAAATTGAGCAAGTATCTACCTCCATGATTTGGAGCTGATGCCATCATAATCGTGCTTTCTATTTGATTTAACATCCAAATATGCTCTTCTGCTATAAGGAAAAAAACAAATCGTTCTGAAATCCACAAGGCTAGTTGGAATGCAAGTTCGGACTCTGGAGGCGGCAGCTAGTCTACAACATCACAATCGATTATAGTCGTGGAGGAGAGGAATCGGTTTTCAATAAGTCCGTATCTCATTATGAGGAAAATTGAAACAAACAACTATAATATTATCTCATAATTCTCAGTGATTAGTTCACCTGGAGCGCCCCTGCTTGGTACAATATTTATCTGCTTTTTTCTTTGTACAATATTTATCTGTTTAGGAATCCTCATGCGAAGTTCCTTGCATGGTTGTAGGCTTAAAAAAAAATAAAAATGCCAGTTGAAGAAATTAAGCTATTTTTGCATCTCACACTAATTTCCAAATTGGAAATTAAGAATCGATATTTCAACGTGCCTTCTCGTTTGCTGTCATATGAATTATGCAACTCACATTTCGCATTGTACCTTGCACTGTTTTGCAGTGATTTCAGCCTACCCCAACTAGCTTGGGACAAAAGGCTATGTTGTTGTTGTTGTTGTAGTGTCTGAAAGATTATACATTTGCATTGCCATTTACTGTTAAATGCTTATCTGATATCATACTGAGTTATCTAATCAAATTTGCTACAAACATAGATGTGCATACTACATTCATTCTTTTCATACTACAACATTGCCGCAGGCTTGCAGCTTAGCTCTCATGCCCCACATGGCAGTCGGTGAGCTCATGCAGTGGGTATGGCCCTTGTGGGCATGGATGGCGGTGGCAGCGGCTCGCAAACACCAGCGGCGCGCGAAGGTACAACAGTGAGCGCAATAGCCGGTGCATGACGGGTGTGTCGCGTGAGCGAGCTGGGGAGTGGGGACGAGCAGTAAGCTAAGGCATGACAATGGATGCAGCAGTGGTCGTAGGCACAGCAACAGCGCACACACGTCGGCGGCAGGAGCCGTGAACCATCTAAAATTTGTGGGTGGCTGCAAGTCGCCGGTAAGAATGTATCTGCCTTTCTATTTTTCCCTTGATCTACCGACAAGGAGGATTTCAGATTTAGCACCTGTTGGATGAGGCATAACGAGTGGTGTGACTATCCAGCTACCTGAATCTATCCATCCTGCCATAAATCTTTATTTTCTCATGGAGTTTTTATAGAATTGGCAATTAATGCTCTGCAGTGGTCACAAGCTATTCGCTGTAATGCGTCTAAGGGACCTTGCTTATAGAATCTCCTGGTGCGTGCACCTAAAATCACAGGGAAGTTCATCCTGAAAGGCATTGCACAATTTTAGAGCGCCCAGAAATGGTTAACCTACCAAAGCTTACTTCATAGAAGCGTTTCTTTGGTGGTGCCTTCTTGATTCTTTTTCTCAGCAAGAGATGGATATAAGCAATTCTGAAATCTGCATTCTAATGGATGTGACTAAGCTATTTTAGGAATCTTAGCATTATATTATCCCTCTAAACCCAATCCTATTGGAGCGTCCCTGCTTGGTACAATATTTATCTGCTTTTTTCTTTGTACAATATTTATCTGTTTAGGAATCCTCATGCGAAGTTCCTTGCATGGTTGTAGGCTTAAAAAAAATAAAAATGCCAGTTGAAGAAATTACAAGACGTGTCAACTCCCATGCGTATGGACAGATCTCATATGAATTATGCAACTCACATTTCGCATTGTACCTTGCACTGTTTTGCAGTGATTTCAATCATACTTCAAACGGCTTCAACATCCCTAGAGAGCCATATGAAATTCATTGTGTCCAATAGTTCATACCGTCATAATTCTTTTTCTTCCGGTTACTCCATATGGAACTCTCTGGTACGTCATGCATAGTTGTGTGGAACTCTTGGTTATTTAAACAATAGTCATATGACACCCTTTGTTCATATGTAATATATCTCTATTAATGATCAATTTAATTGCCATGCAACTCCATCATCGTGTATTCTATGTTCGCGCGCCGGGGCGCGCGCCAATCACTAGTGGGAATGGTAGTAATGTGGTGCCACTTTTCGCGGCAGAATCATGTGGTGTGGGTGAGGATGCAAGCCACGGGCTAGGGGATATTTGCATGACGCCACACGCAATCCACTCGCTTACCACGCAAGTATACTTATTCCGACTGAGCGGTATTTCTGGTTGATGGTTCTTATGCGGACCGTCCTATTATTATTTCCGGCTAATAATGTGCTCTACACGTTTGTGTGTTTTCTAATGATTTTTCTGAAATTTTATTTTTAGGAAATGATATGGGCATACTTCATTCATTTTGACAAAAGAGATAGGTTCGCCGCTCACTCCTACTAGGTTCATTCATCTCTGAGATCTCAACGACGCCGCGACACATTACTCGCATGCGTCCATGCGCCTCCTGAAGCTAGTTCGTCGGATGCAAAGAGGATGCCACAACACCATCCTCATGTGGAAACAAACCACCCCGACGGCACCGTGTCATGCTTCGATTGTCCGGCTCCAAGAGCTCAACCTGCTCTGGGAGGCATTAGTTTGCGGGATAAGATAGTGTTTTGGATGGGATTGCTACTGGCATGGGACCGGGGTGGTCAGGTGGGGCAGTGGATATACGGTAAGAATTCGGGTTAGGGTTTGGTGAGGCTGATTGTGGAGAGTAAAGTAAAATCGAATCGAAGTTCGCATAAACCAAAACTAAAAAGCTTTGTTTGTCAAAAAAGAATCATGTTCAATGATATAAACTGTACATGACAGCAGAGCAAAGAGAAGGGATCATCCCATGGCCATGCATGGTTTTGTACACTTTCCTGCTGGTCCCTTACTTTATCCTAATCATCACCGCCCGCGGTCCCCACAGCGCGCCACGTCAGCGTCACGCGGCTGACGATGGCGCGCTCAGTGCCACGCGGGGCTCACCCCGGACGCGTGCGCGGGGAAGGGGATGATGGCCCGCGGCGCGCCCGGTGTCAGCCCTCGCCTCGCCTCACGCGGCCGACGAGGCCGGCCCGCGGCGGGCCATGAGCGCGGAGCGCCAGACCGGGTCGACCTCGCCGTCGGCGGCGGCGGCGAGCCACGCGTCGACGCCCTCGAGGTCGAGGAGCGCGCGCTTGCTGCTGTGCGGCGGCGACACGAGGCGGTCCCCGCGCACGCCGATGTCCGCGGCGCCGCCGTCGACGAGGGAGCGGAAGAAGACGTCCCGCAGCTCCCACCCCTCGCCGCCGCCGGGTCCGGACACGCCGAGCCCGCCGTGGCACTTCTGCCACGGGAACCGGAAGACACCCGGCGGCCGCCGCGACGCCTCCCAGGCGTCGTCGTCCGCGGCGGCGGCCGCCTCCTCGAACGGGAAGTCCCGCGGCGCGGCGCCATCCTTCTCCTCCCACCTCGCGCGCTTCGTCGCCCTGCGCTCCGCCGGCCGCCGATCCATGCGCACGCCGCTGACACTGCACCGCATCAGAGATCCAGGATTTCAGAGCGCATTCATTCGTGCATGCTGCATGGAGCCAGGAGAAGGGCTGCAGGAGGCGCCAACTACCGTACCGCGCCGTGCAATTGACACAGAAGAACAAGGGAAACACACTTGATCATGAATGGGTACTACGCACCTGAACCCGAGACGAGAGAGGACAGAGGAGAGGAACGGAGCTTGGAGAAAGAGAGACTTGGTGTTGTCGTGGGTACGAGGGAGGAAGAAGAAGGGTGTGGTGCCGGCCGGGCTGGGGCGACCTAGCTAAGAGGGCGAGCGCGGACGGGCGATGGAGCGTTTCGCACGCACGCCACGCCACGGCAAGGCTCGCGCGCGCCGGGCTGGCCAGCCTATATTAACCGAACGGCACAACTGACCTGGGAGACCACGTCTCACTACTACTCACTAGTGCGCTACTACCTGGGTCGATTCATTCATACTCGTCCTGTATCCGCATGCTCCTTGCTGAGCGCGTGATGATGCATGTACAGATCCGTCCAGTGCGATGGCGCGGTGATTGCTTGGCACAGGCTGCACGCCTGCACGCACGCGACGCGGCTACCATAGAAGAGCCAGCGCGCGTGCGTGCTTTCCGGCCACGGCCGCGACGCTTGCCTTGTTGCTGGAGTGTTTTCTCTCTCGGGCGGGGTCAGCAGGGACGCGCCGGGGCCGGAGGATCGGAATCGCGTGCGCCCGTGCTTCGCCAGACAAGGAAAAGAGCGACCGGCGACGGCGACCGTGCACTGTTCAATTTTTGGACTCGGCGCCCATTAATTCCTGCTCAGCCCTCCAGCTTCCCGTTGTTTCTTCTCCCCCATTTCTTTTCCCCCCTCGCTCTCTCTCATCTGCTCTCTCTCTCTCTCGAGGCGCTCTGGCGATTTGCTCAGGTAATGTGATTTTCCCCTTCTCCTCGCCGATTTGTTGTTGTTTGTGGTTAATCTACACGTTGGTTACAAGGATTGTGCTCCGGTGTCTCTATTTTGTGGTTAATCTAGGTTGTTTCAGTGAATTTTTGGTCTAGGGTTTGCTATTGGAACGATTCGTTGCTTCTGTAGGTTTGAAATGTGAACTTGATATGTAGGGTTTGCTTGTTCCGAATCAGCGAGTTTAGCCTGTTATTTACCGGCGTTTGAGTGATGTGGTGCCGTTCGATTTTTGTATCTCTCTCTTCATGTTGGGGATTGCGCTTGGTTTGGAGAATTGATGTGTTGCCTGCCATAGATTATGGAACCACCTGCGAGCGATTGAATGATTTGATAGAGGATTTTGGGGGTAATTAATGTGTGAATGATGTTAGCAGTTAGCTAGCTCCTTGTTTGATAATACTGTTGATTTGTGTATTGGTATAAATGAGGCCCGAGACAGCTTTGCAATTACTTGAAGAGATAGGGTTTTGTGTAATTAAATTTTCTGGGTGTTTGGTTTATCTGATAGAATAAGTACTTGAAAACTGCATTTGTGATTTCAGTATTTATAAGCCAAATACTACTTTGAGAAGTTATTCAAAGGCCCGTGATGTTTATTTCCACTTCTATAGTCTAGTAATACTAACAAGGATATTTCTGAAGACTAAGAGTTTTTGATGAGCAGCTAGGCTAGATTGGTGCTATCTGAATGTGTACTCTTTTGCTCGATTGTTTGTATTTTTCTTTGTAGATCGGGCAAGCGCAACATGATTGATCGCTTTATGGAATATCCGGATGCTCAGTTTCCTGCAGAACTATAGACTTGTTTTTTTGAAATATCTGGACCAACTACTCGCTCTATTGAAAAATCTGAATCTAGCATTGATTTGGTTTTTGTTTGTTCTACTAATTTGTGAGTCTGTTCAGAGGATTGCCTTGTTTGGCTTTATCCAGTAGTTGCGAACTGTGAACCTATATGTACGGTGCCAGTAGATTGATGTCTTTTTACATTCAGTCTGCTCAGAATTTTGTAGGGTTTAATTCCATGCATGATTAGTTCCATAATTTCAGAGGTTGATTTGGCTTAGTTCCTCGTTACCAGTTATGTAGATTAATTTTGGTGTGTGGTATGTATGATGAATTACTGATAGTTAATTTAATCCGCATTTTCATTTAGTGGCTGCACATGTATTTATTTTCGTTAACTTGCTAGGATAGTAATTAGTAGATAATTCATCATGCATTGTACGTTCATATGAGTTCGAGTTGTATAATCATCGTATTCTGTAATTTCATCAGGCATTAGGCATATAATGTTGTTTATGTTTGTTTTATTATAGTTCATTATCTCATATTTCACCATGTATTTTCTCTATCTTATTATAAATTTCAGAATGGTAGATGATATAAGATAATTTAACATTTTATTATATGTTTTGTACACTAATCATCTGTGCTCGTGTATATCTTATCCAGATGGCTAGGAAAAGACCTTATGGTTTAGGAGATTTTAGTAGTGATAGTGATGGCAATGACGACTTTGAGCAGTCTGCCACTGATTTTGCTGAAAATGATAGAGTGGATTTACATGGTTCAGATGATGATTTTTCTGGTTCTGATGTAAGTCTGTAAAGCTTTAGAACTTTAAGTGAATTCTTTCTGTTAGCTATTCATGTTCTTTATTAATTTCTTTATCAATTATTCATTATTGTTTCTATTTCTTTTTAGATTCCTTTATCCATAGATGATAATGATTACAGGAAGGAACTTTACAAGGAAGTTGTTAGAGATGTAAGTTTTCATTATTTATCTGATTGGTATATCATTTGTTATTGCATTTGTATTTCTAATTTAGTTAAACTTACTAGTTTGCATATCTGTTCAGTTTCAGAAGATCAAGGAAATGAAGAACAAGTTGAAGATGTCCCTGTGCCATGAGGTAGTTGTTCGGTCTGGTTTTCGAATTATTTAATTTAGGACAATTCCATTATTCTTTTTCAAGTGTTGCGTCTAATAATATAATTGGTTGTCTGTCTTTTTATTTCAGATGAAGGATAAATCTTTTCATAAGTCAAAAGAAGTTTTCACTCGATTCTCTGTTACGGCTTTCTCATCTATTTTGGATGCTCTAACTCCTGATATGAGAAAAGTCATTGTAAACTATGGTTTTGGTTCTCTTCTCGACTTTGATAAATGTTTTGTCCCGAAAAAGTTTGCTAAGTGGGTTGCTGAGGTTGTAGATTTCAAATCTGGAGATATAGTCGTTGATGGTAAAATAATCTCTCTGACTAAGGAATCCGTCCATCTTGTCCTTGGAATCCCGTTTGGTGGTCGTCCATTCCCTTCTGATACTACTTTTGGCAAACTTTTTCGGGACAAAACATTTATCAAAGTCGAGAAGAGAACCAAAACCATAGTTTACAATGACTTTTCTCATATCAGGAGTTAGAGCATCCAAAATAGATGAGAAAGCCGTAACAGAGAATCGAGTGAAAACTTCTTTTGACTTATGAAAAGATTTATCCTTCATCTGAAATAAAAAGACAGACAACCAATTACATTATTAGACGCAACACTTGAAAAAGAATAATGGAATTGTCCTAAATTAAATAATTCGAAAACCAGACCGAACAACTACCTCATGGCACAGGGCTTAAATCAAAAGATTGTGGAACTCTTGGTGGTTGTTTGTACTATATTTGTGTAAGTTCTGAATTCTTATGGAAATTTGTATATGTTTTTTCCCTCCATTATGACTGTTTTGCTGTACTAGTGTTGTATGATGATATATTATTATTTTCTTATGATTTTAAGGTTTTGTATTTGGACAATGTTGATTTCGGTCCTCGCCGAGTTCCTGACAATCTTCCTCGAATCAAAGTATGGAAAGGAAACATGATTAGGACTTATTCAGATTTGGATATGAAATCTCCTGGGTCATATGGATTTAGGCCTCTATTGGATTTTAATGAAACTTGCTATGCAAAGGTTTGCCCTCAATTTACTTTGATTAATCGCCTCAATTTACTTTGATTAATCGTAGGTTCTCAATTGTGTTTTGGTTTATATCTTTTATATTACCTTTGCAGAGCTTCCATCTCAATGATGTAACTGGTCCATCTTTGGCTGTTGATACAAAATTTATGGAGGATCTAGATGCAGTTTCAAGATGTAAGCTGCCCGATCAGTTGAAGCTATCAATTTGTCAGGTTATCAAAGAATATTCTTTCAATTCTGGGCTGAATCTTAATCTGAATGTGACTGCTATTTCATCTCTTCCGGAAAATATGTTGACTGCTTTCACAAAGTTAATGAGACATGCATCGAGTGTTGATTGTAGAGCAAAGTCATTAGTACTGAATATTCTGAAAGTTGTGACTGAATTTTCTGATAACGAAGATGCAAATTGTGCTGATAGTCTCTCTCCTCATGGTATTTGTCCAATGAATACAAATCATGTGTTAGAGAGACAACCTTCTGAAATCAAGACACCCCCAGGTTCATTTAATTTATTCCCTTTGTTTATGCTTTGTTTGTCATCATTTTGATATTCATCTGTTTTATTATTTATCTTTCTTTAATTTCTAAGTTCTCTTTAGTTTTTCCATTCATTTAATGAGGTCATGATTACATTTTAACACTTTATTATTTTTTACTGATTCATTTAAACTTTCTTTACATTTTGATATATCAGGTCATCATGATCCCTCTAAATCTGTTAACAAATGTGATGCTCATGCTACTAATTCTGCTCCTAGAGTTTTTGCTTCTGTCTTGGAAAAGGTATTTCTTTTTATAATTTAATTAATAATAATAAATTAACAAATATTTCATTCATACTTCATCTACACTGCTTTCTACAGCAGCTTCCAGAATATCCTAAAACCTCGCGTAAGGATTCAAATTTACAGACCCTTTCTGATAAAATTATGCGAGAGTTGCACAATACCAGTACGTTAATTTCTAGTCACCTTTGTTTCTTCTACTCTTATTATCATTGTTTAATTTCTAACTATTTTGCAATTCATTTTGTTTGATTTTTTTAGATACCTTATCTAGTAGCCCAACCAATAGAAGACAAGAATTTGTTATTCCTCCAAGTGGATATCCTCCTCATCGTGAGTTTCCTTTACACTGTTACTTGGATTTTGCTCTTTTTTCTGTACATGTTGATAATGGAATTATTTTATACAATCTATTCCTCAGGTGCACCAGGTGCTTCTTACAGAAATTCCAATCCCAATTTGAATACTTCTGTTAAGTCAGCAACAGAAATTCCATTATCTTCAAAGAGACGACCTCTTTCTGATATTTCCAATGATGAAGTTGTTCCTGCTCAATCCAACAAATTGGATGCTTCTAAATCTCTTTATCCTGATGATCTAAATGATGTTATTCTTTTGGACAATGATGGAGAATATGTTCCTGACTCTTTGTCTCCTCTATCAAGGCCTGGACGTCGTAGAATTTTACATGAAAAGGTATTTTTCAATTTTCTATCGTTACAATTTATTAGTTTGGTAAACTCGCATGATGATGAAAATTGTCTGGCATGTTATTCTAAATATTTCATTATCTTGTTAGACTCCACCATCTGTTCAACGAGCAAACTTACATGAAGACAGTCCACCAAGAATAACCCCTAAGTTGCTCAAAAGGCGTTCTTTTATGTCAGAAAATCAAATCGTGTCATCTACACCTTCTCCTGATAAGTCTAAAGTATGTTTTCTTGTGTTCACATTCCTACCATGTTATTGCAATATTAGTTACATTAAACACTTACTAAGATTACATTGTGTTTGTTCCTGTCATTTTAATTTCATGAATATGTAAGTTGCAATGTACTTCTGTATTTTATTTTTTAATCTATCATTCTTTATTTATGACAATTTCTAATGTACATTGCTTTTTATTCTTTCATATCTATTATTGTACCTACCTATTTATATATCTTTTTTTATTGTTATTGTTAAGACTCCCTTCCTCGAACGTGTGAATCTTGCTGAGGATAAGCCACCTATAGTTACTCCAAATTTCTCCACGAAGCATTCTTCTACATCAGCTAATCGCCATGTAACATTTGCTCCTGCTCCAATTACCAACAAGGAAAATGTATGTTCTTTGTACATGATAATATTTTGTCATTTTCCATCTATATATATTTATGAACTATACATATTTTTTCCATATGTATCTTTTTAATTTTCTTTATATTGCTAGGCTCATTCGTCCCTGGAAATAGTGAATTTAGATGATGAAACCCCTGCAAGTATTACTCCTAATTTGAAGAAGAGGCGTTCTAGCCTTACTCCAAATCGCAGTGTGTCATTTGCACATTCTGCTCATGTATGTTTTCTGTTGTTCTTGTTCCTAGAATGAATTATAGAATTACTTTCAATCCTCATAAAGAAAATTTATATCATTTGTTATACTGTCATTTTCATGTCTCTAAGGTGTAAGTGATCATGTATTTTACAAGTGTCATATACTATATAGTATTCTATCAAATATTAATTTTTACCTTTGTCCTTTATAAAATTTCTTATATAACTTGTGTTGAGGTGCCATAGATTTTACAGTTATAATGTTTCTCATTTCTATTTTTCCAGAAATCTCCTGAAGTTCAAGTTCTTGCTCAAAAATCTTTATCTCAAAGTGTTCGTGAGATGACAAGAAAGTCTGATGAATTATACAACAAACAATTCAAGCAATCTTCTGCTTGTTTTAGAACTCCAGCTGACCCATTTGCTCCTGGATGTTCTGTTTCTAGATCAAGTCATTCTCACTCCTCAGAATTGTTGCCATATTTATCTAGAGATTCTTCTACCGGTGGAAAAATGCCCCCACATGGACCAAGAAGGGTTATCAAGCCTGGTCCGTTATTCTGTGCTGATTTTGTAACTGAAAAGAAAAGGATATCTGTTTCTAATTCTGAGTTGAAAAATTACAAGGTTATTTGTGCTTTGGCCTCATCTCAGCACAGCAAGTAAGTTTTACTTGTACTATCTCCATCACCTATTCTTACTGTAACATTGCTCTGATATATTTTCATTGTATTATTTTTGTTTCTAGTGAGGATGCAGTGTTAATTGGTAAAGTTAGGTGCACGTTCTGGTCACTTGGTGAATCATTAAAGCCAGGAGGTTTTGTTAATCCATTTGTAGTTTCCGCATTTTGCTATAGCCTCTACCTCAAGCCAACAGGCAATCCCGATGTCTCGAAGTCTCATTATTTCTTCTGTTTCTGTACATGTTGATAATGGAATTATTTTATACAATCTATTCCTCAGGTGCACCAGGTGCTTCTTACAGAAATTCCAATCCCAATTTGAATACTTCTGTTAAGTCAGCAACAGAAATTCCATTATCTTCAAAGAGACGACCTCTTTCTGATATTTCCAATGATGAAGTTGTTCCTGCTCAATCCAACAAATTGGATGCTTCTAAATCTCTTTATCCTGATGATCTAAATGATGTTATTCTTTTGGACAATGATGGAGAATATGTTCCTGACTCTTTGTCTCCTCTATCAAGGCCTGGACGTCGTAGAATTTTACATGAAAAGGTATTTTTCAATTTTCTATCGTTACAATTTATTAGTTTGGTAAACTCGCTGGGTACTACGCACCTGAACCCGAGACGAGAGAGGACAGAGGAGAGGAACGGAGCTTGGAGAAAGAGAGACTTGGTGTTGTCGTGGGTACGAGGGAGGAAGAAGAAGGGTGTGGTGCCGGCCGGGCTGGGGCGACCTAGCTAAGAGGGCGAGCGCGGACGGGCGATGGAGCGTTTCGCACGCACGCCACGCCACGGCAAGGCTCGCGCGCGCCGGGCTGGCCAGCCTATATTAACCGAACGGCACAACTGACCTGGGAGACCACGTCTCACTACTACTCACTAGTGCGCTACTACCTGGGTCGATTCATTCATACTCGTCCTGTATCCGCATGCTCCTTGCTGAGCGCGTGATGATGCATGTACAGATCCGTCCAGTGCGATGGCGCGGTGATTGCTTGGCACAGGCTGCACGCCTGCACGCACGCGACGCGGCTACCATAGAAGAGCCAGCGCGCGTGCGTGCTTTCCGGCCACGGCCGCGACGCTTGCCTTGTTGCTGGAGTGTTTTCTCTCTCGGGCGGGGTCAGCAGGGACGCGCCGGGGCCGGAGGATCGGAATCGCGTGCGCCCGTGCTTCGCCAGACAAGGAAAAGAGCGACCGGCGACGGCGACCGTGCACTGTTCAATTTTTGGACTCGGCGCCCATTAATTCCTGCTCAGCCCTCCAGCTTCCCGTTGTTTCTTCTCCCCCATTTCTTTTCCCCCCTCGCTCTCTCTCATCTGCTCTCTCTCTCTCTCGAGGCGCTCTGGCGATTTGCTCAGGTAATGTGATTTTCCCCTTCTCCTCGCCGATTTGTTGTTGTTTGTGGTTAATCTACACGTTGGTTACAAGGATTGTGCTCTGACAACTTGACAGGTGGGCCCTTTGTGAGGGGTGGGGGTAGATTTTTTGGGTGAGAAGTGTTTTCAATTCTCTAGGATCCTTTTAGTATAGAT
>OAMR01000203.1:275415-313400 GCA_900205405.1 Echinochloa crus-galli | reverse complement strand
CAAGGCCTGGACGTCGTAGAATTTTACATGAAAAGGTATTTTTCAATTTTCTATCGTTACAATTTATTAGTTTGGTAAACTCGCATGATGATGAAAATTGTCTGGCATGTTATTCTAAATATTTCATTATCTTGTTAGACTCCACCATCTGTTCAACGAGCAAACTTACATGAAGACAGTCCACCAAGAATAACCCCTAAGTTGCTCAAAAGGCGTTCTTTTATGTCAGAAAATCAAATCGTGTCATCTACACCTTCTCCTGATAAGTCTAAAGTATGTTTTCTTGTGTTCACATTCCTACCATGTTATTGCAATATTAGTTACATTAAACACTTACTAAGATTACATTGTGTTTGTTCCTGTCATTTTAATTTCATGAATATGTAAGTTGCAATGTACTTCTGTATTTTATTTTTTAATCTATCATTCTTTATTTATGACAATTTCTAATGTACATTGCTTTTTATTCTTTCATATCTATTATTGTACCTACCTATTTATATATCTTTTTTATTGTTATTGTTAAGACTCCCTTCCTGGAACGTGTGAATCTTGCTGAGGATAAGCCACCTATAGTTACTCCAAATTTATCCACGAAGCATTCTTCTGCATCAGCTAATCGCCATGTAACATTTGCTCCTGCTCCAATTACCAACAAGGAGAATGTATGTTCTTTGTACATGATAATATTTTGTCATTTTCCATCTATATATATTTATGAACTATACATATTTTTTCCATATGTATCTTTTTAATTTTCTTTATATTGCTAGGCTCATTCGTCCCTGGAAATAGTGAATTTAGATGATGAAACCCCTGCAAGTATTACTCCTAATTTGAAGAAGAGGCGTTCTAGCCTTACTCCAATCGCAGTGTTGTCATTAGATTAATATTGTTTGCATGTACTGGCTTGTATGGATGCTTGTGTGTTGATGATCGAGTCCAGTCGGTGAGCCGTTCACGTTTGAGTTCGAGGGTTACGGGGAGCAGGACCAACAGCAGCAGCAAGAGCAACAGCAGCAGTTGGACGAAGGCAAGTACAGCACGGACAATCCTTGCTACCTAAACACACCTCTACCCTATTTACTGCATATGCATGTGTCTAAATTGTTCCTATTAAGGTTATTCCTAGCTTTGTTTATCCTATACCTTGATTACCCCGGGTTATTGCATTTGGGTAGACCTTTGCTAAGCGCAGCTACTGTCACCAATGTTTAACTGTTAATCTTGACCTAATGGTTCACTTCAATGTTAATGGTAAAACTTGCTTTTTAGCAACATGGAACAGGGAGCTAGGGTGTATGCTTCATGCATGGCCCTAGTGTCTCTCCGTAAGGACTGGTTCTGAAAGCGGCAACCCAGGAACCTGTCGCCACCGCTGGAACTATAATGGCTCTGGTCTTGGACAAGTAACATGTACGTCTCTAGCAATATGGTGCCAGTTGGGATAAGAGTTTACCGTACGCGGAATTCTCGTACAACAACAGCTATCAGAAGAGTTTGCAGATGGCACCATTCGAGGCTCTGTATGGCAGAAAGTGTAGGACACCACTATTCTGGAATCAGAAGGGAGAAAGTTAGGTATTTGGACCTGAGATACTAAGAGAAGCAGAGCGACAAGTGCAGATAATCAGACAGAATCTGAAAGTGGCACAATCCAGACAGAAGAGCTATGCAGATAACCGACGGAGGGATCTCAGCTTCGATAACACAGCGGAAGACTACTTATTAACTCTCTCTAAACGAAGACGAAGACGAAGCCGAAATCCATAATCCACAGGGACACCGACTGGTTGAGCACAGCTAGTAGAATGGCAGATCTTCGGGAAACTCAATAGCAGCATTACCATCTAATCCATCTGTTACCCATCCGGGATTTTGTTGAATGGCAAGTGTAAGTAAATGTCTTACTTAGCAAATACAACACGGTAATGAAGGCTTAAAAGAAAGGCTTGACACGGTTGTACTGCATTAGCAATTTTAGTTGATTCATTTTAACATAAACCAAGATTACTACAATTAAGTGAATCCCAGTTGCAATTCCCAATTAATGAAGTAGCGGTGAACATTAAACAGTAATAAACATCAATTTCTAATCAAAAAGGATCCAGGCCGCTCTTGACCCTGAGCAAGGCTACCATGATAGATTATACACTCTGCAGAGGTTTCGCCCTTTACCCACCAGTCACGTAAAAGTTCAAAGGAACTTTGCACCCAACCACGCACATCAACACTTCCGAGGTGTGACTGCATAGGGACGCTACGAGGCTTTTCACAAGACACCCTAACAAAACAGTAGCCGTTATGGTACAACCTAGGCAGCATGACCCAAGGCACCGAGATTGACTGACGCCCATGTCGCAACACGAGGGGGTCAATGGCGTCAATAGTTAGTCTTCCGCTGTGTTATTTAGTTATTCTAGTCAAACTCTGATGTAAAACCATTTTATTCGAGCATATGTACTCTGTTTATCATATTTGTTATCTATATGTGTTCTGCGGACTTCCTGGGCACACATATAGTAGCATTCGGGTTTCTGTGTAAATCCGGGTGTGACAGTCTTTCAGAGGAATTTAGTTACCTGCTTGGTGGCATGATCGTTCTTTGGATTTATTTCTTTGAATGTTGATCGGAATGTTCAAATGTTGGGTAAGATTTTGTGGTACGAGGTTCCTTTGTTCAGTCCCATTATCAGAAGTTTCAGATTGCAAGCTGATGTTCTGGACAAAGTACTAATGGGTTGGTGAATCTGTTAATATTGTTTTTTGGGACTTCATTTTTTTTGTAACAAATGAATCTATGAATGTTTTTGGCTGCTAACTGATGATTGTGGTTTGCTCACAATTTATTTTGGTTGAAAAAAGGTTGAATTGCTCTAGTTTCAGAGTTCTTTGGAATGTATCTGAATGTTTCTGTATCTGAGAATGCAGTTGAATAATGTTTCTGTATTTCCCTCTCAGAAAATTCGTGTGCCATAGCTCTCCCAAATACATGCTTTGAATTGCTCGGGTGCTTGTTCCCTTGGAAACACCTTATTTTGTTTGTCTGCAACAATTGAGTGTTTTGGCAGGCCAAAACACTCGAGTGCTCATGGCTTCTAAAATGCTTGAGTACCAGGTAGACAGATCCAAGAAGAAAACGGAGGGAGCAAACCAAGGGGTAAGACAAGCTAGCTAGTTCTCAAGTAGATGACAGCCAGAAAATCGTCGTCACAGCCTCCCATTTCTTTCAAGATAACCTGGAATGAAGCCTCCCATTTCTTTAGCAGTGTACACCATGATCTCCGAAACTAAAGAGGCACGACACGGGCTCGTGGTTGTCGCCCCCTGGTCCCTTGCCGAAACGGTCCTCAGATGAGAATGCGCCGGCGGCGGCCGGCAAAAGCTGCCTCGGTGTCGGTGTCGAGCCTGAAAAGCCGGAGGGGAGGTTGATTGCCGGCCTTCGCTGTCACACGACGCCACACCCCACCCAGCGCTCGTCACCCGTACGCTCCCTCCCTTTCGTCAGCCTGCGGCCGCCGCGCGCTGCGATCCGTCCGCCGAGATCGGGAGTCGGAGTCGGTTGCGCGCGCCGCGTGCGTAATAAACTCCCCAACGGCATGAGCCGATCGCCCATGCATTGCATGCGCCGATGTCTTTTGGTTGACGCCGATGTCATTGCGGTCGGTTTGGCCGATGGGATTATTGATTGATTGGTGCGCAGGCACGTCGCCGCGTCAGCTCCGTTCCGTTCCTTTCCGTTCGTGGTAACCATTCAGATCGATGAGGAGTTGTCTGACGATGGGCAATGCGCGCTTGCTTGCCCGGAACCGAGATGTGTGCACGGCATTTCGGGCATTAACTCCGGCCCGGGCCCTTGTCGTCGTCGTGTATCGGAGCCGTGGCACATCGTGGCGAGCGAGGCTGGACGCACGGCGACGCACGCTGACCGCTGCCTTCTCCTTCCGCTCGAGATCCGCCGCATCGATCAACTCCATCTTTTTTTTTTAATTTTGCTATACATAGTACGATCGAGTAGCAGGCAGCAGCAGGCACGCTGCGAACCGTCGTCGCGTGCGGCTCAAGCGCGTTCGTATGTACTGAATGAAGGCACGTATAGTACAGTAGTAGTAAAGGCGGCTGAGCTGGGGCGCACGTCTCCATCGATCCACCGCCGGCCGGTCAGCCGCTCGCCGTTGGTTGGGGGCTCTTCGCGCCGCCATGCACTGCGCCTGCGCTGCGGCCTTCTGGCAGTAGTGGCCGGCCTGAGTCATGCATGCGTGGGCGTGGCTGGCAGCTTGGCGATTAGCTCTGCATTTTGCTTGCACGGGTCCGGTCCGGCGGTTTTGCGGGATCGTGCAGTTGAACACCAACACCTTTGTTTTCTTTCCCACTACTGGCTCGTTCCTTCGGCCTGCTTTTCTGATTTCTTCCGGCGCTCAGCGATCTTGCGGGTCTTTGTAGTGCGCAACAAGGTAGGAACTGCGTCGTCTGGGCATCGAGAAAACGGGTCTCTGCAATTCGGTCACGCTATTGACCTATGTCAAGACACGCTTAGCTAGATATTAACTTGACACGACTAGTGTACTACCTAGCTGGACCGCTACAGTGCGTGTCTGGAGGAGGATGACGTGCACCAAGTGTTCAAACGATCGAAAACATTCCAAGGAACAAATAGATAAAACACAGGTAGTTTTTTTTTGGAGTTCAAAGACGATGCTCTACACAATCATTTAATCGGTGATTGTTTTTTGTGTGCTCTTGCGGAGAATTGATTGATTGCAGTAAGAGGATGCATAGTGGGGAAAAAATATAAAGCGGGCTGAATGTAAACAAGCTGATGAACAACATGACATAAAAACTTGATAATCAAAACATAAGGTTATTGAGTATTTTTTTTCTAAAGGGGAAAGTAAATGTAAACAACTTGTGTGCCAACTTTGTCTGCCTAACTAACAGGTTGTTTCAGGCATAAAACTAACTGCTGCGCTACCATAGCAAGAGGCTCCTCAATCGGGAGATGATGATTGGCGATGATGGTAAGGCATACCAATGATAGCATACCAAGTCATAGCAATAATTTTGGGAAAGACCGTTTTCTTGTATATTGGTGATTGCAGAGGATGACGTGCATAATTAAATTTTCTTTAAACAAAAAACATGTAGGGAACAAAATAAAATACAAATAACTCTTGCCCATGTGTTCTTATCGCTCTACACAAAATTGGCTGATTGTTGTTATGTGATCCTGTAGAGAATTCTATAGCTTGTGGTATGTAAATATAGTAGTAGAGAATTCAAGAAATAGGGTGGCCAATAAGGGGAAAAATAAAGAGGACTGAATATAAACACAGCATGGTATAAATAAAATCTTAATAATCAAATCATAAAGACAGTATAATTATTTTTTCTAAGGGGTTAATAAATGTAACCAACC
Organism: Echinochloa crus-galli; assembly: GCA_900205405.1. Taxonomy (NCBI): domain Eukaryota; kingdom Viridiplantae; phylum Streptophyta; class Magnoliopsida; order Poales; family Poaceae; genus Echinochloa; species Echinochloa crus-galli. Next base: position 307,984 of record OAMR01000203.1, on the reverse strand, counting down.
CGTGCCAACTTTCTCGGCCTAATTAGAAGGTTATTCGAGGCATAAAACTCACTGCTGCTACTATAAGTAAGGGGCTCCTCAATCGGGAGATGATAGGTAATGATGGTAAGCTAGGCATACCAATCATAGCATAGTTAGCCATAGCAATAATTTGGAAAAGACAAATAAAAACGAACCATTCCTTATATAATTAGGATGACCCACGTAATTAAATTGTGCTCAAACAAAAATACCATATAACGAACAAAAAAATAGGAATATCTTTCGCCCCACGTGTTCTTCTTACTCTACACAAACTTTCTCTACCTAATTAACAGGTTATTTCAGGCATAAAACTAACTGCTGGGCAAGGGGAGATGATTGGTGATGATGGGAAGGTATACCAATGATAGCATTGTAAGTCATAGGAATAATTTTGGGGAAAGACAAATCAAAACGAACCATTTGTTTTATGTTTCGTTTGGACTCTAGAAGCAAAAATAATAAGCAGTGAGATTAAATTCAAATGATGAATGCCGCTATTATTGGTCAAGAAATGGCTTCAAGGTGTAGCTTCTCAAATGACAAGTAGTGAGATTAAAAGCACATGATGAAATACATACAATTAACATTATTGGTCAAGAAATGGCTTCAAGGTGTAGCTTCTCAAATGACAAGTAGTGAGATTAAAAGCACATGATGGAATACATACAATTAACATTACTGGTCAAGAAATGGCTTGAGGATGGAATAGATAGGCCCACAAATTTCTCCTGCATCTGAAAATGCACTTATTTCTGCTGTCCTAGAACTTTAATTTCAATAACAAAAAGAACTACATTTCATAAATGATTCAATAGTGGCCATGATGGAAGATAGCTAAACTTATGTATGTACTAGTAGTAATTAGTACGAGAACTATAAATGATACGATTTCTATCTACTACTAGAATCTGATAATGATTTTGCTGGTTTAATATAAGGATGTGTGTGAAAGGTTCATTTCCTTGGGACTGAAGACCCCGTAGCTAGCGGCCACGAAAACAAACCTGACGCAGTAGCTACTTCAGTTACGTGAAATGGGTCAAAAAGTTGCCGACTAAGATCCAACTCAAATTTGTTTGGACACAGAAACTATCTCCGTACGTCACCGCCGCATTATAACAAAAGAAAACCCGTGTACGTTAGCAGAATATAGCAGGTGCGCGCAAAAGAGATCGAATCCCTGATGCTTGTTTGGCTTCTGCTTTCCCTTCGAGTTCAGTCTGAAAGGGAGAGATCGCAACGGCATGAACCCAGCTGTCCTCTACCCCAGAATCGGAGTGCAGTTGCATTGGATCACCGCAGCCATTCGAAGGACCCAGCTTCCAAATCGAGACGAGAGCTCGAGATTGGCGTCGGCCGTCGGGTGTAGATGCGTTGCGAAAGAAGTGCGATAGCTAGTGCGATCTATCTATCTATCCCTGATCCCTCGCCGGGCTCGTTTCCTAAACCTCTTGCCATGGAGCGGTTTCAGAGCTGGGAAGAAGAATCTTATGTCACACGCGCATGGCGGTAACACGGACGAATGAATTGAACAAGCCGGGCCGTCCTCTCTGATTGGCTTTCGGAACGGTTTCAGTTACGGCAAGCGCGCTGATGCTGATCGAGGACGTGGCAAGAGGGCTTGCTGTTGTTGCCCTGACACAGCACACACGCGCGCGCGTCCCCTTGTTTGGATGGGCGCGCAGTCGGAGAGCCGAGCGCGCAAGAAACCCCTGGAGAAATCAGTAGAGCAAAGTTGAGAACCTGAATGATACTGAAGATACATCGATGTTTATACCCAAAGATACATACTAGCTCTTTGTTGGAGATTTCCTAACAGTACGTACTAGCTCGATCTTTTTTTTGATGCAATACTAGCTCGATCTTGAACACGGACGATACGCTCTCCGTCCATTCCGGGCGGCCGCCGGATGGTACGTGAGGTCAGGCAGGCCATGGCCAGGTGTTAGCGTGCACACGCGGATCCATTACTGGCTGGTCGCCACAGCTTGCACACGTTTGCTTGTGACAATTGAGCAGGCCGGGCCAGCCCTGCGTCTGCGTGCCTAGCTATGCCACACCGCTAGTCACCAGCTGATGATTGCCTTGCCTGCTAGCTTTAATTCCTTCGCTTGCGGACTCGTCTCTTTTTCCGTTACCACCACCACCACCACCTGCAGGTTTCACTGCAGCAAGTCATCGCCACCCCCCAGCGTTTTGGCCGCTAGCTAGCTCTCGTTCGTCCTCCCTCCCCGAGTCCCCGGCCACCACCTATATATATACGCGCCCCCAATTCTCTCCCCTCCCCTGCACTGCACTGCGCCTAGCTATCTCCCATTCTCTCTCGTATCAGTAGCACTAGCTGGCCGGCCTCTCGACCTCTAGCTCTTCAGTGTGATCAATACCACCACCGCCCTCGAATCCCACCTCTCGAGAACAGCTGCTACCTAGCCTTGTTGGTGAGTGAGTAAGCTTGGAGAGTGAAGAGATCGAAGGAGCTCGATCGATCGGCCATGGCGAAGGACTGCGTGGCCCCCGTGTCGATGGTGCTGGTGCAGCTGGGCTTCGCCGGCATGAATGTGGTGTCCAAGCTGGCGCTCGACGCCGGGATGAGCCCCTACGTGCTCATCGCCTACCGCAACCTCATCGCCGCCGCCTTCATCGCCCCCATCGCCTACCTGCTCGAGAGGTGTAGTATAGCATAATCACCACCTTCGCTACCTGATCTGCATGCCGATAGAACTACATCGTCTTTCGTTTCTGAGTGATAATATGTGTCAGGATGCATGCATGCGTATCTGCTTGCTTTCTTGTTCAGTTGGTCGAGGAGATCCCTACTATAGTGCTTTCAGTTCGTTGGACGTTTCAGTGCTTTCTCAGATGATCAAGCCGTTCTTCTTTCCTTTTAAGAAAAAAGGAGCTTGCTTGCTCAGCTCACCCATCAGCTGTTTTGTAGTTTGGTGCTACTTGACAAACATTTATTGATCGATCAACATTTATTGGAAAACATTATAATAGGTGGCTTTTCGATCTATACATAATTACATATGCCAGGAATAGATTGCTTGTTTATTTGTCTTTTCACACCATGCATCTGAGGAATAATCTGCTGCAGCTCGGCTCACCATTAACCGCTCTGAAACTACTGCGTGCAGGAGAAGCGGTGCCACCATCACCAAGAAAGTGCTCCTCCAGATCTTCATCTCCTCCATCTTCGGGTAAGCAGTCTCGCATCTCCGCACCCGCTTTTCTTCCGTATCGCCGTATCACTGCACATTCAGGGCACACACGGTGGCCACTTGCAGCTGACCTCCCTGAAATTAGGTAGGCAAGGGCCTGAAAGTGTCAGTCTCACACGCCCCTGATGCCCTTGCTCTGGCTACCTAGAGGTCTAGCCGATCGTGGCCGTTTCATTGCAAGGGGGCCATCAGTTGCTTGCAACTCCTTCAGTTCTTTGTTGTTCCCATCTGGCCTTTCGCTCCCGTATTTGTGCGGTACAGGAGCTTTCATTCCTCTTCCGAGGAAAAGGGACACGCCTGCTTTCAGTGTCGCGCTGGCTTCTTGCAGTTGCCACTCGATCGGCCGCAAATGCTTTGCTGATAGTTGATACAGTCCCGGCCTGCAGGTGATTAGCCCAAACCTAGGGGAAACTAATGCAAAGATTGCAGGTGAACAGAGCGCTTTTCAGATGAAACGGGTGTCCCCGGATTTCTGGGGATGTTCCTGATGTGACGTGACACTTGACCCATCCACCAAGCATAACTAATTATAGCTAGCGCTAATACACGTCATAGTAGTGCAGGAATGCAGTTTGCAGGGATATTACCAGGGCGGTGTTTAGTTCAGAATGAAATTGGATGAAAATGTCACATCGGACACTGTAGCACTTTTCGTTTGTTTGTGGTAATCGTTGTCCTATCATGACCTAACTAGGCTCAAAAGATTCGTCTCGTCGTGTACATCAAAACCATGTACTTAGTCTTTTTATTTACCCACGTTTAGTGTTCCATGCATGGGGAGAGAGATTTGATGTGATAGGTGAATAATGAAGTTTGGAGAGAGAAAGTTTGTTTTTGAAGGGAACTACCCAGGTCATAGTAGTGTAAAGGTTCAGAGCGTGATACTTGCAAGTTCAGTCTGAAAATTCAGACAAAAGAATTTTATCCCCTTGTCCGGTCGTCCAATTATTTACCTGTCACTGTGCATCTTGCAGGGCGACGCTAAACCAGGTGCTCTACTTCGTGGGTCTCAAGTCGACGACCCCGACGGTGGCGTGCGCGCTCACCAACACGCTCCCCGCGCTCACCTTCGTGATGGCGGCGGCGCTCAAGATGGAGACGGTGCGGCCGCGGACGCCGGCGGGGCAGGCGAAGCTGGTCGGCACGGCGGTCTGCGTCGGCGGCTCCATGATCATACCCTTCTACAAGGGCCCCGTGCTCAGGCTGTGGGCGTCGCCGATCCACCTCTGATCATATCCCAGAGGAAAATGGATGTTTACATCCACTGATGCACGCATGAACCAATTGCAAACAAATGCGAAAAATTACTGCAGGGGATCGTGGGGTCCGGGATCGGGTTCGCGCTCATGTCGTGGTGCATCCAGGCGCGCGGGCCGCTGTACGTGTCCATGTTCAGCCCGCTGCTGCTCGTCGTCGTCGCCATCGTCGGCTGGGCCATCCTCGGCGAGAAGATACGCGTCGGGAGGTACGGTGATGATGACGACGACGGTCCTAGCTTCATTCCTGCCTTTTCCCTCGCATCATATATATGATTTTCCATGGATTGCTAACAAGAAGCCATGAACTTGCAGCGCGATCGGGTCGGTGCTGATCGTTGCCGGGCTGTACATGGTGCTGTGGGGCAAGGGGAGGGAGATGGACGAACCGGGCCTCGACAACGCCAAAGGCGACGAGGAGGCAGCCCTGGGGCGGGGCTTCAACGGCAAGCCCGGGGTTACAAGCAATCGCGTCGACGCCATCATCAGCCTGCCGGTGGTGTTCTCTGCAACTGCAACTACAACTAGCCCCAAGCAGGAGGACACGGGCACCCGGAACGGCAGCAACTAACTGATCGACGACGACGCGACGGGTGATGATGGCGACGTACGCCCAAGCTCGATCAGCTCTCGTACATATACTCGGCCAACGGCCAGTGAGCGTGTCAGTTGCATGCGCGCGTCAAGATCTAAATAGTTTAGCGGGAGACGCCGGCGGCGATGATGATCGGAGTTACATTACATACATGTATATGGTTGCAGCAAAGCCTTTTCAGACTGTCGAGAGAGGAAATGGAGTGTGGTGTGTGCCTTTTCCCCTATATATATATACTTGTGGGAGGATTGCTAGCTTTGGTCCTGTTGTGCTATTGGGATTGGGTGATCTGATTTTGTTTCTCTCCCTTCACTCCTTTTTTTCTTGTTCGATTCCAGAGTTTTTTCCTCTCTTTTTGCATACCACTCCATCGATGGAGAAAATAATCACAAGGGAAATTGGTCTTTTTCAGAAAAATAAATTTGGATGGGGAACTAATCCAAACCGAACCCTTAGGCTTTACCTCAAATTCTAATGGAATTCTGAAATTTTCCAAGAAACCCTCCTAGTGCAAGCACACGATTCTGAACAAACGAATCACACCGAAATCATATACGTAGTTACTAGTGCAGTATATACAGATAGTGTAGAAAAAGTAGAACATAGTTAGTGTAGTATATACAGATACAGGTCTACGGCGGCGGCCTAGTTCCAGTGGCCCCATGAAGCACGGTTAAGGAGGTGGTGGCCCGGCCCGTCCTGGTTGTCGTGGTCCAGGTCCACCATGTACAAGTTTGGGCCCATGTAGGTAGAGGACCATTTTGAGACAACCCAGGATTCGAGAAAGGGGTACGCAAGCACGTCACTGTAATTTGTCTCTTTCTTTATGGCCTTGTTTTCCATTAGAGACTTGCATTGTTGATTTGTTGTACAATACTTTCTCCATTTCAAAATATATATTATTTTAATTTTATCCTAAAATCACATATTTTAATTTGAATAAATTTATAAAAATATACCAAGCAATATTAAGACAATTTGTTAAATGCATCATAAACTTTGGTATTGTAGGTACTAATAAATTTGACTTTAAAATAAAACTGGAACCACCAATGTTTTAGAATGGAGAAAACTTTACTCATCTTTTCCTCGATAGACCACCACCCACCAGTAAACAAGTAGCCTACATATACAAGGCGCTACTATTTCAACGGAATGTTATAGGTAAGACAACGCATACATTTGAGCTAGCAAGATGTAGGCTACTCTTCGGGAGTGGAACTTTTGCATTGGTGGCAAAACGTGGAAAGTTACTCACAAAATTAATTAGAAATAGTTTTGACTCTTTGATCATGTTCAAAATTCAAAGATTTAGATTGAGGGGAACACCAGGGTCTTCAAAGGCATCCTTAACCTCGGGTGCGATTTAAGATATCATAAAGGAAGCGAGATATTAGAACACGTCGGGGGCATGTTTGATCTGTTGTTCTTTGTATCTCTCAAATGGCTAGTTTGTTTCTAAGTTTGATCCTAAGTCTTTTTTCCCCTCGTGTTGTAATTTTTCTGTCTCTTAGTTTTTAGTATAGTGTAATGGTTTGTAAAACTCTTAAGTTTGTGGTTCCGTAATTGTTTCTAAACTCTTATTTGTTCTTAATATAAAATGCTTGCTCAGATAAGTAAGTTTTAGAAAATAAAATTTGGCTACTAATTAAGCTCCCTTCGGTTCCGACAAACAGGGTTATGTAGCATAATAATTTGATTAAACTTGTGTATCAGTAAAACCGTGTTCCCAAATCGATCACCAGCTACTGTCAATCTAGCTAATTGAAACCAAGTCGTCTATTTGCTTTAATGTATTTGCTTCTCCCTCTCTAACTAAGTAGCTCGTGTTAACTTAGCATCTCGGAAGATCTACCTTTAGTTCGAGGTCATCGATCGTCTTATCATTATATGTTTGATTAGTGAACTAACCGTGTCGATTAGGATTCGCATACCGTTACGGATCGTCGACAAGCTATGAGCAGAGAGGGTAGGCGAGATCTCCTATACGCGTTAAAAAAGGTTGGGCCCTCTCGCGCACGCGCTCTCTTCAAAGCGTGATACTTGCACCAACAATTCAAGTTCAGTTCTACCGCCACTTTATGTTATCTTCAGCTAAACATTTAGGCTCTTTTCTCTCAATCCAATATATTTAACTAGATAGTATAGCGGCTAGCAAAAGGCACAAGTATTTGTCAAAGGAGTAGTGGGGCCGACTAGCTTCATTTTCGTGTACAATTTTTGGCTACCTCGAAAAAAAGTAAAGAAAAAAGTAACAGAACTGCCTTTCAAACCTTTTTTTGGTTGACAGACTTATATATACAGAAAAAACGGCCATTATAAAGCTCATTGAACTCTCGTTGATAACGTATATATATGCACGCTTCTTTGTCGTGTCCCAGGCTCTCAGCTCGCGTTGCAGTGGCTTTCTAGAAGCACGAAGGCAGCTTTAATGTGCTGAATTTGTTGTACAACTTCTTTTTGAACTGGATCTACCATGGCTGTGTTTATTTCCCCAAACTTCTCAAAAATTCTCTCTCCAAACTTCACTATTCACCTATCACATCAAATCACATCAAATCTCTCTCCTCATGCATGGAGCATCAAACATAGGTAAATAAAAAAACTAATTACATGGTTTTGATGTACACGATAAGACGAATCTTTTGAGCCTAGTTAGGTCATGGTAGGACAATGTTTACCACAAACAAACGAAAAGTGCTACAGTGCGCTACAGTGTCCGATGTGACTTTTTCTCCAAATTTTCCCATACACTTTTTGAAACTGAACACAGCCTATACTCCAAGAGTTAAGAATCCAAAAGTTTCTTGGATGTCGCATTTTCTGAGGCAATGATCATGCACTGTACCAGCCGTGAAGAAGCATCGCCCCCGTTTTTGCAGTGGGGTGTGACAGAATGATTGATGTGACAGTTCCTCTTCATTCCTTTTTTTGACCCTGCGATTGGTTAGACAATAAACTAGCTCTCGGAATTAAACTAGATGCATGAACCAGTGCTGCACTATTGAAAAAGCACTTAACTTTTTGGTTAAAGCCGGTCGGGTTAGAGACCTGCGTTAATCATGTTTATGTTGGTGATGTTCAAAAGGAAAATTAGACCAAGTGAAGCACGTTTCGCTTCTAGTGCCTAGCTAGATAGAAAGGGACAAGGATATAGTAGATATATCTAGCCGAAGACAGACTGTATGGCGGCATGGCACAAGTCAATTTCATCAATCATGTGGTTGAATGTGATATTATTATATTGATCCTGGTTTCTCAAAACTTTTCTTTGGAACTGCTTAGTTTAGCGTCAACTGAAAGGATTGGTCTGTTTGCATCGAATTAAAGATGGTTGCATTGGCACTGCAGGCAATGCCTACTCGGCTCCAGCGTTGCTAAAAAGACAGACACAGAGCAGGCAGATACCTGCTCCCACCATGGAGGCTGCCATTGTGATGGTGGGCTGCCATTTTTGTCTCTAGTACCTCTGGACTGCTTATGCCCCCACCCTAACTCACTGGTACCGATCTAAAGAAACATGCATGTGTTACTCGATCTCCCTCTCTTCTCATTTTTCATGTTGTCCTTTTCTTTGAACAGAAAATGGTGTACATTGCCTTTCCCCGATAACTCAGTACTATTGGTGCACATATGCAGTGCATTGCATCAACACCTTATTACTCCTCTCATGGGGTTAAAGGCTTGAAGCTCGAATTTGGGAAATGAATATTTCCTACATACAGCTAGAAGTTGCTAGCAAGTTGTTAATACCATGCTTTAATTTTAGTTGAAAATCCCATTACTGCAGCTGGATTGTTTGGATTTGAGTTGAAAGCCAAGCGTTTTTATTCTATCACTATATATGTGTGCTTAATTGAAAAGTTTGTTCAATTGAGTTGGATGCATAAGAATTTTAGTTGAAAGTTGCCTTCTTTTATCGCTCCCATGCCAAAGTATGTTTACATTAGAGGGAGAATTGAAAGTTGCTTTCATAACTCATATGGATATATAATTCTAACTTTCAATATGTTTGGTGATGAAGGGAGGCCCTAAACTTGGATCCATGTGAAAATCTCATGCACTTCATCATAACACATTATTGTCGCACATATTCTCTGATGAAAATACCACTCGTCTGGACCTAAGTGAATATGTTGGGCCCGTGGAAAAAAAAGACAAAGTACTTTATTTTTTATACATTACATGTAAAATGGATGCAGAGAGCACACTCACAATCAATCTTTAATTGGCATATATGCATGATTTTAACCTCAAGTGCCCTCTCCTCTTTGGACCAACTTTACTTTTACTTGGTTCCGTGGCAAATAAGTTATTTTTTGGGTTATGCATAGTAAGGCCATTTTAAAGTCTTGATACAAGTTACTTTTTCTTTATTGAGCTTGAATTTCTGAAAATTCCACCACTAGATTTTCCTGGATGAGTAGTTTCACTAAAACATAATTTAATGGTGTTGTATAAACATAACTAAAAACTACTGTAGTAAAAAATTAGGTTTGCAGACAGATGTTTAAAATGCCACTTAGTATTTGTGACGAAGAGGCCAGAGGTCAGTTATACATTGGATGGAGAACGCACGAATGGAGGTGAAACAGATGCTCTATTATTTGAGGACGACACTGCGTTGGAAAAGAAGAACTACGCCCTTCCGAGTCGATCCACAACAGTTCGGAGTAGACTAGCCGAGGTGCCAGTGCCAGACCCCCTGTTCTGTTCCTCATCACCCCGACGACCAGACCACACCGATGCATTTTTTTGGAAAAGGAGACCACACCGATGCATACAAAACTAAAACTAAAAAGCGAGCCAGCCAGCCAGCGAGCCGCATCCCGTCGCCGGAGAAAGAAAGAAAGGTCGCCGCATCAGGTCAACGTTCAAACCTCCGCTACGCAGCCGATCCGATTAAATTAAACAAACTCGCCCTCGTCGGCGACTGACGCAAAACGCCACTGCAATCCGACGACACGCGCACATCCTCCTCCTCCTTGCACATCCGCCCGCGCTAAAACTATCGGTATTGCGGCCACATGCCTGATATTCCCCGTTTGACCACCCCACCACTCGCCTCCCACTATATAACCCCGCGCCCACCCTGCTCCCTCTCCCCATCGACGACAACCTCGCCGCACGTTCACACACACAAGCAACGAGCTCGCAGCATCCATCCAGCATCGACCTCACTCCCTCACTCACTCCATCCATCAGTCTCCAGCTAATCTGCTAGGTTAGCTCCCTTGAGTTAGCTCGAGATGGACGCGCTGTGGATGTCTCCTCCAGCCGGCGAGGACGAGGCCACCGCGGCGGCGGCGGAGCTGCGGCGGGGGCCGTGGACGGAGGACGAGGACGCGCTGCTGGCGGGGTACGTGGCGGCGCACGGCGAGGGCCGGTGGAACGAGCTGGCGCTCGCGGCGAGGCTGCGCCGCACGGGCAAGAGCTGCCGCCTCCGGTGGCTCAACTACCTCCGCCCCGGCGTGCGCCGCGGCGGCTTCACCCCGCGGGAGCAGCTGCTCATCCTCGACCTCCACTCGCGCTGGGGCAACCGCTGGTCCAAGATCGCCGCGCACCTCCCCGGGCGCACGGACAACGAGGTCAAGAACTACTGGCGGACGCGGGTGCAGAAGCACGCCAAGCAGCTCGGGTGCGACGTCGGCAGCGGCCGCTTCCACGACGCCATCAGGAACCTCTGGATGCCACGCCTCATCGAGAGGATCCACGCCGACGAGTCCGCCGCCGCCGCTGCCGCAGCCGCTTCTTCTGCCGGCGTCGGCGTCTCTGCTGGCTACCACTCCGCGAGCCCAGCGCCGCACGGGCCGGCGTACCAGCAGAACGCGGCCGCCGCGCCCATCATCGGAAACTGCGCGCGCGCGCCGTCACCGGACACCGCGTCGTGCGTGACCGGGACGTCGTCGTCGTGGGAGCCGTCGCCGGTGGCGCAGTTCCAGTCGAGCAGTCCGGCCATGGCGGCTTGGTCCACCGAGCAATGCCATAACGGCTGCTCGAGCGCCACGAGCGGTGACATGTTCGACGAGAGCTGGTCGGAGCTTCTTGCGCGCGCCAACCACGACGACGCGGACTCCGCCGCCGTCGGCCTGCCGGACCTCGGATTGGGAGAAACTGGAGACAACTGGTGGAATTTGGAGGATATCTGGCAACAACCCCTATACTGATAGACATAATAGCTATATATACCGTACCACGTGTGTGCTGCATACTGATGATGACCGAATTTTTGTAGTGTAATCTGATTGACAGTTGCTAATCAGCATTCAGCAGAGTTAAAAAATAAAAATGAATTGACTCAATGATCTGCTATGCCTATGAGTAGAATTTTCTTAATTCAAATAGTAGATGAGTCGATCTTGTACTGTGATTTATCATGCACACAATTTCTTCTGAGCATTTACAATTGCCCGGTAATATGAAGGGACAAAGAAACCTAGATAAATTGAAGACAGATCAACATAAGATACATACGTATACCTAGATGCATATTTAGTTTGACCTTAAATACATTTTTTCCTGGGTTAACCCAATATTTGTATCTTTGCAACTTCGATATTAGTATAGTACTGAAGATTCTCCTATTCAGATGGCTCATGTTGTATGTGTGGTATATTTGTTTGTTCAAAACCTCTCCAATCTTCGATGTCAAGAGGGAAATGAAAGAAAGGTCCTAGGGCAAAGTTAAAAGGTTGAGGAGCAACAAGAAATTTTGCAAAATATGTATTTGTGTTGGGCAAAGAAAAATTCACCTTTTTAGTAGAAATAATATTACTAATTACTAGAGACCAAAAGTACTAAACTTATTCAATTTACTCTTTTCCGAAAAGGAATGAATCAAATTTGAATTGGAGTAAAAATCTTCGAAATTAGGATTGTGGTTCCCCTTCAATGCTCATACAAGATTTCCTATTTCTGTTTCAATGATCCACTTCGTTGTTCATTCATTCAACTAGAGGTGAAGAGAGGACCATAGTGTGTTGTCTTTGTAATTCTTAGAAACCCTAGTCTATTATATGCGATATATTTGTTTCCCACTATCAATAGAAATTCAGACCTATTCTACACCAACATATATTTTCAGTGCCATAAAACCATTAATCGCCAGAGGTTGTTTTAATTTCATTTTGAAAAAGATAACGAAAACAGGGGCTGACCCAGCAGGGGGGGCTCGGCTGGAGCCCCCCTACAATTTCTAGCTACAGATGAAGGGGAGGAGGAAGAAAAGAAGGAAGAAGGAGAAGAAAAAGAGGAAAAGGAGGAGGAAGACCCTCTAGCTTACATCTTCAGCTCCGCCACTGACGGGAAATTAGGTCAATTAGTGAGCGCGAATAGGAAATCACCAGGACTGCAGGAGAAGGCGGTACTAGTTTCCACCGCCTGATATCCTAAATGGAATTTAGCTGCTATTCCGTAAATGAAAATGGCAAATATTGATATCGCTGGTCATCTCTGTATTCGTCATATTTTTAGTATGCAAGTATCGTTTTGACTTATTTTATTATTAAATATATTTAAATATAACTTATTATTTTATATATTGATTTAATTTTTAAATAAAATAAAAGATCAAACATAGTAAGAAAAAGTCAATGATGAATATTAATTTGGAACAAAGAATAGCAAACTTTTCACGTACAAATACCCATTTAAGTATTTTGCTGCCGTGTGCAGAGAGTAGCATGCGTGCCGACCTCGTGACCCATTTTGTTATTTTTGTCACAACCACAACCTCTAATTCTTGGACCAGTTCCAAAGCCGCTGCCTCCAGCGAGGCGGGTGACCTGGCAGGTGCCAGCAGGCTAGGCGCCCAATTATCGAAACCAGCTGCGTGCGTGCGTGGCAGGCCAGCTCTCATCCGCTGGGTCAAACGTGGTCGCCACTCGCCAGCCAGTCTTCGATCACCCGGTCAAACGCTGGTCCGCCAGCCGTCAACGTGAAGACCAGCTGACGTGTGCAGCAGCGCAGCCGCTCTGGCCCCCACGTGCTCCATACGCGTCCCCATCCCCCCTATGGATTGAGCTTGTTATTAGTCATCGGCTACCATTAGGGCATGTAAGGGGCGTCGATATGATGGTCACCTCGCTTTGGCCAACAGACGGGTGTCCCGTCGCCTCGCGAGACGAAGCTCCTCTCCCGTTCCCCGAGGCGGACCAGACGCCAGCCCCTCCGCTGTACGCCCTCGTCTTCGTGAGGCGACGACGCTCGGATCCCGCGTGAGGCACGCGCGCGCTGAAATTCTTCGCGCCAAATCCAGCCCGCCGCCGGGACGAGGCCGCCATGGCTCCCCCCGCGCCGCGCCGCACCTCGCTCGGCCTCGACCCCGCCGCCGGATCCGGGAGGAGGCCTCCATGACCGCTACGGGGAGAAGGAGGTCGCCATGTCCCCGCCCGCGTGCGCTTGGGGAGGAGCTGGCCGGGTGAGAGAGAGAGGCAGGTGACGGAGAAGAAGAGATTCGAAGCAGAGGATCCGGACCATGGCCTCGACCCGCCGTCGGATTCGGCCCGGACGTCGTCGTCGTCGCCGTCCACGAGCTTCACGGAGCCAGCGAGCCATGGCCGCGGCAGCGACGACCAAGAGCCGCCCGCAGCACCGAGCCCAGTCGACGAAGAAGGCCATGGCGGCGTCCTCCTCCTCATCGTCGTGGGAGCAGTTGAGCCGTTGAGCTGCCCTCGGCGCCCTCCCCGCCCACGGGCGCGCGGCCGGCCGAGAACGGAAGCTCGGCGACGGCCGCGTCCGCGGCGCCGCCGCCAGCCAGCACGACGCGGACGAACGTCGCGTTCCCCGGGGTGGTGAGGAGCGCGACGGCGGCGAGCCCCCGGCCGCGGAGGAGGTAGGCGAGGTGAGGGAGCTCGTGACCATGGAGGTCTTGGCAACGAGCGGCGGTGGCATGGCTCTCCCGCCGGCGTAGGGAAGAGGCGAGGGCTCGTTCGCTGGCGTAGGGGAGAAGGATGAGGTAGCGAGCGAATGGATAGAAGCGGTGAATGGAAGGAAAGAAGAAAAAAGAGTCTGGATGAGGACGACAGATGATATGTGGATGTGTGTCCCACGAAGAAAACTTGGACATCCTTGCTCCACGTCATTGTGAGACCTCCTTGCTCCACATCGTTTTTTGTGTCTGTTTCTTTTCGCCAATTTCTGAATGCGATACACAGAAGCATTTGTTTCTGTTATTTATTCTTGATATTATTCAATCACATAGCCGACATACACAAAAACATTTATAGTTGATCTTAAGTTGATCTTAAGCATCATATAAAGTACTTCTTCATTCCATAAAACCTGACGTTTAGGACAAGGTTAGGGTCAAACATTGAGAATATAAATCATCAATAACTTTTAAATTATTAAGTTTGCAAATGTAAAAATTATATGAATAGATTTGTCTTGAAAAATACTTTCATAAAAGTATACATATATCACTCTTCGATAAATATTTATATAATAATAAGAGGTCAAAGTTGTGTTTTGGATACCGTGTCGCTGTCTTAAACGTCAAGTTTTATGGAATGGAGGGAGTATTAAATAGCTTACAGACGGTCTCCCTGTCTATGGGTTGTATGACCTGTCTATGCACATGTCTGTATGCTAAAATCGAGATTCTACAGACGACCCGCCGTCTGTGGGTACATGCCCTTACACTATATATGTCAGTTCCACTATCCCATCTTTTTTAGGCCGCTGTGGTACCAGTTCAAACGGGTGAGAATGAATGGGACTATCACACTCAATTCAAAAGGGCAGTGTTCCAGAAGGTCAGAACAGAGCATTCAAAAGAAGATACGTCCCTGCCAACAAACTCAAGAGTGAGGAGTTTCTTTTTTCTTTGAGGGGAAGAGTGAGGAGTTAAATTCAGATTACCATGCCCCATTTGTGGTGCTAGCCAATTCAAAGAAGACCAATTATAAGTGGTTAAAGTCCTATAAAACATCCTTTATTACTGTCTTGGTCGGTGCATCATGTTTTATTATAGTCGATATGTGTGTGTATACATTAATTTTTGTCGTTTTAATTTCAAAAAATTGCCTTTCCATCATCATGTTACAATATTATAATAGAATGTAGTGAATCTCTACGAAATTTACTATGCAAAAAGAAGATTCCCCATCACATCAAAATGTAATAACATGTATGGGGTATTAAATATGGATGAAATAAAAATTAATTGCACAATTTTGTTGTACTCTACAAGACGAACATTTTAAACCTAATTAATCAATTTTTAGACATTTTTTCGCACATACAAACGAAATGTTACAGTGACGCGATGATTACGAAGAGACCTCAAACTTTCAAATTTGGTACACCAAATTTAGGGACTAAACAAGGCCGAAATGAAACAGAAAAAAGGTATCTATGGATACATGGAGAAAAAAACCTTACACAAGGCCTGGCCTGCAGAACTTCCCCAACCCCTCTCTCTCTCTCTCTCTCTCTCGTTTGAGTAACCCAGGGAGTGAGCCGCAAGCCCGCAAAGGAAGCCCATGCCGGAAGGGAAACACGCACAAGCCCATGCCGCTGAAACACGCGACCACGCTAATCCAATCCCTGTGCGCGCACGACGCTGTCCACCACGCCCGCGCCCTGTTCGGCGAAATGCCCGACCGGGACGTCGTGGCATGGACGGCCATGCTCTCCGGCTACACCTCCAGTGGCTGCCACCGTGAGAATGCTGGCAGCCGGCGTCGTCCCCAACGAGTTCACGCTGTCCAGCGTTCTGACCGCGTGCCGTGGCGGCAACGGCGGCGGCGGCGAAGCGTCGATCCATGCCGTCGCTGTGAGGCGGGTCGTGGACCACAGGCCGTACGTAGACTAGTGAACGCGCTCACCGATGCGTACGCGTCCCGTGGGGCGGCTTCGTGGAGGCGAGGAGGTTATTCGATGCGCCGGGGGAGGGCGCAGGCCGCGTCCTGGACGTCCATGATTGCCGGTTATGCCCGTTGGGGACAGGAGAGAACGGGGCCACAATTGTTCCAAAAGATGATTCAGGTTTAGTTCTCTCCTCATCTTGTGATATAGTACATATTTGACATCTCTGTTTCTCTTCTTGAATCTTAATATTAAATCATTTTTTCTATGCTGCTAATGTTCTTAGTACAAGTAGGAAATGATGATTATTAAAGTATTCATCTACAAACTATTAACATGCTGCTCTATAGTGACTGCATTATTTTCTCATTATGTAGATTGTAAATGTATTACGAAATGTCGGATTGTCAGATTTTTCTGTGCAATTTTTGCTGTAGCTCGCATGTTTAATACCTGTAAAGAACATATCTGTTTTCATGATCCATTTTCTGCTGTTTCTCCAGTCCATTCACCTGCTCTATTGCAATCCATGCATGTGCTTCATTAGGCAAACTATCTTTTGGACACCAAATTCATGTACTCTCCATAAGAAAGCTCTTGGAGTGAACCTTGCTATTGCAAATTCTCTGATCGACATGTACTGCACTTGTGAATGTATACTGGAAGCCAGGAGGCTTTTTGATGAAATGCCTGAAAGGAACTTGGTCACCTGGAATACCATTATAGCTGGATCTAGCCGACGTGATCCTCTAATGGCAATGCAGGTGCTTGTTGACATGGATATCAAGCCAAATTGCTTTACTCTAACTAGCATCATATCAGCATGTGCTGGTCTTGCAGCTCTGAGATGTGGCCAACAGGTTCATGGGGCTGTACTACGGAGAAACCATGGTGATGACCTAAAAGTTTCCAATGCCCTTGTGGAATGTACTCGAAGTGTGGAAGCATTTTGAATGCTAAGAAGGTATTCAACATGATGGCTTTCAAGGATATACTATCATGGACATCAATGATTGGTGGGTATGGGATGAATGGGTATGCTAATGAGGCCATTGGGCTATTCAATTCCATGGTCCATGCTGGGATTCATCCAGATCATGTGGTGTTCACGAGCCTGATCAGTGCTTGCAGCCATGCTGGTTTGGTAGATGAAGGATGTAACCTTTTCAGTTCAATATTACTTGAGTATAGTATTCAGCCGAACAATGAGATTTCATCACGAATCTTCTTGCTCGCGCAGGGAGGATGAGAGAAGCCTTTGACCTCATTGATATGATGCCACTCACTCCTGATGAATCTATATGGGGAGCATTGCTTGGTGCTTGTAAGATGCACAAGAATGTAGCGCTGGGAAGATTAGCTGCAAGGAAAATAATCGAGATTAATCCTGATGTAGTGAAGACTTACATCCTGCTTGCAAACATATATGCTGCAGATAGCAAATGGGGTGAGTATGCTGTGACAAGGAGGTTGTTGAGGGGCACAGGAAGCAGTAAGGAGGTTGGGATGAGTTGGATAGAGGTAACAGATAAAATGTACAGCTTTAGCACAGCTGATAGTAGCAGTCCTCAAGTTAGTTTGGCAGATGAAATATTACATATCTTAGTTCAATGCATGGATGAAGCTGGAAATGATTTTGTTGACAATATTTTCAGAGTTACATGATTTCTTTTTGTTCTTAAATGGTTCTTCCATTCTTAGTCAAATGCTGTAGGAATTGATTTGGAGGTTTTCATTCATATATTACTTGTCCAGAACTCTTCAAATTGCTTGTGTAGTGTAAAGAAAATTTAACAGAGGTAAGACCAACTTAAAGAAACAGCAGTGCAGCCATATTTGTTTTCTTTAGTACACCTCCTCCTCAGTTTGATGGCTATATACTTATATCACTTGCACTTGTGGACAAAAGTAACGCAACTAATGTGTTTGCTTTTACTTCCTGCTGTAGAATTTCAGTCTCAAATTCGATTGACAGAACTCATGACGTTCTTTTACTGGTGACAGACCGTCATGTGATTACCAAGAATGAGAAAATGTGTCACTATCATATGATTCCTGAGAATTAGAAAACATGGGTGTACCACTGGCTTTTTTTTCTGGCAAACCCATTTAGATAGTTTTGTGTTCTGACCAAGGTTTTAAATCTTCAGCTATTGCTATTTGAGGCAGGGTACAGCTATTTGTTTATTATTTTTAAAAGTGTGTTCTTTTGTGCTATGCACATTACGGCGAGTGTATTTCCTGCTAGAAACGATTAAGGCGTCCTATGCAGCGGTAAGGGTAGGGCATCTGTGTCTCCAAATATTTTAATGGTTCTCTGTAGTCCTGTCGTTCACAGATATGCATAAGTGGCCATCTTTTCAAGGAAGGGATTAACTTACAAGCCAATGTTGACAGCAAAGCTTCTCGTGAAGCTTCAGTTATCTGTTCGTAGGCAAATTATTAGGCTATTATACATTTGCGAGGAATTGTAACTAAAAGATTGTAGTCCCCTGATTATGGCATTTGCAATGATGAGCTGGTGGTATATATGATAGAAAAAGGTTCATTGTTTCCTGAACAAGTTGAGGTCTTACTCGTATTTGGTGGTTGACCATACTACAGCTTCAGCACGTAAGTAAATTTACAAGAGCTGTGTATTTGTATATACCTCTTATGATTTAAGCTACCCCCATGTTTTTTATTCATCTGTTAGACATGGTTTTTGTTATCTCCAATGCTGATATGCAGTTTACTAGCTTTGAAAGGATGAAGAAAATAACTGAAAATTCTGCAGGATGAAGAAACAGGTAGGATAGATTTTCGAGTAAATTTCATCACAGGTTTTCTAAATTGTTTACAGACAAACATTAATTATATCCATGTTCTTCTATTCTAATTTTGTCAACGTAGTTTAACCAAAACTGAATCTTTGGACATGTAGCTGACATGTTTTGAACAAAATAGAATTACTGAAACTGAGCAAGGAATCACGACCTCTAGTGAGATTCGCTCATAACTTTTGTACCATGACTTGGGCTGATATCCTCATTCCTCAAAGATCACCTTTACTCACATGCTGTTATATATTTTTGCAATTTTATTCAGCAAGTTTCTGTCATGTATTTTTTATGGTAAGAATGGTAAAACATCTTGACCATATTGTTTCATTCATTGGCAATCCTTCTGGTTACCTTTACCGGGTTTTGTCTGACTCTTTCACAGTTCCGTTTTTTTTGGGTCTAATGCCGGGTTTTCTCTGGTTCTTGTATAGTAGCTTTTTTGGGTATAATGCTGCCATTAATTATTATCAATTACGTTGTTTGTGTGTACTTCAAATATGAATAGACCTAACTTGGGACTTCGACAAGGTGATCCCCTCTCGCCTATGCTTTTCATTCTGGTCATGGATGTATTGAATTGGATGGTTACGAGGGCCTCGGAGGCAGGGCTGCTACAACCCCTTTCTAGAAGACCCATTCAGCACAGAATTTCGCTATATGCAGATGATGTAGCATTATTTCTCAGACTGGCAGCAGAAGATATTTCCCTGACCTTGAACATCCTAGAATTGTTTGGCGATGCTTCTGGACTAAGGACGAATGTTCAAAAGAGTAGTGTAATGCCAATTCAGTGTTCCGATGATAACTTGGCTGTCATTCAGAGCCTTTTGCCTTGTGAAATCAGAGACTTTCCTTGCAAGTACTTGGGTCTGCCTCTGTCCCTCAAAAAACTAACTAGAGAGCAGTTTCAGCCAATAATTGATATAATTGCCGATCAACTGCCGGGCTGGAAGGCAGACTTGATGACAAAGGCCGGACGGGCTGTGCAGGTGCAGTATGTGTTAACTGCCATGGTGATTTATCTAGCCATGGCAATTGTTCTACCAAACTGGGCTACTAAGGCTATTGACAAAATCAGAAGAGGCTTCCTTTGGGCTGGCCGAAAGGAAGCAAATGGGGGACAGTGCATCATTGCCTGGCCCAAAGTCTGTCGATCTAAGGAGTTGGGGCTAGGTATCCCTGACCTGAAAGCTATGGGAATTGCCCTAAGGGTTAGATGGCCATGGCTTAAGAAATCTGAACCTAACAGACCCTGGGCAAGCTTGCCAATCCAAGTTAGCAAGGAGGTTGAATGTCTTCTGTCCCTGGCCAGCTGTACTGAAGGAGATGGAGCTAGCACTCTATTCTGGAAAGATAAGTGGCTAGAGGGAAGAAGTACCAAGGACCTTGCACCCAATCTGTTCGCCCTTGTGCCAAAAAGAATTACTAACAGGCGCACGGTTCGGGATGCACTTGATAGGGAAAAGTGGCTGGAAGATTTTCAGGGAGACATATCAATGGCAGTGCTGCTAGAATTCCTTAACCCTTGGGATGTGCTAGAAGGGATAGCCCTCCAGGAGGGGGTCCCAGATAGACACATTTGGCGGTTATCAGAGTCAGGAGATTATTCGGCTAAATCTGCATATAATGCACTCTTTGAAGGAGCTACAAGATTTGAGCCATTTGAGCGGATATGGAAAACTTGGGTGCCACCAAAATGCTGTTTCTTCATGTGACTGGCCACTCTTGATCGCTGTTGGACAGCAGACAGGCTGGCCCGGAGAGGCCTCTCTCATCCAGATCGGTGTTTACTCTGTGATCAGGAGGAAGAAAATATCCAACACCTCCTAATTGGATGTGTATTCTCAAGACAGTTCTGGTATAACATCCTGCAGAGTAGCAATCTTGCTGCACTCTCTCCGCAGCCGGTCGACTCCTCGTTTGACGCCTGGTGGGAAAAGGCGAGCCTAGCAGTAAGCGGAACTGTACGGGAGGGTTTGAATTCACTCATCATCCTTGGAGCGTGGACTATTTGGAAGCACCGTAACGACTGTGTATTTAATGGAGCCACCCCTTTTCTGCCTGCGGCCTTGACCCTTGTTAGGGAGGAAGCCCGGCTATGGGCTATGGCGGGCGCTAGATGGTTGGACTGAGGTGCAGTGTGGGTTCCTAGTTAGAGGCTCACTTGGTCAGGTCTTTCTATGTAGTAACAGGTGATTAGTTTCAGGCAGTAGAGTGTGTGTGTGGGTGTGTGTTGGGTCTCTGTATGACTCTCTTCTTCTATTAATACAATGATGCGCAGTTCTCCTGCGTATTCGAGAAAAAAAAGAATAGACCTAACTTAAGCTATGTGATGTATTCATTGAGCTAGAGAAGAATGATAGTTTAGATGAATGCATGGGACCCAAGATAATTTCTTGCAATCTTAATTAGTTGTGTTCTACTAAATCACATGGAAGACTGGTTATAGTTATTTTTCTTGTTTGCAGTGCATTATCAGTGATTGTTTTGCTAACGAAAGAAGGGGCCACAATCTGGAACATATTGGCATTCGCTTCATTGTTTCACATTCTGATACGATGAATCATGCGGTAAGTGTGAATGGCTTATGTTTGGACTAGCATTATATGCATATGAAAGTATGGTACAATGCTCTTGTTGGCTGTCAGAATGCAATTGACCTATGTTTCTGATTTAAGCACTGGACACGCAGCACTGATGCAAGAGTGGTGCATTTCATAATATTAAGAATAGTATATGCTTCTTTTACATATATATGTTTCTTAATTATCGGAAATTTAGCTATTTCGCTTCAGGTACATACTAAGAGATTAACTGACATTATCCACGTGTACAGAATTTTAAAACCTATAATTCTCACTGCTGTGCTGTACATGACAGACACACATGCTGACACATGATAGGGCATATATGTAAATAATTGATCGAAACCCAGCCAGGCAGTCCTATTGTCAGCAAGATCTGTAGCGTGTGATATATTCTCATCTTATTACACGATTGGTATATGTTACTGCTTTGTATCCACAACCCCTTCATTTCCTGCTAGAATCAGGTATTTGTCTTTGCGAGTTAGTTTAGTGGGTTGAAACCCAAGGACCCTACCAATCTCAGCCTGCACCATGTTTGCCACCTCATAGTTCTCACATCTCCTGCCGTTGGTCACCACATAGGTTGGCATCCTGTCCATGAACTCGACAACATACACTGGGCGCGGGTTCATGAAGTAGTAGAAATGGTCCATGTACTTGGACCTGCCAGTAGACGTCCCATAGAACATATTGGACCAGTTCACTAGTGCCACTGGGTAGACCTCGTCGACAAGCTCAACGAAAAGCGGGCTGAATCGGAGCAGGTATGGCTCCCTGCATGTGGTACCCTCAGGGCAAATCACCAGGTCCCCCTTCTGCAGCGATTGCTCCATCCTCTTCCGATCCTCATTGCGGTTTCGGGTCAGCCGGATGGTCTGGATTGGTGACAAGAGCTCACTGACACGGCTGACACTGTATGTCACTGCTGATACCTTCTTGTTCAGCATCACTGAGATGTAAACTGGGTCGAGGAGCGTGCGGTGATTGCATACATATAGGCGACCCTGCAGTGCTCCATGATTTGCTTTACCAGTGGCAGAGATCGAGGAGTTGATGACGACCCGGGTTGTGACTCCGGATGCACTCCCAATTGGGAGGGAGATAGAATACGGAAGGTTCACAAAGACGAGTGTTCGCAGCACTGTCAGGGGGACAGCAAGGGGGAGCCACATGAACATGGCAAGGGTAGCTTGAGGTGTAGGCCTGAAAGCCAGCCTACCATCATGGAAGATCAAGGGCCTCGGGTACTGGTCTCTTGGCATGGTTGACCATTGTTTCTTTTGTTCTGGGGTTACCAAGTAAACCTCCTGCAAATGAGAAGTAACACTTGATGAATTAGCACTCATGCTCCCAGACACTTGTATGCTAATTTTTAGGAGTCTGTAAATAGTTCATAACTGAAGTAGAATGAAACACGGTTTCAAAATGTCAAATAACCCCTATTAATAAATTTAGATTTGGAGATCATCACTTAACTACAAGATTTTAACTTAATATCTAGACATTCAAGTTTCTTAAGATCATCACTTAACTACAAGAGGTATATTCTCTGCATTTCTAGTAGGAAAACTATTTTAATTTAAAATCATAATTGGTTACTTAATAATATTTATGTGAAAAGCAGCAGCCGTTCAACACTTATATCAACTTACTATTAGGAACACTGTTTGCACTTCTACAAGGCTCATAACATTTTACTGTGAATGCTGGAGTATATATTAATCAGTGAGTATATTAAAATTTAAATCATACCCCCCTGAATTTGAACCCCTTTTAAACCCTTCTCTAGGAACAATTTCTAATACATAGTTGTATTAATTATTCAGGGGCATGAAGCATATATAGATAACAATATTTTTTTTCCTTTCTGAGCAGAAGGCATTTCAAAGTTAATTTCGCCTTATAGTTGTTTAGGTCTGATCAAGTAGTTTGGTTAAACTGACTAAATAAACAAATCGTATGTGTGCTTCCTTTTTGTTCTGTCCCAGTGATGTTGAGCTAGAAAGGTTGCATTATGCCCAATTGTCATGCGATGAATTGCCTTTTTGAATAAAGATGCCTGATTGCAACGCTAATGAACCTAAATGAGACACGAGTAGACCACAGCATTGGCTACTCATTACAGTTCAGATATTTACATCCATGCATAGATGTTACCACCTTGCACTATCACAAGGTATTGTATCTATTCTGATACTAGATACATGATCCGTGATACTAGTTAATATGGTTTTACCTTTTGAAATGTATGTGGTCCTGCTTTCAATAACCATTAGTGATAAAAAATGCATATCTAACATGTGCAAGTAAGATGTCACGTACATGATGGAAGAAAGTGTAACTGCACTGAATTAAGAAAGATAAGCACTAAAATGATGCATGTCTTACACTCAAGGAATGTGGCTTGAGTCATAAAATGTGAGCTTCGTTTGGTTCGGTATATTATTTTAGGGATGACTGATTGCCCTAGTGGTTAGGTTTCGATTCCATATATGCGTGCAAATGTTACTTGAGGATAATGTGTACAAATGTCTCATGGATAATATGTTTACATACGAGCATACATACTAAGAGTTTACTAGAGTATTTTTAAATGATATCATGCTATGCTTGACATTATGACAAATCTACAATCCTTCACTTGTCTCTTTTATTTTTTGGATGCATATGTACATGCCAGGGTGATTAGTACAAAACAATTGAATACCTTATCAATAAATCACATCAGATTGAACAATAAAATAGAGACAAATAAAGAGACGAGTGACATTGATGCAGTATCTTTAATGGATTGATGCAGCATGGAAAATATAGACAAATCATGATAGTGCACAGTATCTAACCTTGCAACAATTGAAGAGCTGGTGATGATTATGTCTAAAATAGCTTGAGCTGCATCCAAACCCTACCTTCTCTGTCCCTTCAAGCTTATCCAATCCTAATCTTCTATCACAATCCATTTCCGACAGACCGACATAACGTCCTCTCACCATCTTCACCTCTCTCCCCACCACCATATCTAGGCCTATGTACTCCTTAAGGAAATCCTCCACCATAACCCTAGGGATCATCCTACTCAATCCTACCACCCTCTTGAATCCTCTCACCGCCTCAAGCCCTTCCCTACCTATATCCTCTAGAAAATGCTTTGGCAATGTTGCCCGAGCAACCCTTGCCACCTTCTCCTCTCTTAACCCCAAGAAGCACATCATGATCATGGCCCTTGATTGTACTTCTTGTGTCAAGCAGCAGAGAAGAGGGTAGAGGCATAATAGGATGAGACCTCTAAGGAAACTACCTGCCTCTATGGCAACAAGGATGAAGTAAGGGAAGAGAGATTGAGACCTTAGCAGCCCTCCTTCAATATCTAGGATTAGAACTTGGTTTTGAAGCTGATCATCATCTTGCAAGGCTAGTGGCCATCCCTGGATGATCTCAGGATAGGTAGTCATCCTGCTTGTGCTTCGTCGATGATGGTGCTGGCCTGGTGGATTTCCTAGTCTCCGACGAACAAAACGGTAGAAGGCGCAGAAGGGTTTGGACGCCATCTATGTGTGCACTTGGATGCCAAGGAGTTCTTGTGCTATGTTAGTTCAAAATAGTTAGTTACAAGCCTTAGGTTGCAGGGGCAACTATAATAGAGTCGCCTGTATATATATGCAGCTAAAGTTTGTGGCTAGGCCAAAAGGTCATCTATAATTGTTACAAGAAAAATGCAGTTGTGGTACCAAAGTAGCTCACAAGTTTGACTTGGCCGACTAGTTTGACATGCTACTCTTAGCTCTGTTTCTAGCACTCCGTAAAAATAAATAAAACAGGGCTGCTTAAGCCTTACCTAGCAGTTAAGGATGCTGATTTGGTGAGGATGGCAATCGTAAATATTGTCTGAGTTTACCAACTCCAATGTCTAGGATAAGAGAGAGTGACAAACAGTTGAGAATAATTTGCACTAGCCAATTAACAGAACATTTGGCCTATCTCTATCTCGAGGAAAAAAGTTCTTAGAACTCACTCAATTACCCATAGTGTTAGAACAGTATTAACTGTGGATGGACCAGGCTATTTGTTAATCTTTTGATTTTACTAAATACCTGTGTGCAGAAACTACACGAAAGTTTGTGTGCTAGCCAAACTTTCTTTACTTTGAAGAAGTAGAAATAGCAATACTTAACCATGACAGTGAGAAACGCAACAATCAATTTCCTACAGTGGTCAATGCATGTTTTTATCCTGGTTTTCGGGAGAGGCTGTAAGAAATAAAATGGTATTATATTTTGTGCAGGTCTGATCTGTTCTATGTTCAACCGTGGAAGAAAACTAGCTGAGGACGACCTCTCACCTAAAAGCAGAAGGATCCAGGTACGCATCTGTGCGTTGTCGATAGGATATTACCTTGCCATTTGCTTCCTGCTTATGTGTCATCTAAAGTTAATTTCATCTTTTACTCAGAGTTCAAAGCTTAATTTTCTACATACTCTTGATCCCCGGTATTGCAGATATCTGTTACGGTTTTTGTTTGTTTTGGGTTTTGAAGCGAGGTAAGAGCAGTGCTGATTTTCATTAATTAAGAGAGAAGGTTTTACGAAGTCTTTGACTATGGACAGGCAAGAGAACCAGACCACAAAGTGACTAACAAGAACGATGACAAGCTAACCATCAGGCAACCTCTAATCTTGCAAACACCAACCATCATTTCTTTATCATTCAGCCTACTGATTGGTGATGAACAACCGAGTTCGTCTTAGATGAGAAAGGTGGCCTGCTGGTGATCAAGCTACTGACAATGGAAATTCTAACGTTCTCGTGTGTTCCCAAGGAAAAGCACGGGGATTTAAAAGTTGAGCTTTAATATACAGCCTCTGCTGGAAGTATGGTTTTGGAAAAAACGTACCAATTGATATACGATCAATTCGCATTGTTTCCAAAGACCTGCCAATCGAGCCACCTCTCAGAACCGGTCAGCCGGGCTCAAAGGCTACCACTCTGATATTCCAAGGCCCAATTTGGACTTCGTATTGGTGAGGCTCAAAAGGCCAGAGCCCAAACAGGCCTAAAAAGGGGCCAGAGCCCAAGTCGCTTTGACCCAATCTAGCACCTTCGCCTTCGTTTCGTTCTCCAGTAGTGTCCCGGCGCCGCCGCCGCCGCCGCCGTCGCCGCCTCGCGCGTCTCGCCATCCCACCCCCCATCCCATGGCTCTCGCGTTCGCATCTCACGCGCGCCGCCTCCTCCTCTCCGGCGCCGGAGCTCCAGTGAGGTCGCTCCACGCCCAGCCCTACCAAGGTACGCCCTCTCCTTCTCCGCCTCCTTAATCTTGTGGTGCTTCTTTCCTGTGATTGGAGTTGGATCCTTGCGGGATGCAGCCAAGGTAGGCGTGGTGGAGTTCCTGAAAGGAGTGGGGAAGGGGGTGGAGACGCACGCCGCGAAGCTGGAGGAGGCGGTGGGCGGCGACCTCCAGAGGCTCCTCGAGACCCGCACGCTGCGGCTCAAAAAACTCGGCATCCCCTGCAAGCATGTAAGTCTTGGGCTACTTGGTACTCTGTAAGCGAGTTGGTGATGGATGTGGTTGTTTAGCATTTCGTCATGGGGACATGGGCATTGGTCGGATTTGTTATCTAATGCTGGTGATGCTTTAGTAGAATCCTTGAATTGTTGCATTCATTCTGAATTTGTAGATTGTTGTCAAATGTTGGTGAGGAGAGTTACTGCATATATCTAGGTTGGCAGAAATGTGAGTTAAGTAGCATATTTAGAGGTGAAGCTTTTGGGATAATAAATTGGCCAGGGCTAGTTTCTAGTGATTTAATTTGTTCCAATGGTGTGCCCCCTAGGTTGTATTATTCTATATTAAGCGAGTGGCCACGGAAAAATGAAAAAGTAGCATGAGCTGTTTTTAAGGGGTCAACTGTGGTGCCAAGAAATAAAAGATAGTCCATGCTTTAGGTGGTACTTATCACTTTGAAATTTTGACAAGCCATCAAGAATACAATATTAATATGGAGCTCACTTTTAACTGCAAGGAAATCGGCCGATTGGTTTTAGTCAATTTAGTTCTTGCATACTGAAATGTATGGGGTGTTCCTTTGGTTGATTAGGCTGTTTTCAAGGAAATGGTCTATCGAAAAGAATTGAAACACACTACTTTATAACTTAGTCAATGACTCCTCCTAAATTACATTGCATATGTTTGTTAGATGTTTTCGGCTCTGAATACTGTAAGTAACATCCTGAGTAGTATCAACTACAAACTGTATTCTACCTACTGAAAGTTTTTGGTTTAGTATTATACACATAAACAAGTTTTTGGTTACTGGGAGTAACGTCCTGCAGATGCTAATTTTATGTTTCATTTAGTTCGGATGGTATTTAGAGAAACAATGTTAGGCTCCGCTACTGTCTTTGTGTACATAGTTTTCATATTTGTGAAAACCAGGTGAAGTTAGTTCTATACAGAACCCATTATTTGAATGCAGGAAAACCGGCTTTTAATATCCAAGCTATATATCTAACTAAAGTTATATTTTTGGTAGCTAGGCTTTAAATCAAGTTAACGAAATCTTATTTTACTTGGACCTGGTATAAAAACAAAATCTGGTCGATCTTCTCACCAACTGCTTTTTTTTTCTACTGGCAAAAATTTACAGTGGGTCAAGACTCGTGAGGTCTTTGATCATAAACAGTCTTTGATAATGTGCTGTTTAGTTCTGTAGCATTATTTTTTTTGCTAATCCGTATTGTTACTTGATTATTTATCTGATTTCCCCTCTACATTGCAGAGGAAGTTGATCTTGAATTTCGCTCAAAAATATCGTCTTGGTCTCTGGAAGCCCCGAGCTGAACCTAGGAAAGTTGAATGAAGGTTGTTTGCTCTTGAAATGCTCACATTGAAAACAATCTGCTGCTGTTGGCCCAAGCATGTTTGAGACATTGAATAGTTGCTTTGTACTTTGGAAGCCACAAATTTATTCTCTGTCCATGCTCATTTGCAACCATGGTGCAAAATCTGAAAAATTTGACCACCTGTATCGTAGTTTTGCTCCTTTTGTAACAAGAGACCTTATCAATAACAGGCACATCATTTGCTACTTAGGCTTTTTATACCAACAAAACAACATTGCAGTTTTGTGAGTGAACTATAAACGAATTGATTAGGTTTCAGAGTGTTACCAAAATGCCGAAAGACATTACTGCCTTACTGGTCATTAGACTTGTCTCAGTGATCCTATATGTGAACAAATTGGTCTTGTTCCAAGGCGAAGGTCCTAAATTTTTGTGACCCTGCGGTGTGAAGGGTCCTTTAAAGTTGCAAATGCACTGTTTGGGACGCGATAAGCTTTAACTGAGTTTCAAGTGGTTTGAACATCAGTTGCACATCAGTCAACAATCCAGTGACACAGTCCACTAAAAAAACAGGCTACTTTCAGGCATTGTTTTCAAGCACGGCCTCTTTATTTTTTAACAGCACTACAGAAGTTCATATTCAATTGGTCATGTGAAAATTGACAGACAACTATTAAAAGAAACCTCACATCTAATCTCATCATGCACCACAAGTTCTTTTATGGGGTGCTTGGTTGGAAGAACCACCTTATTCTGTATGAGATGGTCCATTATTAACCCATTCCATATATTTTGGTAGGATGATCCCACTCCTCATCCTTATACTAATTGATAGCATTTGGGGATGAGGTGATGATGGATCAACCCATTACATTCCACACACCAAATAAGAAAAAAGAGAGAAGAGGATGCATCACCCCATTCCTCAAACCAAATACCATATTGTTTCTCTGTCCGAGGATCAAGCAATCACTTGACAACTACATTTCTTCATTTTCCCCTGCTTGCATGTTAGGGAGCCAACTAGATCCTTAAAGCGTCCATGTGGCTCCTTCGTCCATCGAGCTTCGCCGCGAAGAAGCTTTAGCTTTTCATGAAATCCATGTAGCCCATGGATTTAAAACGTGCTCTGCCACTGTCTTTCTTCACGAGCTCCGGTAGTGGGCTGACCATCGTGTTGGGGCACGGCTGATGGAACATCGCCGCCGAGATACGGTCTTTGTCTGGGTGGACCACGGCCCTGTGCTCAATGCTCTTGTATCTCCCGTTGCTTAGAATCTGCAGGTAGCAACCGTTCATGACATACCAGCTGATTAGCATAACTGCATAAGGCAAATGTAATGGTACAATAAACAGCTAGTAATCACTGTTCACAAACCAAGCAGGTCCAATTTACTTAACGTTAGGACATATAAATTTATAATTTCAAAAAACGAGCATACCTTAGCAAATCTTGCATACATTTCCGATAGGCCAGGTGGCCGATGGAGTCAAATGAGTACCGTCTAAATTTTCTTGGAAAACTTAATTCTCTCTGTCGACCATGCTTAACTGGCGGAAAAAGGTTAGCATGGCCAGTGTTTGGTTTGATAAACCAAGTAGTAAGGTGATCCATTTTGATAGGATGTATTTGTACTAATTATTAACTTTGTAAGGGATGAAACGGTGACGAATAACTTATTCCACTCGACAATAGTAGAAAGAAACAACAATGAGTTGCTATTTGGGGAACGTGAGTGGTTGTTAAATTTGGGAGGTGTTCAGGGCCTAGCATTAGACGCCAAGGTCGTAGGCTGGTCGGTGGTGGAATGGATGCCGAGTCTGAGTTAATGAGCTACCATCAGCCATGGTGGAAGAAGGACTAATGATATACTTCATTAGGGACAATGATGTTTGGTTTGAGAAATATGATGGTTGCCTTACAATTTTGTTTAATTTAAAAAAAATTAAATGGGTTCATCCATCACACGGTTAATTTATAACGAGGAATGGTGACGTGTTCCACCAAAAATCATGAGATCACTCTATATTCTATAATGGACCATTCTATATATTGTAGATGAGGTGATATTTCTAAGCAAACAGCCTCTGTTTGGCTAACGCTGAATTAGCACTAGAGACCGATCGAGGACTGTAGGAACAAGTTAATTACTAGCGTTGCGGGGGTTGAGAAACAGGAGGACTGTGGCCGAAGGAAGAAGAAGGGATGGTTGACGGGATCCAAGTTTTTCAGTCTCTTAAAAATCAAATAATGCCGTAATATATCGATACTACCTCAAGTATGTCGCCGATACTGACAACGAAAGCCCCGTCCAGAGGGTCAACGGCGAGCCACCTGCCGTCGTTCCTGATCTGGAGGCCATGCACGTCGTTGACGTGGAGCAGCAGCGCCATCCCGGTGGCGTCGGTGTGCGGCGACAGCCCGATCACATCGCCGGCCTGCCTGCACGGCGGGTAGTAGGTCGTCCTCATGCTCTGCGGCAGCCCCCGGAACACTCCGCCAGCCGCTCCGGCGCCACGCCCAGGTCCGCCGCCATGAACCGCAGCAGGAGCGCCGCCACCCTCGCCGTCTCCGCCGCGTACCTGTCGACGGAGTCCCTGAAGGTCGGCGGCTGCGCGGGCCAGAACCTCAGGTCCCGCGACTCCCTGGGGCTGATCATGAGGTAGATCATGTCGGCCCAGTCCAGCTTCTGCGTCTCGGAGAAGACGAAGGCCTGGCCGTAACCCTCGACGCCGCCCCCCGGAACCTGCGCGTGCGCCTTCTTGGCTTCCAGCGGGAGCTTGAAGAACTCGGTGATGTCCCTCTTCACGTCCTGGATCACCTCCTCCGGCACCCCATGGTTGACGAGCTGCATCAGTCAGTGCAGTGTGTTCTTTGGAAACGTAGGAATTCATAGGATTTTCATAGATTGTTCATACAAAATAAATATATACACAATCACTACAAACAACAAGTTTGCCCGTGTTCCAAACGGGGCCTTAATATGTTGAATTATCACACAATAGTGCATAATCAAGCTGGTCAAATTATGGTAAATGTAATTATAGCAACCATGTGCGTCGAGAACCTGAAAGAAACCCCAGTTGCGACAGGCAGAGCCGAGGTTTGCGAGCTCCTCTGACGACGACCGCGGGTCAAGCAACCTGCTGAGATCGACGACAGGGATGGCGCGTGTTGGGGCCGAATTTCAGAAAGGCTTCACCTCCGACAATAGTACGGACCTCGGTTAACACAAAGGTTCGACATGATACAGGGAACGAAATTACAATCGAAGGTAACCCGAAGATTTGGAACACAGAGACAGGGCCGGGGTGACCTTCGAGTTGAAGAGCGTTGAAATGCTACGGAGTAAGTTTGTGACGAAGGAGGAGCCAGCCAAAAGAAACGAAGGTAAAGTAGTTCATGGAACGGAATAGAAAGGGCGAAGGTCGCTGGGAATCTTTCGGGAGCTTGTCAACACTGCCAACACCTTCGATCGAGATTGTGAGGAGTAGGAGCAAGCACACCCAAGGATCTTTGTTGAAGTGGAGAGTGCAAAGTAGGTCTTTACTTTATTGGATAGTCGATCACGTCATGTAAATCTTGTGCAGTAGTCAAATGGTGTACGTCATGTATATAAAATGTCTCTTTTGTCCTTAGTAATGGTCGGTTAGTCAACCCCTGTAACTTGTTGGTGGGTACCGTTGAAAGGGCAGACTTGTATTTTGTATCATATGAGTCCCCCTATAAAAGGAGGTCCTAGCGCCCCTTTTTAGGGGGATGACGTTTGGAATTCTGAAAAGGTTATCGAGAATTTCATTGAGTCAAATCTACTACTGTCATGTACTGCTGGTTTTGAGTAGGGCTGGGAATTCGAAACCAACACACTACTACAGAACTCTTCATCACAAACGGTTCCAACGGCTACATGTCCCATCTGCCTTGGAACCGTTTGTGATGAGGACTAGCATCACAAACAGTTTGTGTTAGGAACCGTTTGTGATGTCTCGTACAGTATAAAACCCCACTTCCCCCTCCCACTCTTCTTCTCCAACCCGACGCCCACCATTTCTTCAACCATTCTTGCGGCCATTTCTCACCAAATTGCTCAAGAAAGGTCACGTTTTTTGAAGAAAGCTCTCCATCAACGTTTTTTGAGGTTGGTAACACTCAACTCTTCCAATTTGTAGCTTGTTTGAACCACTAAATTTGAAATTTGACATGAATTTGATGGAGGGGCTCTTTCATCCTCTCTAGAGCTCATTTCTCATGAAATTCAATGGAGCAACTCGATTTTAGTAGGTAGATCATCATAACTTGCTTGAAAACACATTATAGGTATTCTTTCATGATTCTTTAGCTTGAATGGTTGCAAAATCGAGACAAATGTGATGAAAGGTCTCTTTTTTCCTCTAGGCCATTTTTCATCAATTTATTCAT
>OAMR01000203.1:220702-273753 GCA_900205405.1 Echinochloa crus-galli | reverse complement strand
TATACACATAAACAAGTTTTTGGTTACTGGGAGTAACGTCCTGCAGATGCTAATTTTATGTTTCATTTAGTTCGGATGGTATTTAGAGAAACAATGTTAGGCTCCGCTACTGTCTTTGTGTACATAGTTTTCATATTTGTGAAAACCAGGTGAAGTTAGTTCTATACAGAACCCATTATTTGAATGCAGGAAAACCGGCTTTTAATATCCAAGCTATATATCTAACTAAAGTTATATTTTTGGTAGCTAGGCTTTAAATCAAGTTAACGAAATCTTATTTTACTTGGACCTGGTATAAAAACAAAATCTGGTCGATCTTCTCACCAACTGCTTTTTTTTTCTACTGGCAAAAATTTACAGTGGGTCAAGACTCGTGAGGTCTTTGATCATAAACAGTCTTTGATAATGTGCTGTTTAGTTCTGTAGCATTATTTTTTTTGCTAATCCGTATTGTTACTTGATTATTTATCTGATTTCCCCTCTACATTGCAGAGGAAGTTGATCTTGAATTTCGCTCAAAAATATCGTCTTGGTCTCTGGAAGCCCCGAGCTGAACCTAGGAAAGTTGAATGAAGGTTGTTTGCTCTTGAAATGCTCACATTGAAAACAATCTGCTGCTGTTGGCCCAAGCATGTTTGAGACATTGAATAGTTGCTTTGTACTTTGGAAGCCACAAATTTATTCTCTGTCCATGCTCATTTGCAACCATGGTGCAAAATCTGAAAAATTTGACCACCTGTATCGTAGTTTTGCTCCTTTTGTAACAAGAGACCTTATCAATAACAGGCACATCATTTGCTACTTAGGCTTTTTATACCAACAAAACAACATTGCAGTTTTGTGAGTGAACTATAAACGAATTGATTAGGTTTCAGAGTGTTACCAAAATGCCGAAAGACATTACTGCCTTACTGGTCATTAGACTTGTCTCAGTGATCCTATATGTGAACAAATTGGTCTTGTTCCAAGGCGAAGGTCCTAAATTTTTGTGACCCTGCGGTGTGAAGGGTCCTTTAAAGTTGCAAATGCACTGTTTGGGACGCGATAAGCTTTAACTGAGTTTCAAGTGGTTTGAACATCAGTTGCACATCAGTCAACAATCCAGTGACACAGTCCACTAAAAAACAGGCTACTTTCAGGCATTGTTCTTCAAGCACGGCCTCTTTATTTTTTAACAGCACTACAGAAGTTCATATTCAATTGGTCATGTGAAAATTGACAGACAACTATTAAAAGAAACCTCACATCTAATCTCATCATGCACCACAAGTTCTTTTATGGGGTGCTTGGTTGGAAGAACCACCTTATTCTGTATGAGATGGTCCATTATTACCCATTCCATATTTTGGTAGGATGATCCCACTCCTCATCCTTATACTAATTGATAGCATTTGGGGATGAGGTGATGATGGATCAACCCATTACATTCCACACACCAAATAAGAAAAAAGAGAGAAGAGGATGCATCACCCCATTCCTCAAACCAAATACCATATTGTTTCTCTGTCGAGGATCAAGCAATCACTTGACAACTACATTTCTTCATTTCCCCTGCTTGCATGTTAGGGAGCCAACTAGATCCTTAAAGCGTCCATGTGGCTCCTTCGTCCATCGGAGCTTCGCCGCGAAGAAGCTTTAGCTTTTCATGAAATCCATGTAGCCCATGGATTTAAAACGTGCTCTGCCACTGTCTTTCTTCACGAGCTCCGGTAGTGGGCTGACCATCGTGTTGGGGCACGGCTGATGGAACATCGCCGCGAGATACGGTCTTTGTCTGTGGTGGACCACGGCCCTGTGCTCAATGCTCTTGTATCTCCCGTTGCTTAGAATCTGCAGGTAGCAACCGTTCATGACATACCAGCTGATTAGCATAACTGCATAAGGCAAATGTAATGGTACAATAAACAGCTAGTAATCACTGTTCACAAACCAAGCAGGTCCAATTTACTTAACGTTAGGACATATAAATTTATAATTTCAAAAAACGAGCATACCTTAGCAAATCTTGCATACATTTCCGATAGGCCAGGTGGCCGATGGAGTCAAATGAGTACCGTCTAAATTTTCTTGGAAAACTTAATTCTCTCTGTCGACCATGCTTAACTGGCGGAAAAAGGTTAGCATGGCCAGTGTTTGGTTTGATAAACCAAGTAGTAAGGTGATCCATTTTGATAGGATGTATTTGTACTAATTATTAACTTTGTAAGGGATGAAACGGTGACGAATAACTTATTCCACTCGACAATAGTAGAAAGAAACAACAATGAGTTGCTATTTGGGGAACGTGAGTGGTTGTTAAATTTGGGAGGTGTTCAGGGCCTAGCATTAGACGCCAAGGTCGTAGGCTGGTCGGTGGTGGAATGGATGCCGAGTCTGAGTTAATGAGCTACCATCAGCCATGGTGGAAGAAGGACTAATGATATACTTCATTAGGGACAATGATGTTTGGTTTGAGAAATATGATGGTTGCCTTACAATTTTGTTTAATTTAAAAAAAATTAAATGGGTTCATCCATCACACGGTTAATTTATAACGAGGAATGGTGACGTGTTCCACCAAAAATCATGAGATCACTCTATATTCTATAATGGACCATTCTATATATTGTAGATGAGGTGATATTTCTAAGCAAACAGCCTCTGTTTGGCTAACGCTGAATTAGCACTAGAGACCGATCGAGGACTGTAGGAACAAGTTAATTACTAGCGTTGCGGGGGTTGAGAAACAGGAGGACTGTGGCCGAAGGAAGAAGAAGGGATGGTTGACGGGATCCAAGTTTTTCAGTCTCTTAAAAATCAAATAATGCCGTAATATATCGATACTACCTCAAGTATGTCGCCGATACTGACAACGAAAGCCCCGTCCAGAGGGTCAACGGCGAGCCACCTGCCGTCGTTCCTGATCTGCAGGCCCTGCACGTCGTTGACGTGGAGCAGCAGCGCCATCCCGGTGGCGTCGGTGTGCGGCGACAGCCCGATCACATCGCCGGCCTGCCTGCACGGCGGGTAGTAGGTCGCCCTCATGCTCTGCGGCCGGCCCCGGAACGCCTCCGCAACCAGGCGCTCCGGCGCCACGCCCAGGTCCGCCGCCATGAACCGCAGCAGGAGCGCCGCCACCCTCGCCGTCTCCGCCGCGTACCTGTCGACGGAGTCCCTGAAGGTCGGCGGCTGCGCGGGCCAGAACCTCAGGTCCCGCGACTCCCTGGGGCTGATCATGAGGTAGATCATGTCGGCCCAGTCCAGCTTCTGCGTCTCGGAGAAGACGAAGGCCTGGCCGTAACCCTCGACGCCGCCCCCCGGAACCTGCGCGTGCGCCTTCTTGGCTTCCAGCGGGAGCTTGAAGAACTCGGTGATGTCCCTCTTCACGTCCTGGGCACCCCATGGCTGACGAGCTGCATCAGTCAGTGCAGTGTGTTCTTTGGAAACGTAGGAAGAATTCATAGATTGTTCATACAGAATAACTAACAAACACTAAACGCAAGAAGTTTGCTCGTGTTCCAAACGGGGCCTTAATGTTCAATTATCAAAGAATATTGCAGAATCAAGCTGGTCAAATATAATTATGGTAGATGTAATTAGAAACCATGTGTGTCGAGAACCTGAAAGAAACCCCAGTTGCGACAGGCAGAGCCGAGGTTTGTGAGCTCCTCTGACGACGATCGCGGGTCAAGCAACCTGCTGAGATCGACGACAGGGATGGCGCGTGTTGGGGCCGAATTTCAGAAAGGCTTCACCTCCGACAATAGTACGGACCTCGGTTAACACAAAGGTTCGACATGATACAGGGAACGAAATTACAATCGAAGGTAACCCGAAGATTTGGAACACAGAGACAGGACCGGGGTGACCTTCGAGTTGAAGAGTGCTGAAATGCTACAGAGTAACTTTGTGACAAAGGAGGAGCCAGCCAAAAGAAACGAAGGTAAAGTAGTTCATGGAACGGAATAGAAAGGGCGAAGGTCGCTGGGAATCTTTCGGGAGCTTGTCAACACTGCCAACACCTTCGATCGAGATTATGACGAGTAGGAGCAAGCACATCCAAGGATCTTTGTTGAAGTAGAGAGTACAAAGTAGGTTTTACTTTATAGGATAGTCGATCACGTCATGTAAATTCTGGGCAGTAGTCAAATGGTGTACGTCATGTATGTAAAATGTCTCTTGTATCCTTAGTAATGGTCAGTTAGTCAACCCCTGTACCTCGTTGGTGGGTCCCGTTGAAAGGGCAGTCTTGTATTTTGTATCGTATGAGTCCCCCTATAAAAGGAGGTCCTAGCGCCCCTTTTTAGGGGGATGACGTTTGGAATTCTGAAAAGGTTACTATAAATTTCATTAAGTCAATCCGATTATTTTCATGTACTGCTGGTTTTGAGTAACGCTAAGGATTCAAAACCAACAGCGCGGCCGGCGATGATCTCATGGGCGGCGGTCTCCTCCGTCCGGACGTACCGGTCAGGAACCTGATCGCCTGATCTATTCCACGCCTGCGCGAGTTCCTGCACGTTGGGCACCAGCAAAAAGGCTCCTGCTTTCCCGTGCGCCATTGATGATCTGGTTCCTCTCCTGTCTGCACAAGTGCAGAATAGTGGGCAGTTGACATTTTTCACTCCAGGGTAAGTCTTCTTATATAGGAAGATAACATTAAGCAATATAGAATTCATAGTCAATCTAATCAGTAGCTCTCAGACATATATCTTTATCATTAGACTACATCATTTATTTCTTCACGAAATGGTGATCCATTATACACTCCAAATCTGATTGATGGCTCTTATATTGTTTTTGTATGAGAAAAAAGCCTGCAAAACTGCAAAACCGACGGGAGGCTAACAGAGTGGTAGGTAGCCATAACCAAGCTTTTCGATTTCGGTTTTGTAATTTTTTCACTTACCACCAAAATTAAAAATTTGTAAAACTTCGCCGAATTTTCTTTACAGTCACTACTACAGAAGTCAACATCACAAACGGCCAACCACAAATGGTTTCCAAAAACCGTTTGTGATACCCCTCATCACAAACGATTTTAACAAAACCGTTTGTGAGCCCCATCACAAACGGTTTTGTTACCGTTTGTGATGTGGGGGCATCACAAACGGTTTCTTGTTTGTGATGGCATCTTGTGATGGCACATCATCACAAACGGTTTTTCTTACAATACAAACCGCACGAACCCTTTGTGATGCCCACATTACAAAGGGTTTGTAGCAAAAATCCTTTGTAATGATGTGTATGGTACACGTTAAAACCACATTTTCAAGTAGTAAATCAATTCAAATCAAAACGTGTTCAACTACAAACTTGTATGCCTCATCAATACTTTTATTTTGGTTATTTCTTCATTCGACAAATTCATATGAATATTGTTCATAAAATCCATCTCTCTTCTCATAGAGTTTCCTAAAACTACAAGAGAGACCTATAAGATTTGTGAACAATGTTACTCTCACTACCTTGTATGAAAAAACGGTCAATATCAAAGTTGTAGATCTTCAGAAGTTATGAAACTTTGTAGTTGACAACTTCTTAATTTGAAATTGTTTTACTAATGAAAAATACGTTTGTACTCAAAATTTGAAATTTGTGTTTTTTCAAACGACCTCGGATGGAGAAACTGTCAAAATGAAAGTTGTAGATTTCAACATGTCATGAAACTTTGTAGTTGACAACTTTATCATTTGAAGTCATCTAGTTAGCTAGATCTAAGTTTGAATGTTCTCAAATTTGAAATTCAAATTTTGTAAACAGCCTCGGATGAAAAAATTGTCAACATAAAAGTTGTAGATCTACAGAAGTTATGAAACTTTGTAGTTCAACACTTTTTGATTTGAAGTCGTTTAGGGCCTCAAATAAGCAATTTAAACTCAGTTTGGTATAATATGATAGGAATCGGAACAGCGTATAGTAACATTTGACGGAGTGGTGCAGTGGTAGAGTAGCTTACACGCGAGGGAGAGTTCAAGAGTTCGAACCCAGCTGGCCGCGTAGTGTTATCTATGTGCGAAAAAATTGTGCTACATGTGACTTGGATGGCTTGGGTGGCTGGTGGCCTTCCCGCGTTGGAAAATATTTTTTTTGCTATTGTTTTCCTATTTTTGGGGTTTTTCGCGGACGCAGCAAATCACAAACGGTTCGTGTTACGAACCGTTTGTGATGGGGAAGCATGAACCGTTTGTGATGGGGGCTGTGATGCCGCGAGCATCACAAACGATATATCACAAACGATTCCCAAAACCGTTTGTGATGGGTTTTGGGAACCGTTTGTGATGTTGGTCTGTGGAATAGTGAGTCTTCACAAAATTGTATAATTTTCTAAATTTTGTAATCTAAACAAA
The DNA here is from genome assembly GCA_900205405.1 of Echinochloa crus-galli. Lineage (NCBI taxonomy): Eukaryota > Viridiplantae > Streptophyta > Magnoliopsida > Poales > Poaceae > Echinochloa > Echinochloa crus-galli. The sequence continues at coordinate 267,424 of OAMR01000203.1, read as the reverse complement.
TGATTATCATGGTTTATAGCTGTATAACTATTAAGTTAACGAATATGTAAAACAAACAATAAAAATATGAGTCCAAAATACAATATTCATAATAAAACATATACCAAAGTGTAATAGTAAATTTTAGATTTTTTATTTAGTCACATTGACACTCGCAAAATTTGAAATCTTGCCTATAACGTGGTTATTTTTATAGTAAATATCTGCAGTTGAATCTTTTGAAGGTATATATCTAATGGTTGGTTTTTTTAAGTAAAAGGTCTAAATTACTACCTTCAAGTATGGACAAAGTTTGGATAACCTTCTAAAATATATTTTGGTCTGTTTTACACCTCAACTATCTCAATCAGTGCAGTTTACCCCTTCGTAAGATTTTTTTTGTTTCTCCACGCACACATGCTATTTTGAGTTGAAATTTTATGGTATAATATATAGAATGGATCAAAAATTATATTTAGAAAATATATTATAATTCTTTTCACCATTGTTTAAATTAACTATATCAAACAAAAATTTGTATTATGTTTTTGAAAAATACTACATATGGGTCTATGATGAGTCAACACGGCAGGGATGCGAGCAATGTGAGAAGATGAAGGGGTGTGTGCGGCGATGCAGGATGACGAGAGGAGATGGGATACTGCAGGTAAATAATTTCACATGCGTTGGTATGGGTGAAGTGGACTTCGTGGGCGAAGGTGCACATGAGTCATGCCCCCCTTGATTCCACATCCAATGAGAAACAAGATAAATGAGAAATCTTTGGTATATGATGCGCCTGAAAATGATGGCGGGGATGCAAGCGATGTGAGAAGACGATGGGATGTGTGCAGCGGTGCGGTACGCCAAGAGGAGATGAGGTACTGCGGGCAGATTAATGCCCATGGATTGCTACGGGTAAAGGTAACTTCGCGAGGGAAACCATAAAAGAGTCATGGACGCCGCTAATTCTGCATGTTGTTAGGAGCGTGAAAAAATGATATATCCTCATTAGACGTCGTGCCGGGAACAACGGCGGGACGATGACGGGAATGCGAGCGACGTGATAAGATGAAGGGGTGCATGTAAGGATGTGGGACGGTGACTCGGCGAGAGGAGACGTGGTACTACATGTTGGTAAATGATACATCATGACCTTTATTTAAAAAGAAAATACAACATACTAAATGATGGTGGGTTGATTTTTATAGAATTAGGAGTGTTTTTGCAAAATTATGACGTATCGTTGAATCAATTATTGCGTTAAGTAGTATCATGTAGAGATAGAGATTAGCAGCTAGTACCACCCAACCTGAACAGAGCTTTTTTATTTTTCAGATGTCCATGCATGCATCAGAATGAAGTTGGGTAGCCCCGGCCCATAAATTATCAGTACGTAATCGATACATCATCAACTTCGTTCCCGGCGACATTTCATTTGCTTAATTTTTTCTTGGAGGATGGTGTCATGGTAGCCAACTAATGGATTCTGAAGTGGTCGAGGTGGCTCTTTCGTCCATCGAGCTTTGCTGAGAAGAAGTGCTTCATAAACTCTGCGTAGCCCACGGACTTGTACCGTGCCTCGCCGCCGTCCTGTTTCTTCACGAGCTCCGGCAGAGGTTCCACTGTTATGCTGTGCCGCGGCTGATGGAACATCGCCGCCGAGATGCGCTCTTTGTCCGGGTGCACCACGGCTCTGTGCTCAACGCTTCTGTACCTCCCGTTGCTTAGAATCTGCAAGTCGCAATCGCTCACGAGTCAGCAAGGAGTAAATATATATAATATGGAGTAGCAGCCACACTAGTGTAAGCGCCTCCTGTTTATTTTACTTGTTGATTGGGATATACTCTCTTATAAGGCATGAGTTAATATGACACGGTCTCCTAAATCATAATTTGACTATTCATTTCTTTTATATTATATTAGTTATAGTTATAAATTTATACTCATTGGAAAGTACATTTGATTACAAATCCAACCATGTTAAATTTATATGACAAAATGAAAAAAATAATGGGTAAATTATTGGTCAAAGATCGTAAAGTTTGAATCTCGTTTTGCGTGTGCGCCTTATAAACGAGGAAGGAGGGAGTAGTGTTCAATATTGCACTCGCATTTGACTATTATTTCTTCTAAGCACATATAGTATGTAGTATTAGGAATAACATATATAATTATAAATGATATCAAAACATTTGTCATGAAGAATATCCTAGGCGGCATTTGGCCTAATCTTAGCTGATGAACGCCTGAACATTTCTTTTCTTCAGCCGAACAAGGCTTAGGCTCAGCACTAAAGTTAGTTTTTGGAGACAACTCGCCATTCAGAATTCAGATGCTAGATTTTCCAGTACTATCTTAATATAAAAACATGCTACCTTAAAACTATACTTGCCTCGATGATGTCACCAACGAAGACTACGAGTGCGCCGTCGAGAGGTTGGACGGCGAGCCACTTGCCGTCGTCCCTCCTGATCTGCAGTCCCTGCACGTCGTTGACGTGGAGGAGAACCGTCATGGCGCAGGCGTCCGTGTGCGGGGACAGGCCGATCACCTTGCCGGCCTGCCGGCACGGCGGGTAGTACGTCATCTTCATGGTCTGCGGCTGGCCCCCGAACATCTCCAGGAGGCGCTCCGGCTCCACGCCCATGTCCACCGCCATGAACCGGAGCAAGCACGACACCACCTTCGCCACCTCCGCCGAGTACACATCCACGGAGCTCCTGCACACGCGGTAGACGAAGAATTAGCTAGCTCTGTGCGTGCATGCTCAACCAACGACAGATCGAAGAAACGGAGCACGCCGGCGGCGGCCGGCGCACATGATGTGATTTGGGATGAGTAGCGACCTGAAAGACGGTGGCTGGACGGGCCAGAACCGCATGTCCCGCGACTCGACGGGGCGGAGCATGAGGTAGAGCATGTCGGACCAGTCCAGCTTCTGGGTCTCGGAGAAGACGAAGACCTGGCCGTACCCCTCGAGCCCGTCCGGTGGCTTCGCGTGCTCATTCTTGGCCTCGAGCGGGAGCTTGAAGAACTCGGCTATGTCTCTCTTCACGTCCTGGATCACATCGTCCGGCACTCCATGGTTGATGAGCTGCATACAGCAGGTAACTTTTGTTAGTGACAGTAGTGTGACACCAACAAGAATTACCATTTGGAAGGATAGCAAGAACTTGACAGGAAATAGCTCCAATTCGATCTCGTACCTGAAAGAAACCCTGCTGGCAGGCAGATCCGAGGTTTGTGAGCTCCTCTTCCGACGACCTCGGGTCGAGCAGCTTGCCGAGATCGACGACCCTGGGCGCGTAGCCGGCGACGACCACCTCGGCGCCGGCCTCTTCCGTCGTCCTAACGTACCGTGCTGGCAACTGCTCGCCTGATCCGTTCCAGGTCTGAGCGAGTGCCTGCACGTTGGGCACCTGCAGATGACCTCCTGCGTTCGCGTGCGCCATTGATTGATTTGGTTCCTCTCCTTTCTGCAGTGAATTTGTCTTTTGAACTACTGAATTCCTCAGTCAAAGAAACATAAGCGGCAGTCATCTGTATGGGTGGGTCAAACACTCAAGCAAATATTATTGCCGTAATTAAAATATTACCGTAGTCTTGCATGATTCCACTAGAGAAAATAAGAAATAATGTCGATGTAGATGGACAAGACTGCAAGACCGGCCGGCCACCGTTTCAATTCTGTCTTCATAAAAAAAGATGGAGTAACAACTACCAACATTATAGCATTATATTATAGAAGTAGTACATGCGCTATGCGTATGGTTCTGAGTAAACATTCAACGTTCAAACTCCAATAATCCTGTTTTTTTGAGAATATTACTTTACGAAATGTCATTACACGGGCGGCGGGCGGTAGCTTCAGATCGACAAACTGTGAAGAGTACGCAGATGGACCAGGTATAATTGCACCAATTTGATCAGTTTCTTTTTGTACCAATATCGTCATGTTTCTCAAATCAAAAATGACCACTATCTGTTAGATTAATTGGGTTCAGGACCTAATAAAAACTAATTAATCAAATAAATCTCAAGACCCATAGAAAATGGTAGTAGTTTTTTTTTGCGGGAAGAAAATGGTAGTAGTTACTTTTTGTAATATAAAACCACCTTAAAAGTTGAGAGGACCCTAACCAACGTGTAAGGCGGAGCTTAACTTCACCCGTTGAGGGCAGGGACGGTCTGATAAGTCGTCTCATGCAGTGCCACTTAGGATTTTTGTAGTTGCGGACGAGAGAGAGCGGGGTGAGAAAATAAGGTCGTTGTTTCGCAAAACTACCGTCTCATGAGATAAATTTTAGGAATATGAGACAACTCTTCTACCATTGTATGAGTTTTAGTGCCATGCAATCAATAATATTTCTCTATTTTTTCATAAATTAAGGGATATTGTATTACTACAAGACAACCAAAACAACAACCTATTTTATAGGTTGTAAGTCGTCTCAAGATTACGTGTCACTACATGAGACCAGCTATTAGATAACACCAATGTACCTATCATGATAAGTTGAAAAGGATATTGAAGGGTGCCACATGCATGCTTCTCTATATTAGTTCTGTTCCCGAGTAGTAGAAGGGCGATCATGTTTTTTGGGAACTCTTATGTGATAAGTTGAAAAGGATTGAAGGGTGCCACATGCTCGCTGCATACCGGTACTTCCTAGCGGCGCACCAGCACGTACGTTATCAGCTTTCAATCGACTACACCGAACACGCTCGATCGATTTGAATAACGGCGCATCTGGCGCCTTCAGCACTAGACCCGCTTAGGGCACTCTATCATGAACGTCTTGTTTCTTTATGTCCTTGATTTTGCAAACACAATGGACAATGCTTTTTTCATTGATGTCATATACTAGTCATGACAGATTTAAAAAATTTAAGACAGATTACTAGTCATGACAAATGACCATGTTATCCCTCATTGGAACTAGGAAAGTAGCATTAACTAACTGTTTGATTGACTCTTACATTTCTCTATGTACTTTTGTATTAATGTGTGCATGCCTAGAAGCTACGTGGACAGTCTTTGTGGGACAAAATTTGAATGCTATTTGGACATTTATTTTGGGACGGAGGGAGTATGTCATGTTCTATTTAATATTTCGGATTAAACTGGATTGCAAATTGCCTCTGATTCCACCATTCCAGAATTTTGATAAGGCCTTTTGGGTTGTTGGCTTTTCTTGGCAAGTGAAACCAAATGTGCTTGATAGAACAAACTACAAAAGATGGGTTCCTAGGCTTGAGTTGTTTGCTCATGGCCATGAACATGTGGTTCATCACTAAAGATCCTATTGTAGGGCCACATACTCTCGAGGAGGAGAGGGCATACTAGGCTGCAGACAACTTGTTTAGAGGAGCTATGATCGGTGTCCTGGGAGAGAATCTAGTTGATGCATACACGCAGCTTTCCTTTGGTAAGGAATTGTGGGATTCACTTCAGGCAAAGTTCGGTGTCTCTAGTGCATGCAGTGAACTGTATATCATGGAGCAGTTTTATGACTACAAGATGGTTAATGACCATATTATGGTTCAACAGTCTCATGAGTTACAAGCGTTTTCCAAGAGTTCGAAATTCTCAACTACGCACTACAAGATAAATTTGCGGCCGGCGGTATTATTGTCAAACTGCCTCCTTCCTTGAGGAACTTTACTATTTCTCTAAAATATAAGACATGAATTCACTAAGGTCGGTCTCATCAGCACTCTTGATGCTAAAGAAAAGGCGAGAACAAAGTACACACATGCTCGTGGCAATGAGAGATGTTCTAGCACCCATGTGGTGCAAAAAGAGGAATTTCCAATCCCGCAAGAACAATCCACCAACCAAACAGTCTAAAATAACCCCTATAATAAAGGTAGGGCGTGGCGTGGCGCGTTGGCATATTTGCTAGTTTCCATAAATAAAGGTCCATGAACAATGCTTCAAGCTTTTCTCAAATGAAGCAACTGTTCTGCCTACAAGGACCTCTGCAGAGCTACCACCTATGACATGGAGATTTCTAAATGTAGAGCTCCCAGCGATGTGGCTCGTTGGATCTGGCCTCAAATGCCCCTTTAGATTCAGTTCATGCTCCATCAGTGCTTCAAATCAAGGTGCTCATGGTTCTTCCCTAGAAAAGAAAGAGGGCTTGTTCCATGAAAATTTCCAGCCAAACATACCATATGCTACCTTTTTTTTTGCAATATCAGTGGTACGTTGCTTTTGTTTACTGCAAGTTGTTCATGTAAAAAAAAACAGCAGAACATAGGAGTAGCACACTCACAAGTGTTTTATTTTTCAGTGTTCATCCATCATATAATAAAATTAATAGTGATCATATACATCATTAACGGGATAACAAGGCATTCATGATTTTATTGACCACCCTGGAAGCCAACTAAATCTTGTAGTTGTCAAGGTGGCTCACTCCTTTATCGTGCTTTGTTGAGAAGAATTGCTTCATGAAATCCTTATAATCCACTGATCTGTACCGCGCCCCGCTGCTGCCTTTCACGAGCTCTGGTAGGGGGCCGACCGTCGTGTTCGGGAGTAGCTGGTGGAACATTGCTGCCGTGATGCGCTCTTTGTCCGGGTGCACCGCGACCCTATGCTCAACACTCTTGTACTTGCCGTTGCTTAACACCTGCAAGTATTAAAATCACCATGATAAACTAGTTGATTATTACTGCTACAACATCGATCTAATACAGACTAGCATGTATGTATCTACGACTCAGCCAAATTAACTCACTGGACACCAGCTGGCCTTCAATAATGCACACATTTACATACCATTAATTTTATGTAGGTATGTTACTGACTGAAAGGAGTGAAATTATAATGATATCAAAATTCTTTTCACAATAGATCTTAGGCTACATACTCAAATGGGAGATTCATTCTTGTTTAACAGGGTGCCACATAAGCAACGTTGATATATAGCATAGCAAATAAAGCTTTAAAAAAGCTAGACGAAACGAGTTTTAGCTAGATGAATCTCACGGACTTCTTCCGAATTTCAAGTCATAGTATGACATATAATTAAATGCAATGACAGCATATAAAATACTAAAAATGTGGTACTCTTGTAAACAACGAAATGACAGCATATTATGTTCATATGATGTGTATCGGTCGTTTTATACAAATCTTTATTTCTCTTTTTGGATATTTTTTCGGTAGGAAAGTCGGTCATACCTTGTGTGAAGTTACAAGTAAGATAGTAAAGTGATCAAAAGTTACCGAAGTCTATACCATAATGATCCAGCTCATTTAAAAACACTTGTCACCTAAATAATTCTTACCCACTCCTCACAGAGGACCCACATGTCAGGTCTAACGGTAGAAAAGACGTGGAAAGTTTTCACAAACAATAAAAAATGATGTTTCTAGAGAGTTTCCATCGTGTTAGCATTACTTTTATCACCATGGAATTTCTTTAAGCGCACCACGTACTCACCAACAAAATAGTCTAAAATAACCACAATAATAAAAGTAGCACGCGCATGTCGCACAGGCATATTTGCTAGTTTGAAAAGAGATCGACTAAAAAGTACCCCCACCCCCCCTCTTTTTTCAATGTAATGCATATTTTTATAGAAAAAGCCTATTTTTGACCATCCAACTCTTACCTCAGTTTGGTTCTGACCATCAAACTCCAAAACTGGGAATCTTTGGCATCCAACTATCGAAACCGTTCAAATTTGGTCATCAGGGCGGTTTTGATGGGTGGTTTTAATTTTTTATTTACAATTTAGTCCTTAGATCTTAAAATGATTATTACTTTTCACTCGTATCTCCGATTTAGGTGATTCTTGCGGTCACGCGTTCATGATAGTGAGCTTTATCTTTTAAAATGGTCTTTATACTACTTTATCACTATTTAATATATTATTTTTATTTGTTGTGTAAAAACACCAATTTAAGAAAAGTAAAAGAAATGTTTAAAAAATAATATGTCCATGACTTTAAAAGATAAAGCTCATCGTTACGAAAGCATGACCACGAGAATCACATAAATCGGATATACGAGAAAAAAAGTAATCATTTGAAGATCCAAGGACTAAACTCTAAATGATTATAGTTTAGTCCTTAGATCTTCAAATGATTACTATTTTTTCTCATATATCTGATTTGAGTGATTATTGTGGTCATGCATTCGTAACAATAAGCTTTATCTTTTAAGTCATGGACATATTATTTTCTAACCGTTTGTTTTACTTTTCTTATGTTGGCGTTTTTACACAACAACATAAAAATAATCTATACTAAAAGGATCCTAAAGAATTGAAAACACGTTCCACCAAAAAATCCACCCCCACCCTCTCACAGAGAACCCACCTGTTGGGCTTTGGTGGGAGGGAAGAACAAAAAACGCAACAAAAAATTGACTGTTCCGGGCTCTTTTAGTTGTTTCCTCGCTCAACTTTTTTCACCCAAAAAAGGACCCACCTAAATATACCCACATTCATACCCATGTGTATCCCGTATTGCTAATAGAAAATAAATCAGAGAGTTTTTCTTCGTATAAATGAATGCCAACTATTGAGTTTTGAGAATATATATACATGAGAGAGCGAATATAGAATATTTTAAAAGCGCCTCGCACGGCTGGTCTGTTTATCATGGCCCACTAAAGTGACAGTACCTACGTGTCATCAATGAACGAGCGTGGCACGTGAGTTGAGACAAATGTATAGAAGAGAGTTTAGCACGCCCACGCGCGGGCATTGCAACTTTAGTATACAAATATTCAATTCATCATAAACATGTGCGTGCGCACACGTGCCTTTGCTAGTATATTAAATAGTAATAAAATAGTATAAAGACTATTTTAAAAGATAAAGCTCACTGTTATGAACGCGTGACCGCAAGAGTCACTTAAAGCGGAGGTACAGGCAAAAAGTAATAATCATTTTAAGATCTAAGGACTAAATTGTAAATAAGAAAATTAAAACCACCCATCAAAACCCTCTAGATGGCCAAATTTGAACGGTTTTGATAGTTGGATGGCCAAAGATTCCCAGTTTTGGAGTTCGATGGTCAGAACCAAACTGAGGCAAGAGTTGGATGGTCAAAAATGGAATTTTTCCTATTTTTATTGGGAGGAATTTTTTAAAACTATATGTTTACTTTAAATTTGCAAAACTTCTCCTTGCATACAAAGCACCCCTAAAGCAGATCTCCAATTTATACTAGGGAGTCGGAGCCTAAAATATTGTCCTCCTTGTGGCACCTCCCCAAGCCCCCATCTAATCATATGGAATTGCCCCTAAAGTCAACTACAGCAAAATTCCCACTCCACCCTCCCCAGCCCTTGAGCTCGTATTGCATTGGGAATAGGCATCCCTCATCTAACTTTCCTTCCCTCTCTCTCACACATATGAAAAAAGGAGGTGGAAGCAATAAATTCTCTCTATCAACCGGCATTGACCCCACACAAGGAGAGCATCTTGGTTGGTGAAAATAGCGGATCCATTGGGGAAAGCTTGATCCAAGGATTGGATGTCTCGGAGGCTCCACATCCGATCTGGACGGTGCCTTGTGGCCAGCAGTACGTGTAAGTTATTCTTCAATTGTTTTCCATTTTGGTGTACTCTAGTCCCAAGCAGTGTTTCTTGTGAGAGTTCTCCCATTAAGTTGGTGATGAATATGAAGCCTACAATGATGATGATAGTGAGCCAGAGAAAATGACACCTACAAGTGGAAGAGGGAAGAGAGGCAAAAGGGATGATAATAGCAAGGAAAAAAAGACTCAAGACAGGTACATGTCATTTGTTTCAAGTGCATATGAGCAAAATTGTTGAAATGAGTGAGAGAACAATTGCATCTTGTGAGTCTATTGTAAGGATGGGGTATAAATATGGTCGTTTCATCTAGGATGCCATGGCTTTGGTGAAGGGTCGCGGTGTCATTCCATCCACAAATGAACATTTCATTGTATCTCAATCTAGCTTTCCCCGAGAGGGTTAGAAATGTGTTTATGACTTTTGGACACTCCTGAGGAGAGATTTAAATGGTTGAAGAGAAAGATGGAGTGGATGATTAGAATTGATACACCTAAGTACCATTGCATTCCATTTGCCTTGATGATTGAGGATCAACCAGTGTGTCCTTCCAATCATAATATTCTCTGTGTATGTTGCTATTCACAAGTGTTATTTATCTATTGCTTCCTATGGTACAATTTTAATGGCTTATAACAATTCCTGCCCATTCATGAGTGTTGTTTGTTTGATGCATATGATGATATGGATGACGATGGTTCTCATAATGATTATGGTATGCTTAGAATAATATATTCTCTGTTGCTCATGTTGCCCCCCAAATGCTTCATGACAAGAATGATGCTAGAATTCAAACACAGAATTGATTTGCTTTGACTATGGAAAAAATGAACACTCTAGGACAGAAAGCCATAAATGTTCAAGATGAATGCACCAGTATTGTACAAGTCGAATGATTTGTTGGTGAGCATTAGATTGTACTAACATTTTGGCAACATCATCTCTGCATTACCTTATTATATACATTGGCTAAAGTGGTAAAGCGACATAAAATGTTCCTGGCTATTGTTTATTTTGACTTGCAATTCACATATGCATGATACAAATTGCTCTCTTTCATGCACTAAGACATTATCATAACAGATTTGTGCACCCCTCTAGGTATATTCATTTAGATCGGCTTTGTTTTTTTTCACAATTATGTTAATGAGAATATTTTACATGTAGCTCACATGAGTTTCTATATGTGTGTTTAGAAAAATATTATCATATGAATGCTGGATACCCAAATAGATTTGGATGTGTGTTTAGGAAAATATTATCATATGAATGCCGAATACCCGTCCAAATAGACTTGATACTTGACATCATACTTGAATGAAAGTTACTATGTGCCAGAATAGATTAGGGGTTCTACTTAGTGGTGAGCAAGAGCTTTCAAACCATTTGCATTCGAGTAGTATTTCCAATGTGGTAGAGGCTACTTTTGGTGTGTTGAAAATAATATTAAAAATATTTCTCAAGATAATAAGCTACCCAATGAAGAAGCAAACATAATTGTTGTTTCAAACATGATTGTTGTGTCAACCTGTGTCTGCAGCACTCTATTCATGAGAATCATGTACAAGATAAAGATTATTGCAAATGTGATCGGATCCTGATTATGTGCCAACTACACCATCAAGATATGCAAAACATCTTTTTTCCAAAAACGGGTAAGATACATCAACTATTTAATGATTATACCATAGATAAATTCTATGATGACTTTGCAATGGCAATCTTTTGTATAGATCATTATGAGCACTTATGTTTGGTTATATGGTTCCATGCTATGTCAGGACTATGCCTTATTTTGTAAAAATTACTCTGCTATCCATATAATATAACGAGACACTGATTATTGGTTAAGCAATGATTTCTATTAATTTTTTCATACAATTAAAATTATAAATCGAGGGTAAACATACAATTTAGATGTACAAATAAGTCAAATAGTTAACGGTATATTTAATATTTTTCCTCTACTACTAGAAAAGCAATGAGAAGGTGTTTCCAAACAGCTTTAGTTCTACTAGAAAAGTATCTTCACCAGAGGAGCCACAACTAGAATGTTTTGGGAGGAGCCAGATCCCTATCAAACCTGCCTTTCGTTTCTCTACTTATATAGTTATATGTACATTTTATTTCATTATTAGAATTTTTTCTTACAAGGCTACTCTCTCCGTCTCACAGATTTTTCCAAAGCCCAACATTTTAAGCTTTGACCAACAATATCTCGTTCAGTTTTTTTTTACTAAATAATGGCTCTAAAGGAAAAGAGTGTACCTCAAGTACGTCTTGCCTACCAAAAGTCAAAATCTGTGTGTGGATGTTATGGTAGTAGGGCCGGGTCTAGGATTGGGCCCACTAATCTAGTGCAGCATAGGGTCAGCGTGCAGTACTGCGGGTTTGATAGGAAACAGATAAATTAGATGAGTCGGTTATGATATTTGTTAAGGGGTCAAGTTAGCCGTCTCTATAAAAGAGGCACCCTTGTATCAGTTAAAGGTAAGCAAAAGTAAAACCCTAAATTCTCAGAGCCTCCTCGGAGGAAAAAAAAATTCTCTGCGACGGTGCCGCACCGCGCATCTAGTGCGACACCGCCCAGTTGCCCGACGCGTGTCCCGCTGGCCCCACCCCTCACGGCCTATGGACGAACAACCAACCGAGCAGAACAATCCTGTAGATGTAGCGTGCTGGGCGATGAAGCCGAACCGTCTTCTCCGAAAAAAATGAGTTATCGTTGCCCGACTGATTGATCCTGGCACCCTACATTGTTAATTGATCGTTGCTCTCGATGACCGATCCGGCCGAAGCCACGCTCATGTACAACATCCAAGACTCCAACAACGAAACCCACCAATCAATCCCAGTTTCAGTTACTGAATAAAACAGAATCAACGCCGTAGGGAACTGAATTGCATCTACGACAACAGCTGAAGTCCGAAGATGATATTGCATTGTTTTGCCGAATCAACTCTTTCTCTTAATTTGCATCTACAACTGCTGAAGTCTGTGGATGATCTCAACGTGCAGCCAGTGGTGTCCGGATCGGCCATGGGCATTGATAGCAGAAGGTTAAAGATCACATTCCCATCATCATCTGCATTGGATTGCCTAGCGGGAGAATACTTCATTGATTATAGCTACGGACACAACTGAACTAGCGGTGCGACTGGATCCTTTTCAGACGGAGGGATCTGCAGAACAGCGGGAGAAGCAGTAGGGTTCGGCTTGACTACCCACGCCTTGGCTCTCCTCGTGCGGGCGCGCTCTCCAGTCAGAGCCGGCTTGATGGCGGAACGGTGCTAGGCTCGCGTGGATGGGCATGTTCCCGATGGGGCCAACGGGACACGCGTCGGACATCTAGGCGGTGTCGCACCAGGTGCGCAGAGAATTTTCTTCCTCCTCAGAGGGCGAGATTGGTTCTGCCTCTGCTGTTCGTATTTATCAATCCAGCGAACTAGCCATATCAGTGGAAGGCAGCTAATGCTTGCCTACCAACGACTAAGAACAAAGCAAGAAGGAACCTAGAGCCTATGGTTACTTGTGCCATATGTGGTATGGAGAAGGAGTCAAAGTACTATGCTTTGATCAAATGTCCAAAAGCTCAAGACCTGAGGGATGCAATAAGGAGTGTGTGGTTATTGCCAGCTGAGGAGAAGCTCCAAAATGATGGACCAGACTGGCTTCTATTGATTCTTGCAGAATGTAAACCAGAGGTGAGGGACAAATTCATGCTACTTCTCTTTGGCGTACATGGTATGTCCGGAATTAAATCAAGCATGAGAATGTTGCAATGCCAATTGAGGGTTCAAAGCGATTCCGGGAGAGTTACTGCCACTCTCTAAATGAAATTCATCAACATCAAGTGTTAGACCTGAAAGGAAAAGCACCAATGTGTAGTGAAGCAGTTCGGAAATGCACAAATGCATGCAGTTCCCATACTCCTTCGCAATGGACGCTGCCATATTCAGGGCGAGTTAAGATCAATGTTGATGCAGCTTTCAAAAACAATGGGCTAGTTGATATTGGCGTTATTGCAAGAGATGAGCAGGGTGCAGTTCTATTGACTTCAGGGCAACTCCGATCCAATTGTGTGAATGCGGAGGAAGCTGAACTGATGGCGTGCAAGGAAGGGTTGAATTTAGCCATCCTATGGATTGACCGTCCGGTCATACTAGAGACCGACTGTCTCACGATATGTTTAGCTCTTAAGTCCAAGGAAGAAAATCGCTCAAGACTAGCATTGCAGCTGAAATAAGGCGGTTTTACCACAACCCTATGTGGCCACTCGCTTTATCGGACGGTGGAGAATCGCATGGAGATTCGTGCCCCCCGTCCTCCCCCGTCCCCACCCACGCCCGCGCGCCGCCGCCGCGCCTCACCGACCCGCTGCCACGCCGATGCCGACCCACCGCAGCACCGATGCCGACCCGCCGCTGCCAACCCGGCACCACCGACGCGTAGCTCCATGCCGGCCTACCGCCGCACATGCCGCCGAAGATGTCGTCCCTGTCCTCTCGCTGGCGCGGTCAGGCCGAGGAGGAGGAAGGAGGAGAGAGGAGGAAGAAGATGCCGGGCAGCGGGCAAGGAGGAAGGAGGAGAGAGAGAGAGAGGGAGAGAGGAGAGGTTGCACGAATCTTAAGGCGCCAGTGGAGGGTGAGAGATAACATGAGTGGGGGCATAGGGTTGTGGAGTTGCTCATCCGCAGCTGAAAGAAGTGAAATTGCTCGGTGATGAGCTACGACTCTACGAGGGGTTGAGTTTGTTCATTGTAATAGAAACTCAAATAGGGTTGCTCATGAAGTAGCTAATTATGTCTGTAGAGAAATGTCGTCGACCGTGTGGCTTCAACGTGCCTCAGACTTTGTTGCTTTCCTAGTGGAGGCCGATCTTTGTAACCCTATTATGCATTAATAAAGCTCAACCTCGTCTCGAAAAAAAAAGTACGCCTTGCTATTAAGAATATTTGCCTCAAGTGAGTCACAACTGTACTTGCCTCGAGTGAGTCACCGACGTTGACGATGAACGCGCCCTCTAGAGGTTCAACGGCGTGCCACTTGCCATCGTCCCTTCTAATCTGCAGGCCCTGCACATCGTTGACGTGGAGCAGTAGCGTCAAGGCGCAGACGTCCGTGTGCGGCGACAGGCCCACCACATCGCCGGCCTGCCTGCACGGCGGGTAGTAGGTCACCTTCATGGTCTGCGGCTGGCCCCCAAATTTCTCCAGGAGGTGCTCCGGCTCCACGCCCATGTCCACGGCCATCAGCCGCAGCAAGCACGACGTCACCTTCGCCACCTCCGTCGAGAACCTATCCACCGAGTTCCTGCTCATGCGTCAAGATCGAGATTCAGTATAAATTTATAAGAGATTTACGGTCGATGCAAAACTAGCAGCTTATAAATGGGTCCGGAGATCGAAGAAATTAAGAATAGTGGCCGGCCGCCGTCACGGCGATCGCCGTGGGTGCATCATCATGACCTGAAGGTCGGAGGCTGGGCGGGCCAGAACCTCATGTTCCTCGATTCAACGGGGCGAAGCTTGAGGTAGATCATGTCCGCCCAGTCCAGCTTCTGGGTGTCGGAGAAGACGAAGCCCTGGCCGTAGCCCTGGATGTCGTCCGGCAGCTGCGCGCTCGCCATCTTGGCTTCGAGCGGGAGCTTGAAGAACCCGGCTATGTCTCTCCTCACGTCATGGATCACCTCCTCCGGCACGCCGTGGTTGATGAGCTGCATGCCAGTTGTGGGTGATGAGCATGAGCTACAATTTTACAAGAAGCAATCCAATTCTTGCAGAAAGATTTCAGTTGGTTGTTGCTCTATTGGTCATCGACGTCTTGACGACGTACCTGGAAGTAACCCCAGTTCTGACAGGCATCGCCGAGGACTGAGAGCTCCTGTTCCGACGACACGGGATCGAGGAGCCTGCCGAGATCGACGACGGGAAGGACGCATCCGGCGACGACCTCATCGGCTGCGGCCTCCTCTGTCCTGACGTACCTGTCAGGCACCAGCTCGCCTGATCCGTTCCAAGTCTGAGCGAGCGCCTGCACGTTGGGCACCGGCAGATACCCTCCTGTTTTCGGGTGCGCCATGGGTTGATTTGGTACGTTCTCTCCTTCCTGCAGATTGAAGAAGGTGGTGTGATTCCTCACTTTGGCAGATTGTTTTCAGAGCTGATTCTTGTGCTGAATACTGAGGCCCTACTCCCTTAAGTACTGATGAGTGATGATGCTGACATGTATTACAATATTGTTGGTGTACTTTGGAATGCAAGTGCCTTTCAAAGTGGGTTGTAATCTTCATCAATTTCTATTACGACGTGATGTCAGTTTGCTACAAAATCAACAATATATTATTAAAACACTTTGAAATACGAGTTTATTGTACAACTTTTGTAAACAAAACAAAACATGATCCGTTGCTTTATTTTGTATTCATATCCTAATGAGTCTGAAAAAAAATATGACAACTATTTGCCTTGTTTTGATTTCATATCCTAATTAGTCAAACATATGGGGATTCTTTGCTTTATTTTGCATTCAAATCCTGATCAATCTACATACAAAAACTTAATACTAGTACCGTGCTTATACTTATCCCATTTTTTAGTAGAAGCCTTTACATAGTGCGGCTGCACCACCTCCATAATACCGAACACGTTTTATGTACAGAGTAGTGTACAGTACCCTCGTTTCCCCTGGGGAGCAGGTGTAGGATCGCTTTCCAGCATGGACCAATAGACTATCCATTTCACATAACTTCTGTTGGTGTTTCGTGATAGCACATAGCTACATCTTTTTTATTATTAATTATGCGAGGTAGCAATAGCTATATCTGCACTGTTCTTAGTCAAAGTTTAGACCTCCAATCATGATTGATGTCTCTTACATCATTTCCCACATCCTTACAAAATGAAAGTCTGTTGTACGTGTACTACCACCAGGCAGACCGAGTGAGATCACTTTTGGCCATTTTAGAAGAACAACTTCTGTATTCTTGTATTCATAAAATTGGTGTGGAATATAGCAATAGGCCAATAGCTAATGGAGAATTTACTAGCAATTCAGAGTTCAGACTCCAATTCTGATTGGTCTGACAATAGGCAATTCTATGAGACTGACAGGGTGACAGACAACTAGGTTTACATAATTTGAAAGAAGATGCGACTAATGAACCAGTTGCACCCATCCAAGTACTGATACTAAAGAAGCCATATCACATCTTTTGTGAACAATCTTACAAAATAATGCTTAAACCATCATATCACCAATCAACTCGTGATAATTTACATATGGTACTCTGTAAAGGGTAGTTTCAACATTTTACAAGGACGGGGGAGCACGAGGGCCAAAATGTGATTCGGTGGAGCATATGCAAATCAGTTAAGCCCAGCCATCAAACTCATTCAGTCGCTCCTAACTTTGCCATGTATTTCCAGCCTCGTAGCCACTCCAACCTTACTGCATAGCATGTACATAAAGGTCATGCTATATTGCTATGTACATCAAGTCTATTATACACTGGTGCAATACATAAATAAACGAACAGGTATGAGACAACATACTTCAGACTTACCTCTATGTACATCAAATCTAAGATAAACTGGAAAATAAAAATAACTATAACAGCCTACATGATACAATAACTTCAAATCAACCCGCATCACCTTAGAAGTTGATAGCCTAATAGAGTTGTGATATACTTCCCAATTTCATGGGCATGTCAGGACATAACTGAGAAGCAGCTAGTTTTAACATACTGTGAGGAGCAATATAGCATGCAAGATAACATAGAAAAGGGTGTCGCACTTTAGAGCTGCAGAGGAACTGTGGGTGATGGCAGCTGTGACATTCTTGTAGAACTAGATGGAGATAAGACCACCATGTGTTCCAACTGATCATATTGATGCCCTATGGAAGCTTATGCTCGCCCCATGCCTTGAGAAAACCCCTGTATAAGCAAAGGAAATGAGTTTTTAGGCACTCTTATTCATAACATCATTACTCTGGGTTGAAGTAGTCTAACGACTTACAGTGTTTTATTTCATCAGCAAACCTGTTCATTGAGAAATATTACATAGCAAATCGTGAAGTTAGACCACAGACATCAGTAAAACACACACAGCACAATTGTTTTGGGGAATAATAAAAAATGAGAATCATGGCTGCAGTTGGTACAAGTAGATACATGTGAAGGTGTGGTTAAGACACGTAAAGAAGCAGAACTGATATCCTATCATAGTATCTGAACACATTGCACCCATTATTATATACTTGATAGGATATTTGGCTACGTGTGAACTAGGTGTATTCACTATGACAATGCTTTGTGCACTACAGATTTTTAATCACATGTGTACAACAAAATGATAATGTGGAATTCTTAAAGAAGAAAATAAATGAGATCCTGTGATGGACATAGAAAGCAGAATCAGAACGTACATACAAGGAGCAAGAAACACAACTAATCATCAGGGTCAATTATAGATTAAAATTGCGAGCAAGAAATCAGGGTGAATCACTATCACCATATGATTTTAGAGACATTGCACATCGCAGTAGTATCCCCATTGAGGTGTGGAGATGCCTGGGTGACAGAGCAATAGTATGGCTGACTAAGCTTTTTAACCTCATTTTAGGTCAAACAAGATGCCTGAAGAATGGAGAAGAAGTATATTAGTACCGATCTTCAAGAACAAGGGAGATGTTCAAAGTTGTACTAACTACCGTGGGATTAAGCTGATGAGCCATACGATGAAGCTTTGGGAGAGGGTTATCGAGCATCGCCTTAGGAGAGTGACAAGTGTGACCCAAAACCAGTTTGGGTTCATGCCTGGAAGGTCGACCATGGAGGCGATTTTTATAATACGACAACTCATGGAGAGACATAGGGAGCAAAAGAAGGACTTGCACATGGTCTTTATTGACCTCGAGAAGGCATATGATAAAGTACCAAGAAATGTCATGTGGTGGGCTTTGGAGTAGCACAAAGTCCCAACTAAGTACATTACCCTTATCAAGGATATGTACAGGGATGCGATGACGGTTGTCCGCGCTTATGGTGGAGACAGTAGTGATTTTCCAAATAAAATAGGTCTGCATCAGGGGTCAGCATTGAGTCTGTCTCTTATACACATCTAGATGTGTATAAGAGACAGGAGCATACACCAAGGGATATCACTTTGTATATCCCTTGTGACCTCATCCATCACCAGAGCAAATAAATAAGGACTCAATGCTGACCCCTGATGCAGACCTATTTTATTTGGAAAATCACTACTGTCTCCACCATAAGGGCGGACAACCGTCATCGCATCCTTGTACATATCCTTGATAAGGGTAATGTACTTAGTTGGGACTTTGTGCTACTCCAAAGCCCACCACATGACATTTCTTGGTACTTTATCATATGCCTTCTCGAGGTCAATAAAGACCATGTGCAAGTCCTTCTTTTGCTCCCTATGTCTCTCCATGAGCTGTCTCTTATACACATCTAGATGTGTATAAGAGACAGTTTCTGCTTTCCTCTAACTCTTTTTCTGTTTTTTTTTTGACCTTTTGGGTTTCACCTCTAGCCTACCCCAACTAGCTTGGGACAAAAGGCTATGTTGTTGTTGTTGTTGTTGTTGCACATCGCAGTAGTAATTCCTCTCATTTGTTCCTTGTTTGACATTCTAGGGTGGAAACTGGCCCTTTTGTTTGATAATATAGAATTAAAAAAAAGGTGAAATGGCTACATCTTCGTAAAGAATCCCAACATCATTTAGTGTATGTAGGTGGCTAGCCTGTGCATTTTAAGTATTCACAAGTCAAAATAATAGTCTTGTAAGAAAATTGATAAGATACCAGATAACTAACTTTTATATCAGCAAACAAAAAAATATTTTAGTTAAAATAGATATACTTTTTGGGGAAGATGAATCCAAATAACTATCCTTGTGGTGAGCTGTGGCTATAGGACATGCAACTGTCCACGCTGCATTACACACGTAAACAGCAACTGTAAACACTATAGCAAGTATTTAGATTTGTTACATGGAAATTATAGATAAATCATTAAACGTACTTTGATGTCATTATATTTTGGGTATTTTAGGTAAGTTCCATCATATAGCAGAAAAAGGCAGCGGTCAAAGACATTTACTGGACAGTGTTGCTGCGCTACTCGATAGTAAAAAAGAAATTAAGGTAGTAAATGAAAGACATTAATATTGAATAAACTACACGCCCTAAGAGTAAGCAGCATTACTTTACCACTCAACTTAATAAATGCTTTTACGCATATCCTACAGTTCTCACTTAGCAATTGCCAGTAAAAAAAGGCTGTTGTCTCAAGCCAAAGTCAATTAATGGCTGAAGGAATTTGACAGCAAAGTTGCAGTAGTACACTGAAGGAATTAGTCAAGAACATATATTGAGAACCATGGCAAGATATTGATTGCAAAGTGAATGCAAGTATAACTACAGAGAACAGCTGTCATAATGTAATGGCGATTAACTAAAAAACTCTAGCTGTAAAGGAGATCTCAGGAGCAACAATGATTATTTATTGCTAAGCGCTGCCAGTGCTAGAGAACAAGAATTCATTGTGAATACAAGATAACAGATGTAAACATTTCTCACAGGTTACCAGTCGGTATACCTTGCCAAAGTATGAAGAAGCAGAAGATAATGGTAATAATCAAAGCTACCAGGTTCCCAATGGAAGATGCTGGTTTGGAATTCTTCATCTTCTTCAATGCCTTCATACGCTCAATCCTAGCCCTCTTTAGCACTGCAAGCTCAGATAGTTCACTAATGAGCTTCTGATCAGCAGGGTCTAATGGTGAACTAGTCGGTGGTCTTGGAGGTCGTGGTGGCTTCTTGAACCATTTTTTCTTTTCCTTATTGCCAGCTGATTTATCCAAAAGCCCAACCTTGATCTCACCTTCAGATGTCATAGACTCTCCACTTTGAACAATTGAATCTCGACAGTGTGAAGAGTAGAAAGATATGTGGCGAATCTTATCCTCCTTCAGTGCTAGAGGATCATCATATGAATGCATCATGGTCTTTGCATGTCCAGCTATTGAATTGATCTTTGTCCCATTATTTTCCTCTCTGACTAGCAAGCAGTTGCCTTTCTCCAAGTCAACCAACATATCTTGGTCATGTACTTCATTTACCTCCATTATGATGACAGAAAATTTTCTAAATGATCAAGATATAACAACACAGTCCTCCTCAACTAGAAATCAACTTCCTACAACAAAACGTTAGATAGTTAATCCACAGCAAATGCCAGCCAGCTATAAAAACTTATGCAAGGATCAGAAGGGTCAACAAAGCCACCTTCGTGCAAATTACAAAATCAAGAATCAAAACTTGCAGCATAGCTAAAACAAGAGAAACGTAAATAAACAAGATAAGCACATAAGTAACCAAATAAGGTAGTACACGATGGGAGCACTTTTCCTTAAGTGTAATAGATCAAGATGAAAAAACTAAGATCAGTACTCAGTCAGGAAGACTTAAGCTGAAAGGATCGCGTGGAAAGAGAACAAGTTGGAGCCAGAAGTTCTGAAACTTCTCCAGTACTTGCCCAAAAGAGCATGCTACTTGCTAAAATAACTACTAAGATCAACAGACAAGCCAGTAGCTTCCGTATTCAAGTTTTCCTCCGGAAATGATTTCAACTTTTTTTTTTACTGAACAAGTTGGATCAAAGAGGTGAAAATATATGGAAAAAACTGAGCGAAACATATTAATAGACAAATTCAACTGTTGCAACAAAATGCCACCGCCCAAAACATGTAGAGATAACAACAGGAATACAGGATCCCATTACAAACAAGCTAAGCTACAATCCAGGCATGCTGTTTTAGATATCTCAAAATGCCATTCCCATATATGAGCTATCATTTCATAAAAGTATAAATTCTGCTCATGGCATTGCAAATGTCTTGAATCAGAAAAGGCCAAATGTCTACTGTCTACATGCTTCCACAACAAGTTTAGACAGAACCAACCTCCAGAATAAATTAGACACAGAAAGAGGAAAAAAATGAAGGGAATACAGATAGCCCTGTTTGTTCACAAGCTTCACAAAATGCTCTTTTTCTTAGGCTCACATAACTAATAAACACTACAAGAGTTATCAGCTCAAAACGACAATTAGAAAAGTTAACTTAAATTACTAAAATAAACAAAAAAAAAATGGAATCTTCTGATCCAATAAAATCTCCAAACTCTCAAAACTATTATCTCTGATTCCAAATATAAGCCTATTCAACATTTTTGTTGATCAAACAGTTTTTATTTGACCATCAATATCTGAAAGGTCACATAGATAGCAGATTAACATGAAAAATACTTTCAAAATAAGTAAACCCTTTCCACTTGAATGAAGTAATATATTTCTATAGATATTCCTAGTCAAAGTGTTACGCTGGAAACCATGCCATTGTACCAGAAACACCTGTTGTCTATAAAAACGAAATCCACAGGCAACATATCAAATAAAATGAGTACGGTAGTCAGAGAGATGGTTAAGGTTGAGGCCAACTCAAACCTTACAAACCAAACCTCTTTAGTTCAATTATAATAGCATATCCAAATTGTGATACATTATGAAGAACTGAAGTAATTAGCTTATCCTAAATACGGAGTATCATTTATTTATGAACGGAGGGGGTACTATTAACAGAACTAAAAGATCAGTGGCAACACTTAGGGACACCGATTGGCACCCTCAATGGTCGATGAATTCTTACTCAGCCAGCTCCCGTCTCGGACAAACAAGCCTGGCGCTCACGGAGTACCACATCTATGTAGGAAATTTGACAGTGAAAGTGGAAGGGAATACAGATTTGGCTCAGTCTCCACTCATGAGTGAAGAGAATTATGGCATCTTTAACGCAGCTCCCCAACCGATCGCCACCGCAAAGCCAACTATGCTCGGAGGCCACCGTGGAGCTATGCCGAACGTTTGCAGGACGATAGATTTGTTTGTAGAAGATGCGGTGGTTTTGAGGAGACAATTGGGAAAAGTAAGAAGAGGTCCCAGAGGAAGCCGGTCGTACCTTCATCGGGCGGCAGCAGATTGGTGCTCATGCGCCTCCTCCCCGTTCCTGGGGATGTCTGCGCGCCGCAGCGCGTTCCCTTCCAACCGGATCTGGACCGCCGCGAAGGGAGGGCGCCGGCGCCGAGCAAAGGCGCGGAGTCCCCGCGGAGATCGAGCGCCGGAGTGGCGTCGCCAGAGTTGGTCGAGCAGGGCGAGCGGGGCGGAGGCACAACGCGCGTGGGGGCGCTAGGGACGAGCGGGGCGCGGAGTCGCCGGCAGAGCCGCCGAGCGCGGAGGAGCACTGGAGCAGGAGCAGCAGCCGTTGCCGTGTGACCGTGTGGGTTGGGCTGGACTGCTCGAGCGAGGGATTGGTTGGTGATGCAAACTGGAGTGTGGACTGACGGACGGGGTGGGCCACGATGTTTTCCTTTACTTTTTTCAAACAAACTTTTCAATGAATGCGTCAAATGTCCCGGATCAGAAAATTAGTGCTGGATTTATTTTGAAATGATGATTCAGGAAATTTTTAAACGAAAATATTTCTAGGTTTCTAATATGCTTCTTTTTGTTAAAAAATTGGTTTCACAACAAGTTTAATTATTTGACGTTATAGGAAAACTGTGATAGTGTATCTACTAATAAAAATGATAAGGAAAATAATTGACTTCACTAGAAGGTAACCATATGAGATTTTCCTCCTTGGGTACACAAATTGCCATGATTTTAGGATATTCGACCATTTTAGTTTATTGTTAATCATAAGCACCGAGCTTCTATAAATACATGTCTAAATAAACAAAAAATTAAAAATTAAAAACATTCCCATATTTCATTATTAATTACTTTTCTTACTACACTAGAAAATATCACTTCCATATGGTTAATCAGTAACTTTTTTATGTACATATTTTTTTTTGACCGAAGTCAGGGAAAGCTTCTACCTACTTTTTAAAAAAAAATTATTACAAATCCAGTTAATTTGCTTCCATAAGGAATCGAATCTGAGTCTGCAGGGTACTACTCAGGTACTTTAACCACTAAGCTAGACGGGCTTTCACTTTTTTTTATGTGCATGTTGGTGGTTCAGAAAGAAAAGTATTCGCGAATTGATCATAGATCAGTTGGTAAGATTTCTTATGGTGAATCTATCACCAGGGTTTGAGTCATATTTTTTTGGATTTATTTTAAGATTTAATCGGCGCTATTTTTCGGTGGTAGACGACATCTCTTCATACGTTTGGTTTACGGAGCGACCTTGTCCAGCTTCAGCTGATCCAGCATGGCCTCGTTACTTGTTGGATCGGATGAAGCTTTGCATTCGTTTGGTTCTCGCTGCTGATCGATGACGGACGAGGTCATCCGATGGTTTTGAGAGGAATGAGTAGGCCACATTTTGCACTGGTGGTCGGATCACCTCGTGACGGACAAGTTGGTTCTGTCCATCAAACCAAATGGCACGACAAGGCTCGGACCCAGGTTCGGATCGTTCCGCACCAGGTCGTATTGCAAACCAAACAGGCTGTATATATAATCCCAACTTTAGCTTGCAAATACACTCCAATGTTAGTAGATCACACGGGATCTTCTATTTAGCAAAGCTGTAGACAAATAGAAATGAATATTGCAAAGTGATTCGATACGCCTCCCGTAGAGGGACGCCCACGCCTCTCCCAAGGCGATGGAAGGAACCCTAGCCCCTCCACGCCGCTGCCCCGACCCCCACCTCACCGGCCCCTTCGCCCCGCCACAGCTCGAGCGGGTCACGTCGGCGTCGCGCGGCCGCGAGGACAGTGGCCCCGGCGCTCGATGGCCGGCGGCGTGGAGGGTCGTCGCCGCGTTGCCGCGCTCTCCGCGACGATGGTGGCCGGCTTTGGGGCAGTTTCATCCCCCTAGATCTGGGCCATTGGCCGCTCCCCCAGCCCTACCCATCGGTCTGGGATCTCGGCGGGCGACTGGAGGGTGGCGATGGTGGCGTGTCCGCGGCGGCGCGGCCGCTTCGGTGTGGCGGCGTCTAGATCCCGCGGGTGGTTTGCCGGGGGGTCCGGTTCTCCGGTGGGGAAGGTGTCGCGACGGTGCCCGACGGTGGCGGCATTGGGTCGGCGCGGGCCCCTCCTTCGTCCCTGCCTTCGCCCTCCACATTTGTTGTAGCCTTGTGGGCAGTTCGGATTGGGAGGGAGGGAGTTCTTACCTGCGGCGTCGTCATGCGGGTGGTGCCACCTCTGATTCGCTCTTCGCCATCGAAGCCGCCCCCTTCCGGCATCAAGTTCCTTCTATTTTACTCATGAATTCCTTCTCAATTTGGTCAGTCCGGTGCCGCCCTCTATGGGGCGACATGAGATTTGACGTATCATAAAGAGAACCAATCTTTCCGAGGTGTCGGGCGGTACTACCGGTTGCATATGGAGCCTTTTGAACAGCCTTGGTGTCTGTGAAGCGTGAGTTGTGGGTGGGCACGTGCGTTGGAACAGGCGCTCTCGGTTCGTCGGGCGTGATCTTCAAGTGTAAGCTCTGATCCTCTTCGGGTTGGGCAACGATGCTTACACTTCCCTCTTAAGGGTGTTACCGTTTTGGTCTCGTACAGCGGCGACCGGCGGAAGATCTCCGATGTAAAAACCTAACGTTGACGCTGGTGCGTCTTTGCCTTCCTGAAGGTGTTGTTTGGAGCTCTCTCTTAAATCGTAGTGATGGACTGATGGGGCCGTAGGCCTCGCTGGTGGTCCGATCCACCCTGTTCTGTAGTGGCTTCATGACCTTTTAGTTTTTTTTATTTAGAGTAGTCTCTCGCTGTCTCTGACGCGTGAGGGTCCGTTGTAGTTGGACTGATGTTGAGTCCTCTGACGGTTATGAGCTTCATTATAAACCGGTAATCTCAATATCTTTCTATTTATTTTATATATAAAGTTGACTTAGGTCTTTAGAGGAAGTGACTTGTAGGAAATCATTCCCCAAGCTTCCCTATTAGCATACGAGTAAAGTAAAGTTATTGTTTTTGTCCTTTGCCATGCTCAAGTTTTTTTTACCATTTTATTTGATGATAATAAGTTAAAATGGTTACCCGCAAAGAAAAAGGGCTAAAAAGGGGCCTACCGACCCAACCGGCCTAATGGGCCTAATGCACAAGTTGAATCGAGCCAAGCCCAGTAGAGACCCAACATCTTCACGCAGTTTCGGCCATGTATAACACATGCAATTATTTTTGTCACCACTCAAAAACATCTAATATCACTATTCTAACCCCCTCACTTTTCGTCAATTCAGTCTCTGGTCAATATATTTGCAATGGAGCTAGTTAATTAAGCCGCCACGATTACCCGTAGCGAGTTGATTAGGAATACGCTCCTCTCCTTGGGATTACTATACGCTCCAATCCTTTTGCAAAGTTTCTCCCACTAACAAACGCGGCACGTGCGCACACACGTGTGTATACCTGAGCATTTTTCGGGACGGGCCGGGTTCGGGTCGGGCCTAAAAAAAATCCGGTTATTTCGGGCCGAGAAAATCCTGCCCATGACCGTCCCACTGGGCGCGTCGGGCCTCAATTTTCGGGCCGGGCTCGGGCCGGGCCCGGGCTTGGGCGGGCCGCCCGTGCATTTTATAGTGTAAAATAACTAAAAACAGCATTTCGGGCCGGACTCGGGCCAAGATTTATTTTCTCGGGCTGCAACATCTGTGACCACGCCCGTCCAGTAAGGTCCGTGGGCGGGCCGGGTTCGGGCCGGGCCCCTTTTGCATTTTAACAATATATATCTTTATAGATATTGCTTGTCAAACTGTCCTATAGGAGATGGAAGTGTGATATTGTACAAGCAAATGAAAACATCCAAACTATTTATATTATACATACCAATTTTTTTTCTTAATTTCACTTAAGTTATTATCCAAACTATTCGACGGCATAATGCACTTTTGAACCGACGGTACATGCACTATTTCTAGTAGTGTTAAGTAATACTAGCAGACGCGGCACATGTGCACGCACGTGTGTATATAGAGCTTTAACTATTCTCAAATTTAGAGGCATATTATTTTTCGAGTTAGTTGGTTTTTATTTATATGGAGAAAAACTCTTCAATCTTTTGTCTATTAGCAATACGGGATAATTGTGTGCACGTGGGGAGTTAGGGGCCCACCTGGCCGGAGCCGGGTAAACGCGGGACGTTAGGTGAAAAAAGTTTTGCGGAG
Organism: Echinochloa crus-galli; assembly: GCA_900205405.1. NCBI lineage: Eukaryota > Viridiplantae > Streptophyta > Magnoliopsida > Poales > Poaceae > Echinochloa > Echinochloa crus-galli. The sequence goes on along the minus strand of OAMR01000203.1, from coordinate 240,670 downwards.
AATGAACTAAAAGCGCCTGGAATATGCAAAAATTTTGATGCTTTCTAGTTTTTCCCTCCCACCAAAGCCCGACAGGTGGGTCCCCTGTGAGGGGGTGGGGATGTGTTTTTTTGGTGGAAATCGTTTTCAATTCTTTAGGATCCTTTTAGTATACTAGCAAAGGCACCTGTGCGCACGCACATTATATATATAAATATAATATAAAATATAAAATAAATTAAATATAACATGTAAAGATGCTTTCTAGCTGGTTGCACGTGCACACGCACGTGTATATATAGAGCTTTAGCTATTCTCAAATTTAGAGGCACATTATTTTTCGAGTTAGTTGGTCTTTATTTATATGGAGAAAAACTCTTCAATCTTTTGTCTATTAGCAATACGGGATAATTGTGTGCACGTGGGGAGTTAGGGCCCCACCTGGCCGGAGGTGGGTACGCGCGAGACGTTGGGCGAAAAAAGTTTTGCGGAGAATGAACTAAAAGCGCCTGGAACATCAAGTTTTTCCCACCTTTCCCACGTCCCCCACCCAAAAAAAAGCACTTTTAAAAATACTTTATATTCGTTCTCTCATGTATAGAGAACTTTGTATTCTCAAAACTCATAGCTGGTTGCACGTGCGCACGCACGTGTGTATATAGAGCTTTAGCTATTCTCAAATTTAGAGGCACATTATTTTTCGAGTTAGTTGGTCTTTATTTATATGGAGAAAAACTCTTCAATCTTTTGTCTATTAGCAATGCGGGATAATTGTGTGCACGTGTGGGGAGGTAGGGGCCCATCTGGCCGGAGGTGGGTACGCGCGGGACGTTGGGTGAAAAAGGTTTTGTGGAGAATGAACTAAAAGTGTCTGGAAAATCCAATTTTTTCTTGTTTTCTTGTGTTTCTTGTTCTCTTTCTCTCTCCAAAACTCGACAGGTGGGTCCCTGGAGGGGGTGGGGATGGTTTTTTTGGTGGAAATAGTTTTCAATTCTCTAGGATCCTTTTAGTATGGATTGTTCTCTTTCCCCCTCCAAAACTCGACAGGTGGGTCCTCTGTGAGGGGGTGGGGATGGGTTTTTTTTGGAAATCGTTTTCAATTCTCTAGGATCCTTATGGATACTAGTAGACGCGGCACGTGCGCACGCACGTGTGTATATAAAGCTTTTACTATTCTCAAATTTAGAGGTACATTAATTTTCGAGTTAATTGGTCTTTATTTATACGGAGAAAAACTCTTCAATCTTTTGTCTATTAGCAATACGGAATAATTGTGTGCACATGGGGAGTTAGGGGCCCACCTGGCCGGAGGTGGGTACGCGCGGGACGTTGGGTGAAAAAAGTTTTGCGGAGAATGAACTAAAAGCGTCTGGAACATGCAAAAATTTTGATGCTTTTTAGTTTTTCCCTCCCACCAAAGCCCGACAGGTGGGTCCTCTGTGAGAGGGTATGGGTAGGAGTGGTAAAGGGCCCTCACTTTTGTACTGGAAATTTTAAGGATCGGGTCGGATTAGGGCCGGGCTAAAATAATACTAGTTTTTGAACTAATTTTGTTAGGGCCAAATTAGATTGTGAAGGAACAAACGGGCCATGATCCGTTACCACCCCTAGGTATGGGTGGGTTTTTTGGTAGAAAGTGTTTTCAATTCTCTAGGATCCTTTTAGAGCATCTCCAAGAGTCTCTCTAAACCCCACTATCTAAATGATCATTTAGAGAGCCATTTGAATACGAATCGTTTTCTATATATTTTCGTTTTCCAACAGCTTTTCTATATCTTGTGTGCACTCTGAAAAGCTATTCTCTTTTTTTGAAGAGCGAGAAATCCGGAATAGAGAGTGACTATGTTTACATAACTAAATAAAGAAGCTGTTGGAAGGTAACTTTTTAATCAAAATCTCTAAATCTAGTAATCTTGATAAATTTAGAGAGTCTCTTGGAGTTGCTCTTAGATGGATAGATATATAGAAAAGGAAGTGCCAATCAAATCAAGTACTAGATGCGATCAGGATCAGCTCATGCATGCGACCCCCGATCACCAGCAACCAAAATGCCGAGGGCGATCCCGTCCGGCCACCCCTACCTCTCCGTCTCCACCTTCCGCTTCGGGTCCGTCGAGATCGCGGCCACCGTCACCCGCGACGCCGCGGTCGCGGACGCCTGGGTGCGCGCCCTCCGCGCCTCCCACCCGCGCGGCGCGCCCCTCGTCGTCGGCCTCGACTGCAAGTGGAACAAGCAGCCCGCCAGCAGGGGCGGCGCCGCGTGGATGGCCCCCAGGGCGGCCGTCCTCCAGCTCTACGCCGGCGCCGCCGCCGGCTGCCTCGTCCTCCAGCTCCTCTACCTCAGCCGCGTCCCGGAGTTGCTCAGGGCGTTCCTCCGCGACCCACGGGTGCGGTTCGTCGGCGTCGGCGTCACGGACGCCGCCGCGAGGCTGTCCGCCGACCACGGGCTCGTGTGCGCGTCGCCCGTGGGGCTGGAGGGCCCATGCGACGGCTACCTGGGCCTCGTGGGCGGGGATAGGCTGGGCCTCAAGGAGTACGCCGAGGAGGTGCTGGACCTCAGCGTGGAGAAGCCCGGCAGCGTCGCCATGAGCGACTGGGAGAAGCGTGATCTGGAGCTGCCCCAGGTCAGGTGCGCCTGCGTTGATGCCTACATGTCGTACAGGCTGGGCCAGAGGGTCTTGTTGGGCCGCTGATGCGACGCTGGGCCTTCTCGGCCCGTCGGGTTATCTGCTGAAGGAATTCGGTCGTGATCTCTCCCGAGTCTCGATCACCCTTTGTTACAGTAATTCGCTTGTGATCTCTTTGCTAACTGATGAGCAGCAATTCGTCGTCATTAGTCAGGTCCCCTGCTTTGAGTTGGCTCTACATTCCAAGTCTATATGAGCTCACTCAGGATGTATGGGAAATCATTTAACGGATCGAGTTTAACTGTGATGCGTTGATGAAAGCCTAGGATGAACAGTTTCTTGGGGTTTGTTATTACCCTGATCATCGTTCGGGTTCCAATTTTTTCAGAACCAACTAGGATCGTGCCCGTGCGTTGCTACCGGCAACAAAATATTTATAGCAAATAACATATGAATATTTAAATAAAGCAAACAATGAAATAGATTAACATTCACACCAAGAGAGATTAATGACAAGTAATTATATTGTTGAACATATAGCAAATATACTTGAACAATATTTTATACAAATAACATTAAAACTATTTCACAGGACTGTAATAGGAGCTACTCACTTCGTTGCGCTCCCTGTTTCTCTTTATAAGCATTAAGAGTAGACCTGTTGGGAAAATGAATAGACCTTTTCTTTATGAAAATGTAATATCTTTAGAAAGTAACAAATCCATGACAGACAAATAATATTCAGAGCTCATTCAAAAATTGCAATTTATGGGGAAGAAATAATATTGTTATTTGCGAAAGAGGCAAAATCTAACAAAGCCATGATAGGCACACACATGCATAATCTCTGAAAAAAGTAGCCGTATTCACGTGCCTTCTGTGCAGCTAAGAAGCTGAACACAGCAGGTCAGCAGGGCTTAGTGCTCCCAAGGGAATCTTCGTGCTGCTGGTTACGGCGGTGGTGGCGCCGAGCCGAGGACTTGGTCCACCACGAGCAGTGTCTCAGTGACAAGGTGTTGGGGATGATCCTATTGCAAATGAATCTGAGGGACAAGAGACGACAGGGAGACTGAGTTTGAGCTCGGCAAAAAGGGGAGTAGTTTTTCTTACGTTGGTTTGTCACCATGCCAAATAAGCTCGTTTGGCAATGGCATGAGAGACTCAATCCTGATGACAAACTGATGTTACAATCTGTAAATAGTAGCGTGCAAATCAAGGATAATATGTTAATCGGCATGACGTCTAAGTATAACAGAGGAACATGCAACTGGTGCATACCCTTCTCATCCAACTTCAGCTTCTTCACTCGTGTCAGCTCCTGATAAACTGCCTGCCTTGGCCTGTCCAAAAAATGTAGGAAATAAAATAAACTTATATTTACCAACAGAGAGAAATTTCCATTTGCCTAAGCATAAGAGTGTTATTGGATCATTAACCAACTGGTCCAAAGTGTCATATACAAAATACCGTAGCTGCACTTCCTCCAAAACAGAATAATCCACTGTCTTTTATTTACTATTTGCATAATGAAGATACATGAAAGGCACCCCACAAAATAATTGGCAAATTACTTCAGATCTTTTTAGATACACCTTATTTGTCAATAATTGGTCTCATTTGTATGACCCTTTTCCGCATGACTAGAATTGAATTCGATAGAAAGTACAAACTCCAAAAAAAGAGAAACTCCATTGAGAATGGGAAGTTGTAAGAATTATTATTAAAATAGAGAAAGCGTATTTATGACAAACCAAAACATATGTTCAGGCAGTGTGATTCTAGAGTTCTAGACTATGTGTGGAGAGACTATCTGATACTTGTTTTGCAGTGCATATCAGAGATAACAGGTTTCTCCACAATTTTCAAGACATGCTACCAAAATGAGGCACATAAAAGAAGAGAAGCATGTAAATTCTATTTTACAACAACAGACACACTACCAAAATAAGTCACTACTAATGTGAACCACAAAAGGACAATGCCTTTTTTTGCTAAAGACAATAACATAACCAGTTTACCAGTGCAAGTAGGTCACCTAGGCTAGTATCCACTTCAGTCGGATGAGCTAGCACACAGATGCACACACTTTTTAGATGGGAGCATGAGGAAAGATGAAAGTATTGGAAGATAAACACACCTATGCTATTTTGATGGGGGTTTGCACAGTGACTACCAACCTACATGGCAATAGCAAATGTTGGATTATTACTCTATAGCTTGTATTGGCACATCCAACTTGTGGCCCTCTTTGTCAGTTGCCATAAAACAGAATGATGGAATCGAACTTCTATAGAAGTTATTACATATAAAAGCTTGCAAACAATGAAAAGGAGAAATCAGTTTATCCAACATTGATCGATCTTGTGAATGATCAAAAACAATTTATCCAACACTGATCGATATTCTGGATGATCGAATGTAACGTCATCAGACATTGTGCACGGCTTGGGTTAAGGTAGAGGTGGAAGCTAGAAAGTGCATTCTGCATTCAACACCATATTTCTCCAAGATAATATCCTGTGATCAATTGGCAAGGAAATATACAAAGTTGAGCAAGCCTTTCCTATGCAGTCTGAGAACAGAACATGTTGGTGCTAAAAATCTCGTGGTGTCAGTACTTTGCCTTAATGGGAACCAACCCAAATGAACTAATAGTAACTAAATTCAGGATGGAAGACGAGAAGGAGAAGGCATCACAAAGCAAGTGTGCAATATTAGTTATTTATCAAAACAACATTATGTTGTTTGATGGAAATCTTGACCAAACTCATGTTGCTGAGATCATGTGTAAGATATGATATCATATAGACATTGGCAACACAGATTGTTAGAAGTGAAGGCTACCTTGAGATGATGATAGGTCTCAGAATCCATCTGCATTGCTTCTTCAAAATTATTTGCACCAAAGGAACGATCATAATTTCCTACAGTGAACTTTACTTGTAGTTACTGCAGAATTATAGTTAATCATACTGATATTGTTGATATACAAAGAGCCATCAAGTATCTTGATATGTTTGTATTTGTTGAAAAGATTAATTGAGAAATTGAGAGTACAAAATAAGGGAACAATGCTTTCAACTTCCCAGATCCTACTAATCCTACTAAGGTTTCTTTTTCATTTTTAGAAAATAGTGTTCAGGAGCTTGCAGAGAAAATTTGTTCTACAAGGCAATCCTAAAGGTATGGAGGAATACTTGAACCGGAAGACCATTTCCAGCATGCTTTCCACCATTAATGACTGTAATTGCAGGAACACGAAGAGTGGTAGCGGTTTTGCCAACAAGATCTGCTATATGCATGTAGAGTGGAACCTGTTCAGCAAGCATCAATGGTCCAGCAATAAGAATATGTGCAGTGCCCTCAACATGTTTTGACATCTAAATTTTGATTATTTTAGCAGAAAATCAGCACCTCTTTTTCAGCAGCACCAGCTTTGCAAGCTGCAATTGACAGCATAGCGTTTGTTCCAAGCTCAGCCTGCATCTGCACAGTATTACAGTCATTTCCATCCAGATAAAATCTCATTCGCTGGAAATAAGGAGGGTGGAATTGTAACAGACAAAGAATTTGAAGCAGTAGTGATCAGCAAGAACGCAAAGTAGACATAGAATTAACTCACAACAATCAAATATAAGAAGGGCGGGCTTGGTGCAGCGGTAGAGCCTACCGTCTGTAACCGGAAGGTCCCGGGTTCAAGCCCCAGCCTCTGCACATTTGTGCAGGTAAGGTTTGGGCGCTATTACAACCCTTCCCCAGATCCCGCGCGGTGTGGGAAGCCTACGGCACTGGGTACGCCCTTAATCAAATATAACCAGACAAGTTAATGCCGCTAAGTCAAATATTGCTTGAGCACAATGGCTACAACACCTAACATAGCACAATCCACGACTTCACGCTTCTGTATATTTTGTCATTGTACAAATTCTACTCCTAACACATGGGCTTGGCAATGTACAATTCAGGAACAAAACTAACTGCAGAGGGGAAAAGAGATAGGGTCTGCGAGAGCTGTACCTTGTGGCGCGCCTTGTCCAAGTCGATGATGGCATGGTCGATCTGCGACTGCTGTTGCGGATCCAATCCCCACGAGCGCCTCCGACACCTTGCCGTTGATCACCCGCACGGCCGCACCGCATCGGCAACCGCCCTGGCGAGGATCTTCCGCCTCTCGGAGTCCCCGGCCGCGTCCACAGCGACCCCTACGGGCGCGCCCGCGCCGGCCGCGGATGCTCACGTCGGGGCGGCGGCGGATCGCGAGTCGTGCGCGGGCGAAGGGGCGACGGGCAAGATCGTGGGGGCCGAGCGCGAGTGCAAGTCGCATGCGGACAGAGGGTTGACTGGCGACGGGCGACGGAAAGGGGCGGACGTCACGGACGGAAGATTTTGGTGACGCGGACGAGCTCGGTCCGGCGGCAGATGCAGCGGCTGGGCGAGGTCGGCGTAGCGCCCCGAACGGCACTGTCGTCGTGGCGACGCGCCGCGGCTGGCAAGGTCGAGGCGGCAGCCACGGGCGGTGGAAGCCGAGCTAACCTGCGACCAGCGGGACGACCCGTAGTGGTGCCGCCGCGGGCGGGCGAGGCGGCGGCTCTGTGCGCGCGGCAGTGGAAGTCGCGGCGTGCGGGAGCGGCACGAGCGACAGCAGCCGCGGGAGGAGGCGGGGAGGCGAGCCGTGCGGGGATGTGGCGGGGGCGCGGGAGGGGGAGCCGGAGATGTAGGCGGGGGCGCGGGACGGTTGCGGCGGGCGTGGAGAACGTGGGCAGGGAGGCCACGGAGCGAGGCTGCGCGAGACCCCGGAGCTCGCGAGGCCATCGTTTTAGGGAGGACGTTTTTTCTCCTTCTTTAGAGCAACTCCAGCAGGGCCTACATGGGCCGGCTTGGAGCAAAAATATAACTCCAGGAGGGCCTTCAAATGGACCTGCATTTTGCATAGGCCTCTAAATCTCCCCACCAAGCCTCCATTTTTAGAGCCCTCCAATTCCCCCTCCAACCATGGATCCCACTAAATATTTCCCATCCATTTGGCTGACAGGTGGGCCCATGGAGAAATAGAGGCCTGAATTCATATGCCCACTGAAGTTGAGTGTTTACTTTGGGCCTCTATTTTTCAGAGATAGGCCTGCAAATGAGTTTTGAAGGCCTCAATTTGAAGGGCTCCACTGGAGTTGCTCTTAGTTTTATTAAGTTGTAGAGATTATTGAATGAAAAAGCTAACAAAGACACGTACAACGGCCCGTAGACATGCAGACAAATTTTACACAAACCCCCCTCACGACATGCGGCCCGTGCTCGGAGGCGAAGCGACGGCAGAGTCTCCCGTTGTACGGCGCGCTGCGAGGAGCCCCCGAAGGTATGGATCCGGTGCGCGCGCGGGAGTATTTGGCCCCCACGAGCTCACGGAGCGGCTTCAGGTGAAGCCCTCCCGAAGGTGGCGCTGGGCAGAGCACGCACGCGACGGCCTGCGGCGCAGGCGCCCTCCGACAGTGTTGGGCGGAGCTCGTGCGCGGCAGCCGGCGGCGTTGGCCGGAGCATGCGCGCGGCGGCCGGCAGGAGACGGGGACGAGAGCAAGAACCGCACGTGAAGGCAAGAAGGGGATTTGGCGACTGCGGAGGAAGGAGAAGGAAAGGAGAAGTGCGGTGTTCACCTCACCGTCGATTCGAGCACGCGTCTCCATCACGGCTTCCACCCGCTTCGCTCGTCGGTGCTCCGACGCCGCCGCCGCCTGATTTTGCCGGCACGAGCTCCTCCCAGTCCAGATCGAGTTCAATCCTCGAGGGCCACCAATCAGCCTACTTGATTTGCCTGATTCTACCATCTGCCTGCCCAAATTGAGTGCCCAAATCGCCGGTTGCTTGATTTTCTGTTGGGACGGAGCTTCATTGCAGGGCCTGAGCTCTTCCGCAGGGATGGAGATTCTCTGCAGGGACGGAGCTCCTTCGCTGGGCTCGAGGTCCTCCGCCGGGGCCCGGCCACCCTGCGCAAGATGATCCCTTTCCCTTGTCTGCAAGGCTTCGCGAGGATGAGAGGGAGAGGTGGCGCGGCGCTAGGATCGGCGGTCGGCGGCGGCGGACGCAACTCGCGACTTCGCGAGGGAGGTGCGGGCGTGCGGCGTTGGTTGAAGTAGAGAAGAGATAAGTTAAAAATAAAAGAAAAATAAAGATGTGACACTTACCGATGGGTCCCACTTGTTATAGTAAAAGTAAGGGCTAAAACAAAGGGGATTGTACATTATCTTATGTAATAAAATGGCTACAAAGATCAACTATGTAACAAATCACTATGAGTTTGTGTGTCAAAGGATGAATTAATCATCCTGCATAGAGCTAAAATAGACATCTCATTGTATAAGTTGTCTGTTCAGCTGTCTATTTGTGTTAAAAAGACAGCAGCTGTCGGCACCGTTGTACTTACCCTACCAACCATATTCATAGAGTAAATCTAAGAATATATATCTAAATTTAGTTTTGCTGAAGTCAAAGCAAAATGATGGCGCTGTTTTTAAGATAACGCTTACTTTTAACTAGGGCCCTGTTTAGTTCCCGGTCACATCATCCAACTTCTAAAAATTCTCTCTCCAAACTTTACTATTCACCTATCACATCAAATCTCTCTCCTCATGCATGAAGTACTAAACGTGGGTAAATAAAAAAACTAGTTACATGTTTTGATGTACACGACGAGACGAATCTTTTAAGCCTAGTTAGGTCATGGTAGGACAATGTTTACCACAAACAAACGAAAAGTACTACAGTGTCCGATGTGACTTTTTCACTTTACTTTTTACCTTTTTCCATGAACTAAACACCCCCTAGGAAAACAATGGAACAAACGTCTGCTCCATTCTCTTGCTAAAAAACTAGTACATGAATTTTAGAAAACTTTTTTTTTTGTAAATTCAAATAGGTTGCAGGTTAGCCTAACGCTACCTTGGCTACCACATTTCTAGTGTGATGATTAAATTGCACATTCCTTCAAGAAGCAGGGTGTAGTTATTTCACATGCTCTTCGATCTGTAGGATTGGTATCCACATTGGTCAAATTTCCTAGCTTCAGGCTTTGACAACCTATACAATCATCCGGCTGAGAAAAGGGTTGTATTGCTCGTGCAAAAAAGGTTATCAACAAAAGAAAGCATACGAAAAGGTTTACAAGGAATATGTGACACACACGCTTGAAATTGTAAATTCTAATAAACTGACAAGTTAACATAATCTTGTCCTGAAGCGTACGTTGCAGCCTTCTCCCCACCACAGGACAACAATATCTATATGATGATTCCATTTTTGAACAAAATATATTCCATAAATTGGATTGTTATATATATGTAGATTTTTCTGGTAGGGAGATAATCATAAGAAATATAGATAGAAAAATAGAACATCCTTTATAGTTTGGAGGCCTAAAGAACAAGCTGGATTAAGGCATATAAAGTCCTTGATATCCAAAATAAATGCCTCTTCTTGAAATCGATTTTCAAGTTGATAAAAAAGAGAGTGTGGATGACTACAATTGCTAGGGATAAATATTTAGGCAACAAAAGTTCTAAACGCCGTCACCTCTAATCTAGCAAGTTCTAACCATGCCAGGTAAAATACCAATATTAATTAGGAGGCTTGAGTCTTCTACATATTTTTACGGTGCCTGACATCTTTTTCTAAAACATGTTCATAAATATCAAGGCCTCACAGCACATATGTATTGATAAGACATGAACTAATATAAGGATCAAACAAAGCTGCACGTCAAGAAGTTAACATTTTGGGAACATAAATTAAGGGAAATTATATTAATAAAGAGCTAACTAATGGCAACTAAGTTGCACATCAGTCAGCAGACAGAACAAACGAAGTTGACAAAGTTCAGCATAATGGTAGCCCGACGACACATATAGCGACCTAATAATATGTAGATAGGATAAACGTTCGATGAACCCAACCGATCGAGGCAGATAGCAGTAGCACCACGACAAATCGGACGATGACCAGCGTTCCGTTCAATTGTCCAGGACCTTCTCGCCCAGCTTGTAAGACACGTACGCGTCGATACAAGCGTAGCGGATCTGCGCCTCGTCCAGGTCATAATTCTCCCAGTTGCTCATGGTGACATGGCGGGGCTTCTCCATGACAAGCCCCAGCACCTCCCTGGCGAAGCCCTTGAGCCCCAGCCTCCTGGCGCCGGAATAGCGGCCCAGGTGGTCGTTGCAGCGGCCCTCCAGGTCGACCGGCGCCGCGCAGGTGAGGCCGTAGTCGGTGGCCAGCTTGGCGGCGTCCTCGCCGACGCCAATGCCGACGACGCGCACGCCGGGGTCGGCGAGGAAGCTCCTGATGGACGCCGGGACGCGGTCGACGTAGAGGAGCTGGAGGATGATGCAGCGGGTGCCGGCGCAGAGCTGGAGGATGGCAACCTTGGAGGTCATCCAGCTGCGGTAGTTGGGCTTCCACTCGCAGTCCAGGCCGACGATGAGAGGGGCAGCGCCGGAAGGGTGGGCGGCGCGCACGGCGCGGACCCACTCGTCGGCGGCAGCGGCGTCGCGGGTGACCGTGGTGTCGATCATGGCGGAGCCGAAGCGAACCGTGAGGCGAGTGGTGGGGTTGGAGGAAGCTTGGGTGCTTGGCATGGCAAAGCGCCTCGACATCGTGGATGGCTGCTACGAACGAGAGATAGCTGCTAGTAGGTAGTACTACAGTAGTACATTAATGGTCTGTGAGGAATATGGGTGTGTAGAGAGGTCTTGTATTTATACTGGTGCTGACCGAAGTTGATCCGTCGTCTGGCCGATTAATGTTTTTCGTAACTCGACGTCAAAGCGTAATCCCGATTCCCGAACAGTCGCGCATGCGTGGGAAAAACTCCTCCGCCTCATTTTACTGCCCATGCTGACCGTTCAACTTATCGAGTGAAGGAGTTATTATTAGCTGCATGGAAGATTGTGGAGGTTCACCCAAGGAAACATTTGATGAAAATTGAAAAACAATGAGATCGGTCTAGTATCTCTACTATGCGTCTATACTCTATGACCTCTACATATTCCGTGTGGGGCTTGAGATGGATTCGGAGATCGATGAGGAAGAGGAAGGCAGGCATGTACAACAGTTTAGACAGTTGTTGTCTATTTAACATACATAGACAGTTAAACAGACAACTCTACAATGGACTGTCTATTTAGCTGTCTATGTGACAATTAATACGCACTCTGGTTACTATTGTTTTATATGTGAGCACGAGCCAAAGCAATAGACGAGATAATAGACATCAATCATCTCTTTCCTCATTAAATGATGACCACATCACTTATTTTGCATAAATAGCAACAAAAAGACAGCAGCTGTCTATCTGTTGTACATGCCCTCCCCCCTGTTCAATCTCTTATTTCTCATTCAATGTATCTCGACAGTTCCAGCCCTCAATGTTCATCTCCTGAGGCCAGTCTCAGTGGGAGTTTCATGGACAATAAATTAATTGTCATGTCAGCATTTTTGATGATGTGACACTGTGGCCGTGTTTGGATCCATGGTGTCAGTGTTAGTGTTAGTTGGAGTTTTTAACACCCCTAACTAACACGTAAAAAACTAACACCAAAGTTGTTTGGATCCATGTGTTAGTTTGCATTGAATGCTACTTTTACAATCATTAGAGGATCCAGGTAGACTATTTGGGCTGCACAGGACCATGTTGCCCTCCGTGTGGCCACCGCTGTCCTGCTGCTTGCCGCCACCGCCGTCCTGCTGCTTGCGAGCACGATGTGGGCAACTTCAATCTAGCACAAAAATGCTACTACTAGTGTACTTCAATCTTGCTTGAGATGGTATAGTAGATCTTTAACTGCACAAATAATAAATAACACAGGCCCTGCTGCCCCCATGTTGCCGGCGGCAGACTCCTAGGGGAGAAGAAATCGAAGCCTGGCGCGCAAGGGGGCGCTATTGCCATGGCCGCTCGCCGATGGGTTCTCCGACCACATGTTGCCGGCGGCAGACTCGTGGGAGAAGAAATCGAAGCCTTCCCCGTCCATCTTCCATGGATGGGGGCCGGCGACGCAGGGTGTAGGGGCCGGCGGCGCTTGGGGATGGATCTGCCGGGGATTGAGGTGGCGGCGTTGGGGATGGAGGAGGCGCTTGGGATGGGCGGCGACGCTGGGACAGAGGCGGCGGTGCTGGTATGGAGCCGGTGGCGCAGGGACGGCGGCAGTGCTGGGACGGAGCCGGTGGCCCAGGGATGGAGCCGGCGGCGCATGGAAGACAGTCGCGGCTTGTGGAGGACGGTGGTGGCGTGGGTGCAGGGCGCCGGTGGATCGGCGTGGAGCGCGGCTGGATCAGGAGGACGAGAGGCGCGACTGGATCAGGAGGAAGGGCGCACGCAACGGTATTCTGAATCGAGTGTGGGGGGAGAGAGGGAATCTGGTGGACCCCACTATGAAGTAACACCAATTACCACCTCTTTGAGGGGTTAGTTTTTTGGGGGGTGTTAGTTCCAACTAACACCAAAATAACACTGATGTTTGGATCTAAAGTGTTACTTGATGTTATTTTGCCCCAAAGTAACACTAACACATGGATCCAAACACGGCCTCTATTAATGAAGAGAGAGGTGAAATGAGTTTCATGGTGATGAAACCCTATCTACACAGCTACCTAGTCAGCTTGTGTCTTGCATGTGACCTAGGAAACAACAATTGATGAAATTATGCGTTAAGATGGAGGTGTTTCATCCTAGTTTCAAACATTTAGATGATGTGTCACTCTAGGTAATTGTGTCCATGAAACTTCCATTGAGACTGGCGTTAGGGCAAGTACAACTGTGTAGACGCGCTGGTGCGGCGCCTGGGCGGCGCGCAGGAGCAGCGCCTGGGCGACGCGCTGGAGCAGTGCCGGGGCGGCGCACTTGGAAGAGAGGCGCGCTGGAAGCAGCGCCGGTGCGGAAGAGGAAGGGCCTGGGTGAGAACCTAGGCGTCTGATACCATGAAAGCTGATGTATTCACATAGATAATGGGATTACAAGGGAGGTTACAATATATAGGCTTAGCAGCCAAACAGCCATAGTGTGAACAGGCCAAGAACCAAAGAGTCTAATGGTGTGAACGCTATGTGAAGAGGCACTAAGCAGAGTAAATGAGGCACAAGGCACTAGGCCTGTGCGGCAGCAAACAGGGGATTAATAGTGCTGTCTAACATCAAATCCTGTTGGAGCATTATGTATCTTGTGACATGACCAAGTAATTTATGTAATGTAATTTAAGTTTTGTGAAGCTGTCAGCTCAAGTTTTGTGTCTGAACATGAGGTTACATGAGCTGTTATATTTGATGTGTAGTGGAAGTTTTGAATTGTCTGGCTTTTCTGATCAGCCAACTTAAGTACTGTGTCTGAACATGAGGTTACATGAGCTGTTATACTTTAATACTGTGTTGTTCTTTTATGGGTTATGCCTGTGTTGATCCTGTGTGTGAGCCTGTGTTGATCCTGTGTGTGAGCCTGGGAGTGATAAATGTTCCAATTCCTGTTGTCAAATGGTGAGCAGCTCGTGTGTTTGCTTTTCTGACTGGTGCTAGTAATGGGGTAGATGCTGAATCTGTTTATTGTCCCAAGCAAGGCATTACCCATTCACAAAGCATGCAGATTTCAGAGTTCGAACACAAAGTTGATTGAATCGAAGTTACAAACTGAAGCTCATTGTTGGCAAGAAGTTAACAGTAGACAGCATATGGAAGCTCATTTGGCCATTAGAAGATAAATATTTCTGCACTTTGTTTGCTGAATAGCACAACAAGTTTCTGCGCATTCTCAGAAACACTACAAAAGAAAATTCCAGAAACACTCCATGTTCTAAAGTTTCCTTCATTTCCCAGCTCCCTTCTAGGCAGATACAAAGCAGATAATATTGTTGAGCAGTTCTGAAGCTTGAAGTCAGTCGACAGCAACAGCATGTTCACAATAATCATTTTACCTGCACTATTTCACTTGATTAGAAAAGTTGGGGTGGCGGCGAGCGCGATATATATGCCTGGGCTCTAAACCATGGTTATGGGGCCACGGTCGTTGAGCTCCGCAACAGCTAAGCGCGAGGCCATGGTTGCCGGGTGCTGCCGCGGCCGAGCGAGTGAGAGATTGAGCCAACATCGGCTCTTGCATGAGAGAGGTTTCTAGCCATGTTAGGGCACGTACAATAGTTTAGATACTTGCTGTTTATTTAACACACACCGACATCTAAATAGACAGCTCTACAACAGACTGTCTGTGTGATAATTAATACACACTCTGGTTATTATTGTTTTGCGTAGGAGCATGAGCCAAAACAGTAGACGAGATAGTAGACAATAACATTCTCTTTGCTTATTAAATGATGGTCACATCTAGGGTTGAAAACTGTCGAGATAAATCCCGTTTCTGACCGCTCCGTTTTCTACATTTACCCCGCTCGAACTCGAATTTTCAAACAAATACGGAATACGGAATGTAAAATACAAAATACGGAATGAGAAATACGAAAACGGGACGAAAACGGTTTGGCTCTTATCCCGATCGTTTTCGCATTTCCCGTATTTACACGGGATATCCTGTTTTTATAAATACGGAATATCCCATTTTTACGGCCTATCCAAACACAATGTAGCCCATTTATCTTCAGTATGTAATTTCGAAGGTCCAGCCCATTAGGGTTCCTATCCTACTACCGACGCCCTCTCCCCGGGCTCCTTCCGCAGCCGCACGCCCGCACGCACTCCCTATCCTTCCCGACCCTTCTGCACCGCCGCTTGCTCGCCACCAGAGCGCGAGCGCCGTCACGCCTGCTCCTCCCTCGTTGCCACGCCTGTTCCACCGCGTCCTGGTCCTCCCTCGCCGCTGCGCCACCGCGTCTGGTCCTCCCTCGCCGCCGCGCCTTCTCCTTCCTTGCCGTCGCCTACTCCAGCAGTCCAGCCACGCGCGCCGAGCCTTCTACTGCCGTGGCTGCCAGCCTGCCAGGTGGACTCGAGGGGGCTACATGGCGCCAACGAAGAAGATGGCGCCACCCACCGGATCCGGAGCTGATTCGGCTTCTGGATCGAAGCCAAAGAAGAAGACCAAGAGCGTGCATCACCTTCTTGAGCCGACGGCAGAGGCACCATCAGCTTCAAATACAGGTACATCTTGTATTCTTGTAGTAGGAATACTAGAATTTACATGCTAATTTGAATGAGTGATTGTTGTGGGGTGCTGTGGCTGACTGGCTGTACTGTTGTAGTGTAAAATTGGGACTATAGTTGTAAATTGATGATACAAAATACTTCTTTTTGTTTATCTGTGTTGACTAGATTCAATACTCTGTGTGCTGATAGATTCAATACTTATTAGTTGTTTCATTCTTTGTACTCTATTGTCACTGATTTATTGATTATCAATTTTTTTCTTTGCTCATAGCAGGATCTAGGCATTGATCTGCACAAAGGATTGGGTGGCTGGTGCTAGAAAAGGTTTCAAACTTGATCATTAATTTTTTTAGTTCCAAACTTATAATTGTAGCATTATTCATTGAATATTTTCCTGTCTTTCTCCATTTGTTTTCAGATTCTAACATTGTTGGTTCAATTGTGAGCGATCTTAAAGTATAGACTTTGTCTGCTGCCATGGTTAATAAACTGAGACTAGAGGTATGTTTTTCTTGGGCCATTTCTGAATTTCTAAGTGATTAATTCAGTTCATTATTGTTACTTGTTATTAGTTCTGTAACTTGTAGGAGGAGATCGAGGGGCATATCGATGGGATTGAGAGTGACGACGAGGGGCATATAGATGGGATTGAGGAGGAGAGCGAGGATGAAGACATGGACAGTGATCCTAACGTCATGAATGAGACTGATGAGTGATGAGCTGTAGTAGTTTACTGTTCTGTTCTTCAATCTTTTAATTCTAGTGCATGTGAACTGTTAAACTATGTGTCTATCCACCAGTGAGGTTGAAACTTGAGAGACTTCTATTTGTGAGACTTCTATTTCTGTTCAAGTGAGACTTCGATTTCTGTTTGTGATTTGCGGGTTTGAGGTGAACTATTAAATTGTGTCTATTTAAATGTGGGGTCTGTGGTGCTGCGGTGGTGATAGTGAGTTGGTGATTATTCAGTTATACACTTATATTTGTGTTATGTGGGTGTGGCATGTGGGTGGTCAACTTGTTTGTATCATGTTGTATACTTGTATGGTCGGTGTTTTCGTTTTTTCGTTTCGCATCCCGATCGTTATCGACATGTTTTTGCTCGAATTAGTTCGTTTTCGATTATCATGCTATCCCGAATGTTCGTTTTTGTTTCCGATTTTTTCGATTCCGTTTTCGTTTTCGTATTCAAATGTAAAAGTGAAAATGATAACGGTTCTATCCCGATCGGGTTCGACCGTTTTCAACCCTAGTCACATCAGCTTATTTTGCTTATGTGGCAATAAAAAGACAGCTATTATCTAACTGTTGTACATGACCTTAGCTTTTTGTTTATGTGGCGGTCTTATTAGCTATGAAAACCAGATGATCTAGAGGGTTGGGACGGCGCTTTGTGTGCCTTCTCTCATATAATCTTACATGTGGGCCCTGCTGCGTATAGACCAGGTCTACAGGTGTTACACTGTTCCTCCCTCTAGTTTCACCATCAATCACAACTTCTAACTTTTATGCAATTGTGCTCAACTTTATGTAGTGTACAGACAGCTGGAGACCCTAGGCGATTATATTACTTGTGCGCAAAGAATGATTCATCTCACTTGGTGTAGAGGACATCCTCCCACTGGTGACGGTAGAGTGGCTGCTTGAGCCTCTTCTGGTCGAAAGTGTGCCTGTGAATCCAAGTGTCACAATTTGTTCAGCAAAGTGAGTAGTTGCAAAACAAAACACAGGATAATAAGATAGTATATATAACTGCAGCATATAGCGCAAACATCACAATCATTAGCATAGGAAAATCACATAGAAATGTCAAGGACTCACCCAATCAGGCCAATTGAACGGGCAAGAACAAAGAGGCCATTAAGATAACCAATCTCAACAATCTCATCGATCTCCTGTTTGGTGAACATTCCACATCCAGATAAAAGATCCAAGAAAAGCGACCCGATTGCACCGTCGATATTCAGAATCAAATTGTTGGATTTTGACAAGGTGTAGGTCTCAACCTGAACAGCATATTCCATGTACTTGACTGAAGGGAAATGTGTGTGAGCATATTTCTGTAGACGCTGCACACGCTTATCCGGGTTGTCCCTGCTCTTGACCCTAAACAACACAGGCAAATGAACTTAGGGCAATCTCACATGAATAACTGTTTTATTGTAACATCATGAAAATGATAGGCATTCTATACCTGTGACCAATCCCAGGGACACGGATTTTCTTCTTTTTCATGCCTTCAACAAACTCGTAAGGCGTGAGACCCTGCAACCAAATGAATACCCATTTGAGTGACTAGATATATGAGATGTGGAGATGCTATAAATGATATGAGAATCTAAGTTGGCTCACCCGATCACATGCATCTTTGAAGTATCGGGCTGCATCATCAATTGCTCCTCCAAAACGGGGACCAATTGTCAACAATCCTGTGAGTGCAACATTCCATTTCAATATTTGAACCATAAATATTGGTAGTCTATGCAACTGCAAACCAAACGGTAAAGTTTGCATGTCAAACTCAAGCAAGCTCACCAGACACCAAGCTGGAAATAAGGTCCTTTCCGGCCCTAGAAGTAACTATAGAGTTATGAGCACCGGAACAGCAGGGACCATGGTCAGCGCAAAGCATGATGCATATCTGTGAAACACATGAAAACCACTTTTAGTTTAGATGAACCCCAGATATATATAGAAAAAAAACTGTTGGTCAGAACTATCAACCACAACTACAACTTTAACTCTGTAAAGAAGATAGGATAATAACATCAGTATATAATATATGCCCATAACTTACCTCAATAAATTGAGTGCAATAGCGAGGAAGCCTGCGTTTGAACCACAAAAGAGAGATAACATCACCAACTCCATAACCCTGTTCAATAATTGTAGACATAGGGACACCAGCATAGCATGGTTCCTCACCTGCGTCACAAGCATGCACCCAAAATTACTTCCTCAGTTCCCAGGGGGGAGAGAGATGTAAAACATAGGCGTAAATAGAACAACATGGCACCACCAATCTAACCTCTCTCATCAGAAATAGTGGAGATGATGTGAGTAGGAGCTCGGACTTTCCCACTCTTGATTGCAGTTTTAAGGTCCTCGGGAATGGGAGGAGGTGTAATTTCAGCCACAGGAGAAATCTTTCCTTCTTCAGCCTGCAAATTATATATAGCCACAGAAGTTTTACTTACATATTACAGATTATTCAATAACAATGCTTAAAAGACAATCACAGTGCAGAAGAACTCATCTACGTACCAGCTTCTCAAATGTCTCCTTAATAGCACTATCGAGAGCTTCATATGAAGTAGGCACAATTGCCCCAGCTTCCTTTAATGACTCATTCTTAGCTTGTGCTGATTCCAACTCGCCACCACTCTTTGCACCCTGTTATGTCCCATAAGAAAAGAGTAAAATATATGAGCGGTCCCTAAACTTGTTTCCTAATGTCATCTAGGCCCTTGAACCCTCAAAATGCATGTTTGAGTCCCTAAACTTGCTAAGTTGTGTCATTTAGGTCCAAAGTCCTGAAAATGCATACCCTTATGTCTGATGACATGGCTGGTGATTGAGCATAATTTTTCGCATGAAAAAGTATACTTAACCTCCCAACCTATGGAGGGTGGAACACATCACCCCCAACCTATGAAATTGGCTTTTTTACCCCCCTCAACTTTCTAACGGACAAATCACCCCTTGAAGCTGTTTTGTACAGTGGTTTGCTACAGTAACAGCGGTTTTGTCTTTTTTCTTTTTTTTATTTCGGCTGAATCTTTGAAAAATAATAGTAAATCACAGAAAAATCTTAAAATAGAAAATCCAATTTTGTTGGACTTCACATGAGTAGATCTACACAGTGAACATATAATATGGTATGCTTTAGAACATTTTTTTACGGCTATGAATTAATTACAAAAAATCATAGATCTAAAGCTACAACAAAAATAATGTTCTAATGCATACTATATTATGTATTCATTGTGTAGATCTACTCAAGTGGAGTCCAACAAAATTTGATTTTCTATTGTACGATTTTTTTGTGATTTACTATGATTTTTCAAAGAATCAGCCGAAATAAACAAAAAAAAGAAAAAAAAGAGACAAAACCATCGTTACTGTAGCAAACAGCCATCCAAAACAGCTTAAGGGGGTGATTTGTCCGGATTTAGAAAGTTGAGGGGGGTAAAAAAAGCCAATGTTGGGGGTGATGTGTTCCACCCTCCATAGGTGGGGG
>OAMR01000203.1:179900-210939 GCA_900205405.1 Echinochloa crus-galli | reverse complement strand
CGGCGCCCAGCCCCCGAGCATGCGAGGGTCTTGGCTTGGTCCTCTTGGAACGCACCGAGTCGTAGTGCGGCGCTCAGCCCCCGAGCATGCGAGGGACTTGGCATGGTTCGCTTGGAACGCGCCGAGTCGGAGTCCGGCGCCCAGCCCCCGAGCATGCGAGGGACTTGGCTTGGTTGTGGCAAGACTCCTTGTAACATCCCGAATTTCCGTAGTAATTTGTTGAATGTGAAAATGTGGGTTTCAAAAATTTTTGAGTGAATTGTGTGCATGCCAACAAACATATAAGGTTGTCCTCTATTTTTGCTCCCTAAAATTCCTAGGCAAATTTAAAATTAATTAAAAATCAATTTGAAGTGCCAAGGACCAAATAGTGTGATTTGGTTTTTGTTTGGCTTTTTAGTTCTTTGATTGGATTTGAATTCAAATCTTAATTTGAATTCAAATCACTAACTCAAACTAATTCCTAAACCTTCCTAATCTCCTTGGGCCAAAACTGCTGTGTGAAGTCCACCCAACCTCCCTGAGCTTTTCCCTCAGTCCAGCCCAGCCGACCTCTTCTTTCCACTCTCACCGCCGTGGCCCAACTCCTTCCGGCCCAGTTCCAGCCCGCTAACTCTTTTTCCTTTTTCTTTTTCTAACAGCGCTGACAGCCCGGCCCCACACGTCATAGAGAGGATTAGGCTGACAAGTGGGCTCAGTTGACCCCGCTGACCCGCTGACCATTGACCGTTGACTGGTCAACGTTGACCAAGTCAACGCTGACGTCATCCGGGCCCACGATGACGTCAGCAAAGCCGGCCCCACTGATGACGTCATGCTGACGTCAGCAGTGATGACCTGGCACGCTCGGGTGCTGCCACGTGTCCCAGCCTGAGGCAGAAACCCACAATAATGCAATTGACCCCCTCTACAAATAATCAACTACTGGCGTCAAACATGCAACTTCAAGACCCTATCACCAATGCAGCAGATTGGAGAATTCGACCTCTGTCAGCGGACATTGCCAACAACAATCAAGCCAAGGAGACTACATGTCTCAAAACTCAGAGAAAAGTAAACACCACTGCCCATAGATTAGCTAGACAGGCCCGGCAGCAACCAAACTCTTATGCGTCTTTTTTCATGCTTTCATGTAGAGCACACATCTGAATGTCCAGTAAAACAGGTCCTCTAAAATGTACAGTGGGATGAATATAACATCATCTGTGTAACCTACCTTTGATCAATGAATAAAGTCCTGTAGTGTATATATAAAGAAGAGATGTAACTAAGCGTAGAGACAGAACGCATGGTAACTCGAGTGAGATTGAGAATCCAACAGCCATCAGAGAGCCATCAGAGAAGCATGTACTTAAACAGGCCTTGTACCCTACCAAATCAATGTCTGAACCCTTCATATGGAGTACATGTAAACTTTCATTGACTGATTTGGACTAGAAAGTCTTTTCAAAAAGGAAAACTCAAAAGATACCGGAGTTTTCTTTTCTAGGAATTGGTCTTGTACCCTATCATACGCCAGGATACAGGACAAAGGCTGAAAGATCAAAAAGTTCTAAACACACTGTTCCATGTCTACACCATGTGCTTGCTGAAACCTGTTTCAATCAGCTTGAAGCTTCGCCTCACCTGCTTTCTCAGCTTCACTCAACACAAAGTTCTTCAGTGATTCCACATTTCTTGGTCCTGCAGTAGTGTAGGTGAATACAGTTTCACGCGAGATGTCAGTAGAGAATACTGTAAAAAGAAAGAGCACAAAACCAAACAATTGATTTTCTTTTTTCGGAATTATTTAATATTTTCAGAAAATGATTTAAACTTCAAAAATTAATAATAAATCAACCGTAGCTCAGAAAAATATGAAACCAGTTTCTATATTTTTCTAAAATCATGACCTACGCGTTAGTGTAGAGTTTGGTGTTGTTTGGGTCTTCTTGCTTCGCTGTTTTTGGCGTTTCTTTGCTTTTCATCCACCTCATCACATGTGCACTAAATAAAAGGTAGCTGATTCTACAACAGAAGCCGAGTACATCGCAGCTTCTGAAGTGGCGAAGGAAGGTGTTTGGATGAGGAAGTTCCTCATTGAGCTTGGTGTGTTTCCCAATGTATCTAGCCCATTGGAACTCTACTGTGACAACAATGGGGCTATTGCGCAGGCTAAGGAGCCTAGGAATCACCAGAAGAACAAACATGTACTGCGGAAATTTCACCTCATTCGAGAGTTCGTTAGACGGGGTGAGATAAAGATATGCAAAATACATACAGATTTGAATGTTGCTGATCCGTTGACAAAGGCTCTTCCACAGCCTAAGCATGAGTCGCACATGAGAGCTATGGGTATTAGATATCATCTAGATTAGCTCTAGTGTGAGTGGATGATTGTATTATATCTATGACATATTGTTTATTGAATATCCCTAAATAGGGTACCGTCTAAGTCCGTGGAGAAGACACCATATGAGATATGGACTGGCAAGACTCCTAGTTTGTCTTTTCTAAAAATTTGGGGTTGTGAGGTATATGTCAAGCGACTTCAGTCGGACAAGCTTACACCAAAATCGGACAAGTGCATATTCGTGGGATATCCAAAAGAAACCATTGGATATTATTTCTACAACCGATCAGAGGGCAAAGTGTTTGTAGCTAGGAACGGTGTTTTCTTGGAGAAAGAGTTTCTCAAAAGCAAGAAAAGTGGACAGAAGGTGTATCTTGAAGAAGTTCGAGATGAGCCTACGAGGCAAGACTTTACGAGTGATGCTAATGTAGCAGAACAAGTTGAGGCACCTGTGGCAAGAGAAGAACCGCCACAACCACGAAGATCGGAAAGGCCACGTCGCGCTACACAGAAAATGAATCTCCTAGTTACGGGAGAGCGCGACATATTGTTGATGGACAACGATGAGCCTAGGACCTATGCGGAAGCTATGATGGACCCAGATTCCGAGAAATGGCAAAGTGCCATGAGATCCGAGATAGATTCCATGGGGCAAAATCAAGTTTGGAACTTAGTTGACCCGCCTGATGGTGTGAGACCCATCGAGTGCAAATGGATCTTTAAGAGAAAGAGAGATGTAGACGGAAATGTTAACGTCTATAAAGCACGACTTGTTGCAAAAGGTTTTCGACAAGTTCAAGGAGTTGACTACGACGAGACATTCTCTCCAGTAGCGATGCTTAAATCTATCCGGATCATTCTAGCAATAGCTGCGTATTTCGATTATGAGATATGGCAAATGGATGTCAAAACAGCTTTCCTCAATTTAATATATGAGATCAAGCCTGCCTTCTCTATCGGACCTAAACTGAACAAAACGTGTAACCAAAAATCAGTACTAAGAACTTTGCTCCTCAATGTATACTGATCAATATTTCACCATTGATATATATTTGTATAATTTGAATTTCTCCATTAATTTTAATATGCACAGTTCTAACTGAACAGTGAGCCTTAAATGTGGATTCCAAGCCATTTTAAGAGGGTTGATGAATAATACCCTCAGTAGCTTGGCTGGTATGGGAATACTCTAGCCAGCTAGATGGAGAAAGCCAGGATCTGGTTGTAGCGATATT
Organism: Echinochloa crus-galli; assembly: GCA_900205405.1. Taxonomy (NCBI): domain Eukaryota; kingdom Viridiplantae; phylum Streptophyta; class Magnoliopsida; order Poales; family Poaceae; genus Echinochloa; species Echinochloa crus-galli. Next base: position 207,372 of record OAMR01000203.1, on the reverse strand, counting down.
TCTTGCAGACCATGTTGGACTTGGCTGATGCTCTCCGTTTTCTTTCTGCTAATTGTGGCAAGGTTAGTTCATTTGGAGTCAACATTACCAAACAAACCGTGAATGGACAATACTCAAGCTGCAATTTGGAGCATTTTTCGTTTGTTTTAGTTGATTTTTCTATTGTACATGTGCTTGGAGAATGTGTCCTCGCTGTAGTCTGATAGATCGTAGGAAGAGGAGTTCTGAAGAGTGGAAATCTTCCATTAATTAATAAAGAAGACACAAAAGTAGCATAGTTCCCTATGATATGAAAGGCGTAGCCTACATCTATGTTATATCAATAACCAATGTACATATATGGTATTAACACCTACGATACATCTTTATCGCAAATGCTGTGAACATTTAGTTATTGCTAAGTGTTGCCGAACATTCCAAAGTATACAGAAAGAAACATTTAGCATTCAAATGCTTTTGTAACTATACACTGAATAACACGTTCGATGTTTTCAGATTAAACACATTTAGTAAAGCAAATATGTACCACAATCTTACCAGTTATAGGATCTTGCAATAGCATTATTTTAATGCTATTATAACAAATATGGAAATCAGATCAGATATCATGTGATGTGATTATGTGAAGGCAATGGACAACAAACAAATGCAAATGGAAAACACTAATTGATTTTACAATTACATTATTCCCTGCACATGCCTTTTATAGCACACAATTTAACAAGGTTCTTGCTGTGACCAATTAAAGCATTTGACTCTAAAAGTCGTTGAAACTCCCATCACGACGCGACCTCGAAGCAGGGCACCTCTTTCTCTACCCTAATTCGCAACGGGGTGTTTGCTACCTCAAAAATACCTAACCGGTGGCAAGCGCGCGAGCATGATTTCCCACAACAGAAGGACATCCTCCACGCTATCAAAGTACAAATTGTTGCAATTCCTTCACGGAGGAGCATGACCACCCTGCAGATCTTGCCCGAGGTCAGATGGCATTTCAGATCGCAAACCCTAACCACGGACTTTTAACCAGGAGGAGAGCGGACAGGATGGATCTGGAGGAGTGAGGGTACACGTACCAGCCGACGGGCAGCACAACGCCGGAGTGCTGCTGATGGAGATCTCCTAGGAATGGGAGAAGATAAGGCGAGGCTGCAGCTGGCGAATCCGGTGTTTGGTCGAAAGAGGTCTAGAGACGCTGGATGGGAGTTGTGCCTGAGTGCTGATGTGCTGCTGAATTTATTGTGTGAGTGGCCCTACCCTCTAACCAAATATGCAAAGTACTCCCTCATTAATGACAAAATTATGATCTCATTTTGACAAAAAGAAATATTTATGAGCGTGATAGTGGGAATTCTATTTTCTTGCTCCTGCTGAGAGGCCGTGGAGAATTTCATCCAAATAAATAGAGACCAAACCCCTCCTGAAAAAGATATGACTTCCAAGCAATAGTTGCTTTTCTCCCCATCGTGCTCGCGGACCTAGCAGTCCGGCGCGCGACGTTTCCACCCTCGTAGGTGTGGATACCTCGGAGGTGCTGCGCTTGGAGCACAAGGACGAACCGTACGTGCAGGACCAGACGGACGTGAGCAACTGCACTGCACTGCCACTTCGACGCGTTCGTCTACATCGAGACGGCTTCCGCTGCAACTGCGCGTCTAGTGGTAACGATCCGTGATCTATAACTGCTGCTGTTCCTGTTTTTCGGGTAAACGAGTTTTTGTATGTGCTAGTGTAGCCTCCTCGTTTCCCTTCACTAACCATCTCCCTCCGCGGAGCTCGGCAAGAGGATTGGCCGGCGCTGGGACTCTGTTTTGACGAGAGAGATGAAGAAGGTGAGGGAGAACGGAGAAGCGCCCAGAAATTGAAACGGGGTACAAGGGGTCGCGTACTTTGACCCTTTACCTACGTGGACCAAAAAAAACCAGGTGGGCCGTGTGTTTACTTCCCATCAAATCATCAAACTTCCTAAAATTCTCTCTCCAAATATCACTATTCATCTATCACATCAAATCTCTCTCCTCATGCATGGAACACTAAACGTGAGTAAATAAAAAAACTAATTACCATGGAACACTAAACGTGGGTAAATAAAAAAACTAATTATATGGTTTTGATGTACACGACGAGACGAATCTTTTAAGCTTACTTAGATCATGGTAGGACAATGTTATCACAAACAAACCAAAAATACTACAGTACGCTAAGCATCGAAAGTGAAATTTTATCATATTTTCCCTTTAACTAAACACACCCCAGACTGGCCTGGGATAAGGGGGGTGTCGGTTTCCTGGCTTGAGGAGGCAGCACGGTTATCAATGGATGTTTTTAGTCCCACCAACTTTCCAAACTTCTTAAACCACATCACGTCGAAACATTAAATATAACAAATAACGTATATATACAGCATTAAATATAAGTAAATAAAAAACTAGTTATATAATTTTAATGTATATAACGAGACAAATCTTTTAAACCTAATTAGATCCTAATAGGGCAACAGTTACAATAAACAAATGAAAAATATTACAGTATGCTACGATATCTGACGTGACTTTTCGACCGCTTTTTTGGAATAACACACCCAGTTATTACTCCGTACTAGTACTCCCTAGTCTAGTACGCGTGGACGACTGGACGGTATCATCGTAGACCGATTTCTCGCTACGGCATCACTGCCCGGTCGAATTCAGATCACACACCGGGGATGCAAGCAGCCCCATTCCCACCAGAACCAACTACATCCCACGCGAGCCGCGCTATCCCCGCGTCCAGCAGCGCACGCGGCCCGGCGATCCGAGCCGCCGAGCGTTCGGCCTAATGCCGCAGCAGAAACAGAAGCAGGAGCAGCGGGGAAGTAGTGTGCATGTTGTGGGAGCGGGAGCTGCAAACCTTCCGAAGCGAAGCGCCGCCGGAGAGGGAAGCAGGATTTCGCCGGGAGATCACTGCTGCGTTGTTGACTCGCTGGGAAGGAACGGGGGAGCATGCAGAGCACAGCTGGTACTGATGGGGTGCCTGTGAGGCTGTGAGACGACGGGGTGGGCGAAGAGGAGGAGAGCGACGCACTACCCAACGGCTGCCGTGTGGACTGTCTTGATCGGGTCCATGCCGGAGTAGTACTGGTGGTAGCCGCGGTTCAACGACCGGAAATGGCTGGAATGTGAGGGAGTAGGAATGTAGGATGTGATAGCGACAACGGTACATCGACGTTCTAGCTAGTTGTAGTCATACGATAGAACTTTGTTCTAGACTGGTACATGTTTGAAAATGACCACTACATGGGTTAATGAATTCCTCCTCAAGTGGCAGTCCTACGTGCACAAGTTTTCTAGTAGCGACCCAAAGTGGCTTGATGTTCTATTAGTACGACAAGTTTTGTATTAAGTATTTATTCTTTTTTTATATTAAGTATTTATTGTTTGAAGTGATGCATGTAAACATATGCAGTTTTGGCCTCATTCAAAGCCTTGAAATTTATGATTCACACGCCGTTAAACACTATATCACAGCCTCAAAACACCAACTACGTTAGAGTTGGTAAAAGCCTCCGTAGCCAGCTATCCCATCGGTCGCTATAGAGTTATACTGACTACACATTCCAGTCGCTGCAAATGGTGTTGGTATAGAGTTATATTGACGGACACCAGCTGTACCGATCGATCGTCAGACGTCAAGTGGAGATATACCGGTGGACACATATTCCGACTGACAATCTGTTACAAGATTATACCGACGCACTGTCTGAAACTAGATAGATCTCTACCGACCATGAATCTGTTACGGTTCAGTGGGACGCTACCCACCATGGTTCAAATCCTGGTGCTCGCACTTTTTTCTGGGATTTACCAGGATTTACCGGCGCTATGCGTTAAGCAGCGTTCCCATCGACAACGAGGCGCCAATGGTGACTTCGGGAATCTCCAGATCTGCCGGTGCTCTACTCAGTCATTCGGAAGTGTTTATAGGGGTAGGATTTGCGTACGTGTATTCATAGGAGTGAATGTGTGAGCGTCTGCGTTGTATTGTGTAATCTCAAAAAAAAAATGAATCCAACGCTAAGCATTCAAATTAACCTTGAAAATCATGTAATTAACCATAGTACCAAATGGTCTACACATTGCACATGAACAACAATTGTCTTGTCAAAGCTCACATAAATACAAGGTTACATTACACATCAAACAGACAATTGGCTTAGTATGGTCATAATTTAGAAAATGTCTATATAAACCCAAACATACATAGGGTTGACTACATCACCCCCCCCTCCCTCCTCTAACTATAAAACCGGATGTTTAACCCCGTAACCTTTACAAAACCATTTAAAGAAGGAAAAAGTCTAAATTACTACTCTCAAGTATGAACAAAGTTCAGATAACCACCTAAAGTATATTTTGGTTCATTTTACACCCACAATTCTCCCTGTCGGTCCAATCTACCCCTTTATAAGATTTGTATTTATTATTACTCCAGACACAAGTGGTGTTTTAAGTTTAGTTTTTGTGGGATGATAAAGACCCATATATAGTATTTTTTAAAAAAATATAATATAATTTTTTCACCATTATTTCTCATTAAATTTAGTTTGATATAGTTAATTTATTATTACATACCATAGCCTATCAAAATAATAACGAAAAAAATCATAATATATTTTCTAAATATAATTTATGATCCTCTCTATTATACCATAAAATTTCAACTCAAAATAACATGTATGCATGGAGAAACGAAAAAGAGAAATCTTACAAAAGGGTAAACTGGACCGATTGAGATGGTTGGGGGTACTTTAAGGGGTTATTCGGACTTTATCCATGCTTGAGGCTAGTAATCTGGACCTTTTTCTTTAAAGAACCCCTTAAGGTGGTTTTGGATAGTGATTTTGCTGTGTGCCAGGCCGTCAGGGCTCACGGCAAAGGTTGCCGTTGTCGTTAACGACCGTCAAGGCAAAAAAAAATTTGTGGGCCACATTGGCACACGGCAAGCCCGACAAAAAGCACACAACAAATGCAGTCAGTTTGGTAGTGCTTTCAGCAGTCGGACCGGATGTCGGGTCAAGACCCCTCAACTTGGCGTCCTCTAGAGACATTCCGTTGATGGCCTCTTACCTGCTCCGAGTGTGTGGCCCGCCACTCAATTTCTAGAATCCAGTTATATAGTCCTGATTTTCACCACTTGGGCCCCTCCTCAACCCACGAAGGTACCCTCCCTCACCTGTCTTAAAGGCCAACATTGAGTAGTTTGGAAGCCCATGGTACTTGGTGCCCCACCTCCAACTTTCTCCTGGGTCCGCCCCTACTGGCAACAGGTCCCAGGCTTGCCTTCCCCTGCTGGAACTATGGATGACAATCGGCCCCATTGACGCGGGCGCCCACGATTTCACACCCGACGGATGCGTGCGTGGGTGTAAAATTCCACTTATGGGTCTACACCTGATCCAACCCGTATTGTATGGGTGCGGGTGCAGATTTTCACCCACGGGTGATCCGTGGGGCCCGCAATTATCCTTTCTTCCTATGCTATTCAACCTTTTGCACCATGATTTTGGATGCCACTTGGTGGATTTATAATGATTGAAGGGTAAATGTTGAACTTAAATATTTATTCTATATATGCTTATATGATGTTCAATGTATGATGGCTTTTTATTTTTCTTTGGTGAAATCACGAACGTTTATGTCATGTATTATGACAATAAAGATTAAAATTTGGTTTGTTCGAACTATTCATTTGTGACTTTTTCAATGATTTTATCATACCATATTTCTCAATATCATTCCATTGTGTCGATGCATGATGTATATTGTTCTGATATTGATAGACCCTTTGGGCACCCGACACCCGACGGGTGCAAAAATGCACTCATGGGTATAATAATGGGTGGATATGACTAAATATGATTACGGTCGCTATCAGGATTTATGGTGCGGTAACGGCGCAAGGAGTGTTTGGTTGATTTTTCTGTTTGACATAGCTCCTCCTGGATTCACCAGAAAATAAGCTTCGGAAGCTCTGTCAAATGGGACCTAAACATTATATTGTAATGATATGGTTGGTAAATACGCGCGTCACAATTACATAGATACCGGTGGAAATTTTTACAATCCGGCTAGCTAGATTATCCAATCAAGGTGTCAAGTTGGTTGTTCTTTCAGCTATGGATTATAAATAAGCTATAGCCCACAATCCCTAGCTAAACGAACCGTCTCAAAAATCAAAATCCCTCGGGATAGAGCTTGATAAGTTAATGTAAGTGGAGATATTTAGCGCAGCCATGATGCTGCTCAGGTAACAAAAATTGTTTTCTTTCCCATCACGTCATATGCAGGAAAGCTGTATAGGTTCTTATTATAAGATGGATAATAAGCTTAAAACTCGGTATGGGTGCTTAAGGAATGCTGGCATGCTAATTCTATTTAGGATTGATCGGTATTGAAGGGATGCAATATTGATCTGCATATGCTGCTTCTTAAATTGTTTCCAATAAGCCTATAATCAAATGAAGATAAATTCTCATATTAAAGAACAGAATCTGAAAGGATTAATTGCCAAAAAATATCTAATACCCATGATGAGAATTATTACATTCCAAACTCGACCACCTCGTGATTTTTACTCGCTTCTCCTTCCTCTTCCACCGTCCTGCCCTCCCATCTGGCATCTGCTGCCGATTAGTCTTCTCGCGGCAAGATGAAGAAGCTCCGGCTAGGGCTATTATCTGCCAAAATGGCCCTAGCCGTTGGACTCGCCGTGCTAGCTTCCATGGCCGCCGTGCCTCGAGGTCGCTGCGACGCTGCAGGGACGGTGGTGCGAAGCATCTTCGTCAATCGAAACGGGAAGTCCGACTTCAAGTCCATCCAGCAGGCCGTCGACTCTGTCCCGTTTGGCAACGACCAGTGGATCCGAGTTCACGTCGCCGCTGGCGTCTACAAGTAAGTAATTCAAGCATCCCTTGTGTTGTTGTAGTTTGAATGCAACTTTTCTTCTACTTTTACTCGACCAATGGATCTGAGTAATGAATTTTGAAGAATGAAATTTCAGTATCAGATATTCAGATTTACGCTGTCTTCATCCAATCCAGATTCGTTCCATTTTCGTATATCAAAGTTTTATTTACTTTCCTCGTCTAAGAAATCTCATATATCAACTCGGCGATGGCACGGTAATGAAGCTAATCCTGTCTCTGTTCCTGGTCATGGCTCATGCACGAAGTGAGAAGGTGATGATACCTCAGAACAAGAGCTTCATCCTGCTGGAAGGCGAAGGGAGGGACCAGACGTCGATCGAGTGGGCGGACCACGCTGGCGAGGACATGACCACCGCCGACTCCCCGACGTTCGCCGCTTACTCCACCGACTTCATGGCCCGCGACATCACGTTCAAGGTCCGTCTCCTTGCCCGTCGTCGTCTCTAATCACTACCCTCCCCGCCGCGCCGCCCGGGCTCGCCGGAGTTTTTGCTCACCCGGTGGAATTGATCTGTTGCGGCGCGCAGAACACGTACGACGACTACGGGGACGGGATGACGGCGCCGGCGGTGGCGGCGCTGGTGTCCGGCGACCGGTCGGCGTTCTACCGGTGCGGCTTCGTGGGCGTGCAGGACACGCTGAGCGACATGGACGGGCGGCACTACTACGAGAGCTGCTACATCGAGGGCGCCATGGACTTCATCTTCGGCAACGGCCGGACCATCTTCCAGGGGTGCGAGCTCTGGACGGGGCCGACGCCGGTGTCGCCGGGGTTCATCACGGCGCAAGGCTGGCAGAGCGCGGCGGACACGAGCGGGTTCGTGTTCAAGGGCTGCACGGTGCGGGGCGTCACGCCGGCGTACCTGGGCCGCGCGTGGCGGGGCTACGCCAGGGTCATCTTCTACGAGACCGACATGTCCGGCGTCGTCGTCAGCCCGGGATGGGACGCCTGGAACTACAAGGGCAACGAGTGAGTGAGCGCGTTCTGCCGTGTCGTGTCGTGTGTGTTTGATCGATGTGCTCATGTGTCATGTGTCAATGCCCTGATTGGCATTGGTAGTCTCTGATTGTCGTTTGGTCGTTTGATGTGCAACTGCAGGGACACGCTGACGATGGTGGAGGCCGGGTGCACGGGGCAGGGGTCCAACCGGACGGGGAGGGTGCCGTGGGCAAAGGGGCGGCTGAGCGGCGGCGAGCTCGCCAAGTTCGTCGACCTCTCCTACGTCTCCGGCGACGGCTGGCTCGAAGCGCAGCCGCGATAGTATCGGTCTACCCGGCAATAGCCGACAATAACAATGTGACTAATTGTGCACGATGATACTACATATGCAAAGTTATAGGTTGGATTATTGCGTCCATTCACGCTCAGTTGCACAGCCAGTGAAAATGCTTATTCGTTGCTTACAGTCGGACGAAACTGAGGGAGAAAAATTACTGGTTGGGTTACGTCGAATCGAATCACGCTCAGATGCACATACGAAGTGAAAATGATCTAATAAACTTGACTTCAAGATCTTTTTTCGTACAACTTGACTTCCAGGCTGCCGGCGGCTGGCTTGTTCCGGCCGGCAGCGTGCAGCCGCGCCCATGCATAACAGAGGCTCCGGCGGCCGGCGGGCAGCGACGACACCAAGCGGTGACGGTGGCTCCAAACGACGCAAGCGAGCGAGGCAAGTCGCGAGAGAAAGGAACGGCTGCCTGAACTAGGATTTTTTTTTTAGTAAAATTCACCGGCGGCTCTAAGCTTGCACGACGGTGTCATCTAGTGCTAAACTCATGATTTTTTATATTTTAGTCCCTATATTTACACGGTGGTGTCATATAGGTCCCAAACTTACGATTTTTTATATTTAGATCCGCAATCTTCCACAACTATGTCATCTAGGTCCCAAACATATTGGGCCGCTGCGGTTTGGAGATTGACACCACGAACAAGGATTAACTACAAACTTTTTTTAATCAACGGGATAAATTATTGGATCTAAATATTTAAAATTATGAGTTTTGAACCGAAATGACACCATCGTGTAAGTTTAGGGACCTAAATATCAAAAATCCTAAGTTTGGGATCTAAACGACACCGTCGTACAAGTTTAGGGATTTAAATATTAAAAATCCCAAGTTTAGGACCTAGATGACCAAGTTGAAGGTCCGTCAGTAAATTTTATTCAGGATTTTTTGTCCGTATCGTGGGCTAGACCTATTTGTTTTCGAGGCAAATCAAAAGAGTGATACGGGATTTTTGGTGGCCCTAGCCCCAGATCCGCCCCTGAAATGTAACTATTGCAAATTGTGCATGGCTCTAAAAGTGTGATCTCTAATACGTTAACTCTGTCCGACGACCAGTCACCATAGTGACCTACATCGGATTGGCCCAGCAGGCCTCGTACTTTCATGAACCCCTGGTCTATTTTAATGAAGACGCGGCCCATCGCGTTACTATGCAACCACACGTGGGTTGACCTAGCACACTTCATTGGCCCACGTGTTGGTGATGGCCTGCTAAGGGCAATCCCAACCCAATGACTAGGATGATGTCCATAGCATTAAATAAGATGCCATGTAGGACAAAAGATGATGTGGCAAGTGAGTTAATGAAGGAAGAGAAGGAAACCGGGTCTTGCATGAGACATGGTTTCTACACGCTATCCAAGACAAGATGTGAGAGGAGCATCATTTAATTTAGTCATAGAGCATCAGTGTCTGCTTTGAGAGGGTAGTTTTGTACTTGTTTCTTGATGATGTGGAGGCTATGGACATCACTACTAGTGTCTTGGGTTGGGACTGCCCTAATGTTGGCTATCACCCACATAACCATACAAATCTTTCTCAAAAAAAAACATAACCATACAAATGGAGTTGATCTTCATGTAGGCTAGATGAAGTTGATACATGACAACAAAAATGTTAACAATAGGTTAAGTTATGGTATTTTCTATAAAAAATTAATTATTATACATTTAGTTAACTAGCCTGTATGCATTTAACTTATTGAACACTATTATAACATGGTAAATATTTTATACTATCAATCTTCCTTTTGCCTATTAATTTGATTACTATCAACCTATATATCCGGTTACTATCATCCTACATATATTTTGAGTATCAATCAGAGTATTTGGACTATCAACCTATATATATTATGGCTATCAATCGACATATATTATGGGTATTAATCTATGGATTCTGATTTACGAGTACACGTACTATGACTATCAATCGATATATAATTTAAGTTTCAACCTGTGTATTCTGACTATCAATAGATATATATTATGAATATTAACATGTGTATTATGTTTATCAACCTACATATATTATAAGTATCAATCTACATATATTCGTTGCATCAATCTACATATATTCTAAATATCAACCTACATTTATTATGACTAAATCTATGTATGTTAATAAAATTTATATAAGTTGATAGTTGAAATCTATACGAGTTCATACATCATCCGAATCTTAAGAGAGATGCATCAGCCGGAAAAGGGCGTAGGTTAGCCGACCGGGTGGAGTCACGGTGAAAAGAAGGTAGGCGACGAGGCAGCGGCTCGACTTTTTTGGCGGAGAGGCGCAAACAATTTTTTCCGGAGTATGCTGATGACACTCTTCTAATCCTCCCAGCTGAGGTGTCACAATTGTTGGAATTGAAGTCTATCCTTGGTACTTTTGCAACAGCTACTGGCCTCAAGGTGAATTTTGATAAGTCATTCTTGGTCCCAATTAATGTGCAGCATGACAAGATGGTCCAGCTTGCGGCTAGTCTTGGCTGTCAAATTGGGGAAATGCCCTTCACCTATCTTGGCCTCCCTCTTGGAACAACCAGACCTGCTGTCTCTGAGTTTCTGCCTGTGCTCAACAAGATTGAAAGGCACCTCATGGGCATTTCCAAGTTTCTATCATATGCAGGCAGACTGGTCTTAGTAAATTCAGTCTACTCAGCCATGCCCACCTTCTTAATGTGTGCTTTGAAAATTCCCTGTCAAATCTTGGATCAGATAGATTGATACAGGAAACACTGCCTGTGGGCATGCGGTGATATTTCAAAAAAGGGTGGACACCTTGTGGCTTGGAGAATTGCTTGTAGAGCGAAAGAGGAAGGGGGACTTGGAATCATTGATTTGAGGACACAGAACACTGCCCTGCTTCTGAAGTTTCTACATAAATTCTACACCAAAGTGGATCTTCCTTGGGTGCGGCTGACTTGGGATCATATGTATACAAATGGTAAACCGCCTCATACAAGATCCAGGGTAGGATCCTTTTGGTGGAGAGATATCATGTCCTTAGCCGAGAATTACTTCATGATTGCCTCTTGTCAGGCTCAAAGGGGTGATACTGTCACATTTTGGAAAGATCAATGGGACCTAGGTATATTACAATGGAGGTTTCCACAACTCCACTCATTTGTTAGAAATGATAAGATTTCACTCAAGAAATTCGTTTCACTCTCCATGGAACAGAGGTTTCATCTGCCCTTGTCTGAGATTGCTGCTGCACAGCTTGATGAAGTGCTTAATTTAATTCTCAGCCTGCATTTGGATGATGACATGAATGATCAGTGGCAGTATATTTGGGGGTCTTTTGAGTTTACTTGCAGAAAAGCCTACCTGGCATTGAGGGGTACCTGTCCTGCCTGGCGCTTACGAAATAGCATCATCTTTGAGGGAGGGCACTTGTCTTTTATGTCTTGGTTAGCTTTGTTTAAGAAGGAGCTTAAGCTGATGACCTTGAGGGTTAATTCAGCAGATAGGGCTGTTTTCAATTCTTGGTTGAGTAGTCTGTTGTAGCCAACTCTTTTTGTCTTTGGGCTTGAAGCCTTGTATACCCTGTACATTTTTTCCTTACATTTATATATAAAAAAAGGTAGGGGGCTCCCCTGCTGTTCCGGTCAAAAAAATTTTCCGGATAGAGCGCGACCCATCGCGCAATATCGTCCTATTTAATAGCACTTTATTATTCAATACGAGGGGCTCTAAGCCAAGGTATATACATATGGTATTACAATAATGCACAAAACCCCTTATACAATGGTAAAAATACAAAGAGTACATATAATCTAACACCCTCCCTGTCTGAATTTGGAGAGATACGTATGCAACATGCGCTGAACTCTCGTATACGGAGTATGCCTTAGCCAAGAAGCGTCTGCCAACTGAAACTCTGTAGGCACATACCACAACATCATCTTGTACCTAAGCTCATGTGTAAGAAGCATCAATGTCAATATGCTTAGTGAGCTCAGCTTCACCGGATCACGAGCAATATTGATAGCTCTTGTGAGTCGACATAGAAACAGAAACATTGAAATCCTCAAGTAATTAACCATTGTAGCCAAGTAACTATTAGGGCAATTAGTAACAAGGTTTAGGTTTAGATTAGTGCTAGTTTAGACTTTTTTAGCGTATTGCTTTAGGATTTAGCCTAGAGTTAGATGAGGTCTGCACATCTCATTGTTTCTGTGCTTACACGTACCTTTTATCGACCAACTGAGATTGTGGAGTGGCCACCATTACATGTGAGAGAGAGGAGAGGTGCTGAGTGTTTTACTGAGCCTTTGCCGAGTGGAAGCGGCAAGGAGCATTTAGGAAAGACAAGGTAGTGAACCACTCGCGGCGTGGGGAGAGCTCATTAGCTATCCACAGAGTTACTTAACAGGGGAGTAAGGCTTTTGCATGGGCATTCTCTTGAGAGGGGCTCAACCAACAAGGACTAGGGATATATCACCGTGTCGGAGTTATGTCCTCTACACCCTTTATATTCTGCATTTACATTTTCTAGAATTACCATGTGTAGTTGATAGGATTGGAACCTAGAGTGCAAAACTTTTGAGTGGTAGAGATAGAAACACATAAAAAACCTAGTGCGCATCTAGGTAGGAATTGGAATAGGTTTTTACATGTGCTTGGAGCCTTCGTCTTTACAACACCTAATTCAACCCCCCTAGGGTGTCACAGAACAGAGTACCCAGGTGGTGGCTGCATATACACCTCCTCACGCAGCTCACCATTAAGAAAGCTGTTCTTCAGATCAAGCTAAGAGATGGACCACTCACAAAAAGAGGCCACAAAAATAAGAGTGCAAACAATGGTCATATGAGCAACATGAGCAAAGGTCTCATCATAGTCGAGGTCATGTTCCCGCCGAAAGCATACAATTGTGGACAATGAAAGTTTCCACTCCAATATGATCTGGCCTAACGGTTCATGGCAGGGAAAAAATCAGGAACAGAAACTTGAATTTGTAACTCACATAAAACACACAAGCTAGAGCTGACTGGTGATGTTCCTCTTCCTCTCTCCTAGTTTCACCATCAATCATAACTTTCAAATTTTATTCAATTGTGCTCAACTTTGTGAAGTGTACAGACAGCTGCAGACCCTAGGCGATGATAATACTTCCATGCGCAAGGAATGCTTCTATCTCACTTGGTGTATAGGATATCCTCCCATGGGTGATGGTAGAGTGGCTGCTTGTGCCTCTTTTGGTCGAAAGTGTGCCTGCGAATCCAAGTGCCGCAATTTGTTCAGCTAAGTGAGTAGTTGCAAAACAAAAACACAGGGCAAGATCCCAAACATCACAATCATTAGCATAGAAAAACCACATACAAATGGCAAGGACTCACCCAATCAGGCCAATTGAACAGGCAAAAATGAAGAGCCCATTAAGATAACCAATCTCAACAATCTCATCGATCTCCTGTTTGGTGAACTTTCCACATCCAGATAAAAGATCCAAGAAAATCGCCCCGATCGCACCGTCGATATTCAGCATCAAATTTTTGGCTTTTGACAAGGTGTACGTCTCAATCTGAACAGCATATTCCATGTACTTTACTGATGGGAAATGCGTGCGAGCATATTTCTGTAGATGCTGCACACGCTTATCCCTGTTGTCCCTGCTCTTGATCCTAATCAACACAGGCAAATGAACTTTGTGCAAGCTCACATGAATATCTGTTTATGATAACATCATGAAAGGGACACTCATTCTATACCTGTGACCAATCCCAGGGACACGGATTCCCTTCTTTTTCATGCCTTCAACAAACTCGTAAGGCGTGAGACCCTGCAACCAAATGATAGACCCATTAGAGTGACTAGATATATGAAAAATGGAGATGTTATAAACTATATGAGAATCTAAGTTGGCTCACCCTATCACATGCATCTTTGAAGTATCTGGCTGCATCATCAATTGCTCCACCAAAACGGCTACCAATTGTCAATAATCCTGTGAGTGCAGCATTCCGTTTTAATATTTGAACCATAAATATCTGTAGTGTATGCAACTGCGCACCAAACGGTAATGTTTGCATGTCAAACTCAAACAAGCTCACCAGACACCAAGCTGGAAACAAGGTCCTTTCCGGCCCTAGCAGTAACTATAGAGTTATGAGCACCGGATGCGCAGGGACCATGGTCAGCACAAAGCATGATGCATATCTGTGAAACACATGAAAACCACTTTTAGATTAGATGAACCCTAGATATATATAGAAAAAAAAACTGTTGGTCAGAACTATCAACCGCTACTACAACTTTAACTCCGTAAAGAAGACAGGATAATAACATCAGTATTTAATATATGCCCATAACTTACCTCAATAAATTGAGTGCAATAGCGAGGAAGCCTGCGTTTGAACCACAAAAGAGAGATAACATCACCAACTCCATAACCCTGTTCAATAATTGTAGACATAGGGACACCAGCATAGCATGGTTCCTCACCTGTTAACAAGTATGCACCCAAAATTACTTCCTCAGTTCCCACGGGGAATAGAGATGTAAAACATAGAGTGCAACTTAGCTCGGTTGGTGTAGCTCCCAGGTGAGGAGCGCACCTTCCCGGGCTCGAACCTGGCTGCGTGCACGCTGAGGCGCAGCCCCTCTGCGGCGCATCTCAGGCCGCCACGGTGGCAACGGTGGGCCCCTCTTTGGCCACACTTGGTGAAAAAAAAAGATAGAACAACATGGCACCACCAATCTAACCTCTGTCATCAGAAATAGTGGAGATGATGTGGGTAGGTGCTCGGACCTTCCCACTCTTGATTGCAGTTTTAAGGTCCTCAGGAATAAGAGGAAGTGTAATTTCCGCAACAGGAGAAATCTTTCCTTCCTCGACCTGCAAATTATATATAGCCTCAGAAGTTTTAGTCCTATATTACACATTATCCAATACCAATGCTTGAAAGTCAATCACAATGCAGAAGAACTCATCTACGTACCAGTTTCTCAAATGTCTCCTTAATAGCACTTTCGAGAGCTTCATATGAAGTAGGCACAATTGCCCCAGCTTCCCTTAGTGACTCATTCTTAGCTTGTGACGATTCCAACTCGCCACCACTCTTTGCACCCTGTTATGTCCATAAAAAAAGATCTCTGGATAGTAAATATAATGTTGTTCTGACAGAAATAAGAGAAAATAAGTGATAGTTTTCAAAACTTACAGCATGGCCAAATTGCACTTCCGATTTGAATAGACGTGTGCATGTCCCACTAACCCATGCAACAACTGGTTTCTGAACCTTTCCTTGTTTCAAGGCTTCAACAAGTGAATATTCGTCTTTTCCACCAAGCTCCCCAAGAACAACCATCATTTTAACCTAATGCCAATAAACATGGAGTACAACAAGAAGTTATTTGTATACCAATTCTCCAGGAATGAGTTACAAATGATAAATGTAAGACATTAAGTTAAAAGCTTTCTTTTATCTTGAGCAATGCCCTAAGATTTTATTTGGGATGTCAAGACTGTTATACAGGAGTAGTCTAAGAAATTTTGAGAGCAAAAAGGATATGATCAAGCTAAAGAGCCACAATAATAACAGTTTATGGATGTCAGCACAGACAAGAGAGATAAATTAGTCAATTACAGGATAGTTCACCATAAAGATCAACGAAGAATATGCGTCGTGCTACATGAAAACTCACACTAATTTCCATATAAAGATGTAAACCAGGTCAAATGGCAAACCTGTGGTATATTATTAAAACGCAGAATGTGATCTGACAGAGTTGATCCAGGGAAAACATCCCCTCCAATTGCAATTCCTGATTAATATTAAATAATAGTTAGTAGACAAGCATTTTGCGTGTCCACAGGAAATAATAAATATTTGCATTTATCCACACAACTGTGTTACCTTCATATATACCATCTGTAACTCTAGCAATGGTGTTGTACATCTCATTTGACATGCCACCCTGTTGATGTAATGAAATGTTAGTTTGTCATGGCCTCATTGGCATTTTGCATGACATATAATCATTCAAGACAACATGCCAGTGATATGATTGCATATGCATTTACATTTGCATATTCTATCAAAACATAAAGCCAAGCATCATGTTCGACATTCAACATTCTAGAATGCTACTTAGCGCAGCATACATATTCTACAATACTTACATCTGCTAAGAAACAGAATATTTGCTCCTTTTAGCATCAGATTGATATTTAAGTATTCATGTCGACAAGCAGAACTTTAGTTTCTTTTACTAATACTGTAACTACTTGAATTATTTTGATATTCATTTGGTTTCTGCAGCTCTTGTTTGGTTTCATCTCTAACTTATCCTAGATTACATGGGAAAACAAATGTTTTGTTGCTTGTATATAGACAAGAAAAAACAAATATTGAAAGAAGGCTGTAAAGGAAGTACCAATTTAGACACAAAACCGACAGATCCAGGCCTGTAAAGCTTGCACTGAATTATGTTGTCTATGTTTCCAGCCGTATCACCAATCTTGAAAGCACCAGCTTGAATTCCTCCAACTGTTGCGGGTCCAATGATGACCTGCAAATACAAGGAACAAATATGCAGATGTCAGTTAGGACATAACGTGCCTGTACCAATAGCAATATCTGGGATGAACTAGAAGCAATTGTTTTTTATAAACTTTTTTGGATGAACGTGATCCTTTATTGATATCATCTGAAAATGTACTGTTTTATGATCATAATATGTAGATGAAACTTCAGGTCCCAAAAAGCAGTTTTTCATGTAAAGCTTAGTAATTACCTTGTTATTAGCACGTGCATAACTAATTAGTTGGGCATCTAATTCAGGAACACCCTCAGCGATAATGGCTACAACTCTTATTGTTGGCTGCTTCAAAGCTGACATTGAAGTAGCAGCGGCACTTCAAAATCCAAAAATATAGTTAGCATGTAGTTATTACTCAAGACAATGTGCTCTTTTGCAAAACAATATAGAAATCATAGCTAACCTCCGGAAGGATGCAAAGTTGATAAAAACATCAGCTTTTGGGTGCGCACTGCAGGCAGCTTCAATTCTACAAAAGATACTTCATAAGTAAAAACAATAGCATACTCATCTCCAACAAAAGTAGAACTATTTTCTTGCTCAATGAAATGGTGCATACAAGGAACTAGAGAACTTACTTAGGATGAACTGGAATAGCAATTTCCTCTTGTCCAAAGAAAAGTCTCTGAAAACCATCAGAACCAGGATTGATTATTCCAGCAACAGATGGTGTTTCTCTCCCTATAAAGAAAAACAGAGTAAGGAAGAAGTAATTAGGAATTGTCATTCAAACAAGATTTAAGTGTCAGATGTGTACCACAGAGGAAGTCAAAATCGAGCATCCGTTGGATAGGAAGTTGCTTGTAATTGTAGAATAATGCTTGGGTAGTTTTCGAGAAAAGTTGACCTGTCTCCATTCTTTTACTTCACCTGTGCAAAAATGAATTAGAATATGATAAAAATAGTTGCTGAACAAATAATGCAAAAATCATAATAAATAGGCCTCCCCACAGTACTTGTAGCAACGTTTGCACAAAGACTTGAAGGATTAAATGGATGAAATGACTAAACAAATTGGTAGGCAATATTGTTGTGCTTAGACAACCATTGTAATGATCAAAACACCCTCCTACAGCAAGTACATGTACAATAAATGACCCTAAGTAACATGATGACTGGCTCCCAACTTTTTCGTAACTGCAGCACTGAGCTACCAGAACAACTACTACCTCCGTTCTCAAATATATGTCGTTTACGACAACCAAATTAATTCATTTATTGAATGTTTATTGACCCTAACTACAATATTTTGAATTAATTTGGTTGCCCTAATCGTCTTATATTTAAGAACATAGGTAGTAATAGTGAAGAAGCATTTACAAGATGAAGCTCCAATGCTAGAAAATACGAAAACTGAAAGCTCTGAACCTACTGGACGCTAATTTGCTTGAATTCTTTCCAATAATTGCTTTTTAAAACATCCAATAAATTAATCGAGGACCAGATCCAATTCTACTTCACAATAAACATCAAGCTAAGGAATCTTTTTTTGGTGATCTCAAACAATGAACTAGAGGTATAACTTGTAGCAGGCACAAAAAGAACAGAATTTACAGTGCTAAGAAAGCTATAAAAACTAATACAAGGTGCATCAAGTCCTATTATACTATGACCATATAAAAAAATATAAAAGCACTTAATAAACAGGACACTCAAATCCAAGTGTGAGCTTTACTTCCGAAATCCTCCGTACACCAAACAAAATAGGAAACTAGACAACTCGCAGAATACCAGTCAATACTTGAAAGTACAGCATAAAGGAGCTGAAATGGTAGCAGAAAATAGGATCTAAAGTACAAACCGCCAGCATATTTTATTGGCATCACTGCCCCCAGCTATTCCCATCATTCATCGTGCCAAGATGGAGCAAACAATACACTACAACATATGAGTTGTCCAAATATCTTTGCAAAGGGAGCAAACTAAAACAGATCGTTGCAGCACCAAATCGCTTTCCCCTTCACGCCAGTAACTTGCCGCTCCCTCTAGGAACGAGCATTTGCTCCAACTGCTTCCTTGACTCTGAAAAAGGAGCTCTCCTCGGTCTCATTTTCCCTCAGATCACAAAAAGGGTTTCCCTCATATCAGAAATGGGGTGGTGGTGGTGGTGGTGGCGTCGCCAAAATTAAACTACACCCAAAATTCGTAGCCCCAACCTGACCAAACCAGCAGTCTCCCGATCTAGAGAGGAATCAAACAAATGAACACCAAGAAGAAGGATCAAATACTAACCCATAGTCTCTAGCACCTCCTTGCAAGGTTTAGCTCGCTCCAAGAAATCCATCTCGGTTCAGGCCTCCTGCACTTACAGAAGCTGGGGCGGCTGATAATGCAGCGGCAGCTCCTGAAAAAGGACCAGGAGATCCCCTCGTCTCCCACGCCCCGGGTCGACGACGAGCTAGACTGCGGTGAGCTCCCGCTCCCCGCGCTCACCATCTCCCTCCGCATACCTCGGCAAGAGGATTGGCCAGCGCTGGTACTAGTTTTGATGAGAGGGAGGCAGAGAGAAGCACCGACAAATTGAAACGGGGCACGAGGGGTCCGTTCGGTGTAAACATCCAATGACTAATATGTATAAAAGGTAAAGATCGGACGGTCCAGATTAATTATATATTACTGTAATCGTGTTAAATAATATATGTAGTACGAACTAAGTAGTATAGGTAGTATAAGGATACTATAGAAAAAAAATAAAATGACAGATTTATAATTTTGATATATCTTTAAATTTGGAATGGCAGATATGTAATTATGGTATATCTTTAATTTTTCATTTTCTTTATTTTTGTCTCTCCTATTTTATTTTCATTTATATCCTTTTATTTCATTTTAATCACAGACGTTCGTCACTTTGTCCATGTGAAATTTTTCATGTTACCATAATACCCCTGCTAATATCTAGTTTATACTACATACCTGCTAGCACCTGCTAGTATGACGCACCGTAAAAGAGCACGTTTGGTTTGCCTCTTTACCTATGTGGACGAAAAAAAACAGACCCCGAGTTTTTTTATCGGGAAGAGAAAAAAACCGGAGTTCACTGATAAACTAAACAGGTTTCTCAAATTTCTCCGAAATTTATCAGATTTATCGTTTTTTCTTTCATACAAAATTTGGAAAAAAAATATGCTCAATTTATACATAAAGTAAGCTAGAATGTTGACAAGCAATCTAAACGTGCTTAGGGTTAGAGGAGATGGGAACTACGGGATCACTGCCCGGTGCCTGGTCAAATTCTTTTTGTTTTTCGAAAAAACTCGGTCGAATTCAGATCACACGCCGCAGCACAGAAGCAGAAGTAGAAGCAGCGGCGTAGTGTGCATGTTGTGGGGACGGGAGCTGCAAACCTTCACAAACGAGGCGCGGCCGGAGAGATCAGTTCAGCGGTGCGTCGCTGGGAAGGACGGGAGGAGCAGAGCTGGGACGGATGGGGGCCGGTGACGACGGAGTAGGCGAAGGCGAGGAGAGTAGTGACTAGTAATCCATGTGGTACGTAAAAGAAAATTGGTTTGGGGCATGTTCATACCGTCTGTATGCAATTGCCATACATCATATATAAAGACAATAACATAGACTATTTCTATAGTGACTTGTCTATCATATTGTCTACAGTTTACTTAATTTATGCATTGGTCCATCTTTCATGGCGATCGAGCATGATCTTGTGTTTCATTTTGTAGCTTCAGTGACTAGTGATCCATGGTACGTAAAAGAGAATTGGTTTGGGGCATGTTCATACCGTCTGTATGCAATTGCCATACATCATATATAAAGACAATAACATAGACTATTTCTATAGTGACTTGTCTATCATATTGTCTACAGTTTACTTAATTTATGCATTGGTCCATCTTTCATGGCGATCGAGCATGATCTTGTGTTTCATTTTGTAGCTTTTTATAGTTGGATCTATTTGACCAAATAGGTATAAATGAGAAATTTGAATTCATATTTGAATGGATTAATCCCCATAATATACACCTCACCATGCTAGAAAGATCTATGTACAGATGTTACATGCTAGTGCTAGACACTAGGCAACAGTGCAATTTAACTATTAGTAGAACGAATATAAAATAATAAATCTAGTTCGACAAATGTCAGTCAGGGGAAGATTAGGTCGGCAGAACAAGGCTTATGTTATTGACTTCCACAACGTCCATCACCTGCTCCTCTCCAATCCAAGGATTTCAATTCTTCTTGTTCCTCCTGCGCCACGGAAGCATATGAGGGACGAAAATGGTTGAAAATGACCCGGATAGACCTTTATTATTTTCACTTTCACATTTCAATACGAAACGAAATCGAAAATGCAAAGATTGAAAATGCAAAGATCGGAAACGAAAACGAACACGGACAAACAGGATCTCAAAAGATTCGAAAACGAACTAATTAGTACGGAAATGTATCGATAACGACGGGATGCGGAAAAAAAACCGAAAACATCGACCCATTAAACCAAGAAATATAACCACGTAGCATCTGGCCCAATGGTTCAGTTGCTTGGCCCAACTAAATATATATCATTAGTGAACACTAATGATTTATATTATCTTTTCTTGGTTTTCAAGATTCCTTAAATATATTTATGTATAAAAAGTTTTTCAAATTATGTACATTATTTATACTATAATATTGACTCCACAGAAAATAAAATAAGATAAAGCATAATCTAACTCCGGTGCAAATATTTGTTTACAGATTTAATTAAGTAGTCATTAGTGGTAATAAAGGCTATAACCTATCATTAGACCAGGCAACCGGACCTACCTGAGCCAGGCTATCGATTTTGAGCGCCTGGGCATGTGCCTGCTGCCTGCATCAGGCAGGTTGGCAGGACCGCATCCAAACAGCACCCGTTCAGCTCATCGCGACCTGCTCCTGGGCCTCCTCCTCCTCGTGCAATCGTCGTGCACCGAACAGACAGCGCAGCAGGAGCAGGGTGGACTTGCATTGCGGGGCCTTACTTGGGCTGGAAGACGGGATATACCGTATTTATAAATAAAATATGGGATATCCCGACTAAATACGGGATATTTAAAAACGGTTGGAATATCAGTCGAACCGTTTTTGTTCCGTTTTTGAATTTAATATCTCGTATTTCAAATTTTATATCACGTATTCCGTATTTGTCTAAAAATTTGAATTCGAGCAGGTTAAATATAGAAAACGGAGCGGTCGGAAACGGGATTCATCTCGACCGTTTTCACCCCTAGCATATCAGCGTCATCAGCACTTCCAATTCTTTGTTCTTCAGTGAAATGCCGCAAAAAGCAGCTCCATTTTCGCCTCTCTCAAATTCGGCAAGCCCGTGGGCAAGCTTCTCCCTTTCTCTTTGCTATTTCTTCACTGCGAACAGAGTAGCATCGAGCAAGTTGCAGCTCGCCAGCTTCTCCTTTGCTCTCTGCTTTACCCAAAATCACATAAAGCATCCAAGCAGCAGCAGCAGATCAAGGTTGCCGGCCGCCGCCGTTTCTCTACTCTCCCGACCCATGAGCAACAAATTCAATTACGCAGCCATGGCGAGCTTCACGGGCAGCTGCGAGCTGGGTGATTCAGAATAGCAAAATAAAAAATAGCATAGAGGGACGATACTAAAACTTTACTTTTCCTATATACGATGTCTAGTCTTTAGTCATACTAGCATGAACGCACGTGCGGCACGCACGTTTATTGATGACACATAGCTGGTTGCACGTGCGCACGCACGTGTGTATATATAGCTTTAGCTATTCTCAAATTTAGAGGCACATTATTTTTCGAGTTAGTTGGTCTTTATTTATATGGAGAAAAACTCTTGAATCTTTTGTCTATTAGCAATACGGGATAATTGTGTGCACGTGGGGAGTTAGGGGCCCGGCCACCTGGCCGGAGGTGGGTACGCGCGGGACGTTGGGTGAAAAAAGTTTTGCGGAGAATGAGCTAAAAGCGCCCGGAACATGCAAAAATTTTGATGATTTCTAGTTTTTCCCTCCCACCAAAGCCCGACAGGTGGATCCTCTGTGAGAGGGTATGGGTGGGATTTTTGGTAGAAAGTGTTTTCAATTCTCTAGGATCCTTTTAGTATAGATGTGTTGTGCTGTTGGCTTGTACATATTCGAAAATGAGCATAAAGATTAATGATCTTCAAGTTGAAAATATATGTCTTTTAGATACATAGATGGAGTTTGGGAATAATAACTTCTCTTGAATGGATTTCTGATGTAGTCAGGTGTCTTCCATATTTGGCTAGATCTGTATAAGGCCAGTCTCAATGAAGGTTTCACGAGAGTTTCATAGCATTAAATTTACTGATGTGGTAGAGGAGAGAAGGGAGAGTGTCATTGTATGCGAGAGGAGTTTCATCACCATGAAACTCTTCTGGCACGATTAGTCTAGGCAACTGTGTAGTAAAACTGTGCACTGAGACTGGTCTAAGTATATGTTGATTTCTCAAAGTTGTATCATGAATTATATGCACAATATGCGAGGCCATCTTATAATCAGAATCACGTACAATGTGTATTGTAATTATTTATTGACATATTGTGTCTATCATGATCCAGCTACTTCCATATTGAGCTCGAATTTTAGTTGCCTTAAGCCATCAACTTAACATAGGCATTATCAAAGTTAGCTATATAATGTTGGACAACTGAGCACAACTCAATTGGTTAAGTTCCTCATGGTTGAACCTGTTTATTTGAGTTCGAATCCTTGACTCAATATGGGTATTTGGATTTCCTAGATGTATTTTAAAAATTAACAACACTATTTTCCAGGCTCGATCTAGTCCTTCCCATTCTAGGCTCAACAATAATAGTTGTGGTAGTCTCCATCTATACATAAGCAACCAAAATAAGACAATGGCATGAAAAATCTTTGTGTGTTGATGATATCAGCACAAAAATGTTATTTGTGCGATTTTGGGACAAGGAGCTCGAGCTATATGTATCATGGTACAATAGTATCCAACGATGGTATGGTCGCAAGTTATATATAGTATTTTTAAGAGCCCTTTTATGCATAAGCAGTTGCATGTAATATAAGCAGGTACATATAACCCGAGCTCCTTGTCCCAAAATCACACAAATGATCATTATAACACGAAATACTTTCAATTGGTAGCAAATTTAGCAAATGGCAGATAGAGAAAAACATGCATTTTTCAAATTGAGGATGGAAGTCAAATAATCAGAGGCGATTATTAAGTCAAATAATCAGAGGTGATGATCAATTGAGGTCTTATATAACATAATTTTACCAAGATGTTTTTGGACCTTTGGATTGTGAAGGCTTCCTTTTGATAGAGAACCAATAGAACAAGATGCCATAAGTATCAAGTGAAGAAAATGAAAAACTGGTGTCTGCATTTATTGAAGAAGAAGTAAAAGAGGCTATATTCCAAATGAAACACAACAAAGCACCGGAACCCGATAGATTTTCTAGCGAATTTTATCAGGCATTTTGGGAAGTATTAAAAAGCATATCATGAATTTGTTTAAAGAATTTCACAATGGAGTATTGCCGCTACACGGCCTAAATTTTGGGATAATAACTTTACTACCAAAACAAAAGAAGGCAACTAATATAAGGCAACTCCGTCCTATATGTTTATTGAATGTGAGTTTCAAAATATTCATAAAAGTGGCCATAAATAGAATTACAGGAGTAGCAGAAAATCTAATCGCCCCCTCACAAACAACTTTTACGCCTGGACGAAACATAATGGAAGGGGTAGTAGTACTCCATGAAACCATACATGACTTACATAGAAAAAAGAAAAATGGGGTCACCCTAAAATTAGATTTTGAAAAGCCATATGACAATGTGAAATGGCCATTCTTACAATAAACACTAAGAATGAAGAGCTTCTCAGAAAAACAGTGCAATTGGGTGAGTTAATATGTATCGAAGGGCAGTGTCGGAATAAAAGTAAATAATGAGGTAGGCAGATACTTCCAAACCAAAAAAGGTTTAAGGCAAGGGGACCCACGAGTAAAGAAGGCAAGGGCAAATTACTAGACTAATACGTCATTTAGTAGATGATGGATTGTGTATCCTACAATATGCAGGTGATAAGATTCTTTTTGTGGAACATGATTTTGAACAAGACAAGAACATGAAGTTGCTTTTATGTGTATTTGATCAGCTCTCAGGCTTGAAAATTAATTTCTATAAGAATGAATTATTTTGCTATGGAGAGGCAAATGATCATGAAGAACAATATACACAATTGTTTGGTTGTGGAATTGGGGAATAACCTTTTTGATACTTGGACATATTGATGCATCATAAACGTATTAGCAGCAGTGACTGGAAAGTAATAGAGGACAATTCGAAACGAAATTGAGTAGCTAGAAGGGTAAACTTTTATCATATGGAGGAAGGCTAGATTTAACTCTATTTTAAGCAGCTTGGCACTCTTTATGTGTTCCATTTTAAAGGAAAAAGTCATAGATCACCCCCTCAACTATGAGGGTTGGACTACATAACCCCCCAACCTATAAAATGGTCTACATCACCCCATGAACTTTTCAAAACCAATCAAATTACCCCCTAAAGAAATTTTGAAAAATCATAGTAAATCATAGAAAAATTATAAAATAGAAAATTCAATTGTGTTGGATTCCAAACGAGTATATCTACACATTGAACATATAATATGATATGCTTGAGTACATTTTTTACAGCTATGGAGAAAAGCATAGATCTAAAGCTACAACAAAAAAAATGTACTAAAGCATACCATATTATATGTTCACTGTGTAGATATACTCATTTGAATTCCAACACAATTGGATTTTCCATTTTATAATTTTTCTGTGATTTACTATGATTTTTCAAAAATTCCTTAGGGGGTAATTTGACCGGTTTTGAAAAGTTTGGGGGATGACATAGACCATTTCATAGGTTGGGAGGTTATGTAGTCCAACCCCCATTGGTGAGGGGGTGATCTAGACTTTTTCCGTTTTAAAATACCAAAAGGAGTTTACAAAGACTAGATTATTTTAGATCCAGATTCTTTTGGCAAGGAGATGGACTCAAAAAGAAATAACAACTAATGACATAGAGTACCCAAAGAACATGGAGGTTTGGGGTTCCTAGATCTAAAAATACAGAATCTTCTAAAAAAGATCTAAAAATACAGAACAAATGCGTATTAAGTAAAAAGTTATTTAAATTGTTGAATGAAGAGGGTACATGGCAACAGTTGTTACAAAACAAGTATCTTAACACCAAAACACTAATTCAAGTACATGTTAAACTCGATGACTCACATTTCTGGGTAGGTTTGATGAGTGTCAAGGAAAAATTTTTGCAATATGGCAATTTTGTTTTGAAAAATGGTACTCAAATCAAATTCAGGGAAGATAAATGGTTGGGTTCCTATACTTTCAGGGATCAATACCCTATTTTTTTACAACATTGTGAGAAAGAAACATGACACAGTACACACATTTTGGGCAGTTACCCTCTTAATATCTCTTTTCTAAGGGCCTTAATAGGACCAAAACTTGAAGCATAGGAGAATCTAGTCACAAGGATTGCGGATATGCATTTAAGAAATGAGCCGGTTATCATTAGATGGGGCTTACATCAAAATGGGATTTTTCTCGGTTCAATCAATGTATAACACAATCCTAGACGCAAATACTATCACTAATAATAGATATGTTTGGAAAGAAAAAGTTCCCCTAAAAATTAGAATCTTCATTTGGTTCCTACACAAAGGAGTTATTCTCACTAAGGATAACCTGGTCAAAAGAAATTGGAGCGGAAGTGAGAAGTGTTGCTTTTGTAATAGTAATCAAAGTATACATCATTTATTTTTTGTTGCATCTTTTCAAAGGTGATTTGGTGAATAATTGAGATGACATTTAGTTTAAAAGGACCTAGTAGTATTTTTGACATGTTTTTTGACCGAACAGCAGAGGAGTATTTCCGACATGTTTGGTGGTTGGCTAAATAGGTTTCAAACCAAGACTATTTGCCAAGTCCTAGTACGGTTGTATGCCTTATGTTGGGCAATATGGTTAAGCCAGAATGATATTATTTTTAACGTATCATCTATATGCTCTCCTATGCTGGTAATCTACACAAGCACACACTAGATCAGAACATTGTCACTTTTCCAAAAGGAGGGAAAGAATGCTTTACAACAGGCATGCCGGTTCTTGGAAAACTCGACCCTGCATATCTTTGCATCAAATGGGTGAAAGTTTAGCAAGACTATTCTAAATCTTTTGTGTTTCCCCAGTCATTTGCTAGACAAGTCAGTGTGCGCCCTATGTTGTAGAGGGAGACTACATGTAGTGACATTCTATTTTGATGGCCACATTTGGTTGGTCATTCGGTGTTTCATATGTGATAGATGGAGTCTACACGTAATGAAAATTTTATAATAATTTTTTGTTAGATTCATCCAACGATTAAGAGATCGGGACAATTCATTTGCTTAATGAAATAAAAGTTCAAATTACTACCCTCAAATATAGACAAAGTCCGGATAATCCCCTAAAGTATGATTTGGTTCATTTTACACCATAAAGTATCTCAATCGGTCCAATCTACCCCTTCTAAGACTTGTCTTTTTTTGTTTCTCTATGTAAAAGTGGCGTTTTCAGTTCAAGTTTAGGGGATCCCTGTTCACCATATAAAGTATTTTAAAAAATATAATATGAAATTT
>OAMR01000203.1:157815-169708 GCA_900205405.1 Echinochloa crus-galli | reverse complement strand
TGTAACGCGCTCAGCTCAAGCTTATTAATCAAGCTTATTGGTCCTGCATGCATCGTTTTGGAAGTAAGTAGTAATAGTTCCTTCAAGACTTCCAATAATTAATCAGCTGGAGCTGTCCTACAGATGTGGTCGCAGGCGCCTGCTTGCGGTTGGCGCCGGCCGGTCCGGCGAGCGAGCATGCAGAGCTAGCTATGGGGCAGTGACAATGCAGCAGCGAGCCAATAGCCATGGCCGGCCAGCAAGGCAGGACGAGTCCACAGCTCCAGCAGGGACATGAAAGCGAGAGCACACCACACACCACCATCAGATGTCCAGATGCATGCTTAGCTATTAGCTGCCTGATGCCCACATGCATGGAGACAGCAGGCACTCCGATCCTCTCCGCCCGGGCTACGATACCGTCCATGGCGCCGGTCAAGCCCCGCCTTCGTTCTTTTCCGGTGGTCCGGCGGCAGCCTCGTCGTCGATCCGTCGCCCAGCGGAAAGCTCCAATCATTTATACATCTCAACCACCCCTTAATTTCTCTTTCTCTTTCTTTCTTTCGGCGAAGAAAATGTGTAGAGAAAATGTTAATCTGAAGATGCTAATCTCTGAGCCTTCTGTTACTTCTAGATGGAGGTACAGATGAAGCTGCATTGGATTGACTCTCACTGGTCACAGAAAAATTTACTCCGTTAGATACATGGGTCATAGAAAAATAAAGGAGAATGCATCCTCTGAAATTCGATCAGTGTTAGAATAGCCGCATTGTCACTTTGTAAAGAGAACCATGAGCACTAGTTCTGTTATCTTATTCTTCTTTAAGTATTTCTTTTTACCTTTGTACTAATCATCATAAGACATGAATTTGCTTTCTTTAGTTAACTGCCCATTTTGCATCATGATTAACCTTGTTTTGTGTTTACTTGGATACCAGGTTGCATCTGGCTTCTCTTTTCCATTTTGGGATTTCTAGTCTTTTGTCATTTTGGCATTTGGTGAGTTTTGAGTCTCGTTCTTTGTATCCATCATTGAATTCTAAAATTCTCTTAGCCATACTGTTATGCTAGTTAGAAAACATTTTCTCCTTCATTTCGTGAATATTTCTAACATGTATGTAGTAATTTCTGGTCCTTTAGCTCCAATGAATCATTCAAATTAAAAAAAAACAAAAAAAAGATAAAACAACCTATATACATCACAAATACAATTTTTTATCCATTATATACATCACAAATAACATGCTTTCCCATTATATATTTATATACATCAAACTTTAAAGTCAAACATACATGTTGTCTCGATGTTGATTGGTAGTTGTGGCTGCGATGGTAATCCGCAATACACAGCCCACATATAACCAACATATAAGCAGATTAACAAAAAAATAGAAACATATACATGTACAAAGCCCACATATAAATTTCTACAACAAATCCCTGCCCGGCGATCTTGCACTCAGCCTGCAGATCGAGGAACATTCTGTCAGTCCCTGCCAGTTGCCCTGTTCTTGAGGAGTTGTTCGTCTTCTTTGAGACGGTTTCGGTGATCGATGAGACAAGCAGTGATGTCTTCTTCAGGTGGTTCTGCGGGACGCCGTACTTCAGGTACCTGTGGTATGCCTGTGGGAGTTAGTGCCAAGGATGATCATTAGCATTCAGAGATAACATCAGCAGAAAGAACAGTAAATTACTACAGAAAAGCAGAGGATTCAGAACATTACATGCATCAGCAACGCATTGTGGATGTTGATCCAGAAAACCAGCTTGTCATTCGTCATCCGCCTCAGATCAACACTCTCCAACCGGTAAAGAATCAACCTGAACGAAACTCCAATGCACAATCGAACACATGCATGTCACAGGACTGACAGAAGAACTGAATTTTTTTGTTCTCACCAGTTTCAGTGCATAAATAAAAACCGTAAGAACAGAATAGCTCTTACTTGTAAGTCTGGAGCAAATATTACACTATGTCAGAAATCCTTATTGGAGACGCTTCTACACACTCAAAGGAGACGCGTATTTTACGCGTCACTAAAGATGCGTCTCTAATGTGAAGTCATTGGAGACGCGGATATTACGCGTCACTAATGACTGATACATTGGAGACGCGTGTTTAGTGACCCGCGTCACCTAAGATGATCATTGGAGACACTATCTAAGGTAAAACGCGTCTCCAATAAGGTCATTGGAGACACGGATTGTAGACCCGCGTCTCCTATAACTAGTTATAGGAGACGCGGGTCTACAATCCGTGTCTCCAATGACCTTATTGGAGACGCGTTTTACCTTAGATAGTGTCTCCAATGATCATCTTAGGTGACGCGGGTCACTAAACACGCGTCTCCAATGTATCAGTCATTAGTGACGCGTAATATCCGCGTCTCCAATGACTTCACATTAGAGACGCATCTTTAGTGACGCGTAAAATACGCGTCTCCTTTGAGTGTGTAGAAGCGTCTCCAATAAGGATTTCTGACATAGTGATGTTTAATTTTGCTCTAAGTCAAACTTATCTGATTTTAATCAAACTTACAAAAGTATATCAAAATCTACCATACTAAATAAACGTGTACATACAACACAATTCATGATAGATTTAATAGAAGTAATGAGATAGAGTAAATATAGGTACAATATCACACAAACTTGATCAAAGTTAGAAAAATTTGACGTGTGACAAAACTAAATGAAGGGTACGTCGCACCACGTATCGGGGCATGTTTAGTGCATCCACATGGTGCCCTCAATGTTTAACGACCCATCTCACATCACATGGATCCACACTCGTAGAAAGTGAAGAATGGTCCTATTTGTACAACGTGTAAGTTCATCGCAAGGCGCAAGTGCAGGGCGAGCGAGTGGCACATGAAACAGGGTGTTGTTGGGCATGATTAGGCACGATGCCATTGGTGTTGAATGAATTAGCAATCGAATCTATGGCTCCTATGTTTAGATTGTACACATGTCAAATGGGTTATGGGATGCACAAAGGCAATGTGGAGGTGGCAATGCATCCATCATGGGATTGACCTATGTGACTAAGATGAGTATTTGGTTGGGTGAGCTTGGGGTTTAGGGACTGTATATATGTTTTAGTTTCAAAAAAAAATTGTGAAAAGAGAAATTGTAATTGTATAAGTCGAGTAAACTATGTTTAGAAAAAAAAACTTTTGCAATGGAGTTTCTTAAACACTTTATTTTAGAAAATACAAAGATGGAAGGGTGGGATTTCGCTGGGATATCTCAATTGGTGTGTCATGGTGATATGTTGAGCGGGCTAAGGCAAACGTGGAAGAAAAGGGTTTATCATGGCGGGTGGAGGATGGAAGGAGTAGGTGAAGCGAACGAAGCATTCCCCGTCCACCCATGACTCATTGTCAACGTGGACTATCTAGACCAACCCTATGAGCCATAGGAATGGACTTTTGGGTTTGTGAATTGTAGGTTCAGAATAGCAATATGAGAAATAGGGCAGGGGACACTAAAACATATCATTTCTATTCTATATACATCTAATTTTTAGTATACGTGTTGTGATGTTGTCTTATCCATGCTTGAAAATGAGCATAAATATTAATGATTCTCAAGTTGCAGCTATATGTCTTCTAGCGACATAGAATGAGTTTGACAATGGGGTGGAAAATAATAAATTCTCTTGAATGGATTTGAGATGTAACCAGGTGTATTCCATATTTGGCTAGAATTGTACAAGCATGTGTTGATTTCTCAAAGTTGAATTACTCATATGCACATATGCAGGGCCATCTTATGGTCAAAATCGATGCATGTGCAACATGTACTCTAATTTTTTGTTGACAAAATGTATCCATTATGCTCTAGGCGCTTCAATATTGAACTTGATTCTAGTTGCACTAAACCATCAACTTAGCATAAGCATTATCAAAGTTAAATTAATATAATGTTGGAAAACTTAGCAAACCTCAATTGGCCGGTTAGTTTCTTCATGGTTGAACCAGTTTATCCAAGTTCAAATTGTCCATTCAGTACAAATTTATTTTAGAAATTAACAACATTATTTTCTAGGCTCTATATGCCCCTTCTCATTCTAGGTTCAACAATAATAGTTGTAGAGTTACCATCTATACATGAGTAACCAAAATAATACAATAGCATAAAAAAATATTTGTGTATTGAATGATATCGGGAAAAAATATTTTTTGTGTAATTTTGGGACATGGAGCTTTGGTAATATGTAGCATGACATGACAATATCCAACGATGGTATGGTGACAAGTTATATATGATATTGTCAAGAGCCCCTTTCTGCATAAGCAATTGCAGGTGATATAAGCAGTTTTCTTATGGTTGTGTTTGGTTCATGTTCAGAACGTGCCACAGCTTGCCGCGCCTAGCCTTCGCCTACGTTTGGTTGACACCGAACCTGCGGCAGCTTGCGGCACGCCGCAACCACGTAGACAACCACATAGTACATTTTTCTCTCCGTTTCTCGCCAAAAGTTTGGCGCTTCTTTTGCTCGCCGCATGTTCGGCGCCATCTGAACCGGGGTGTGGCTAGCTCTAGTCACTAGCCAAACAAACCCTATGTCCGTGCGCTCTTAGACACCATATCATCTTCCACTTCCAAATTCATAAAAAACGCAAAAACCCCTAACTAATTGTTTAAATAGTCTTTCAATAAGCCATATATACTGAGGGGCGGTAAAAATGTATCCTTTTGAAGTGGTGCAAGTTAAAACATGCATTTGAAGCTTACTGGTTAGTTAAAATCACATGAGATTCATAAGTTTCATGTACCAATTAACACTGAAAGTGCATCTAGGCACTTAATTGTTTTGGTGATTTTGGATGACTACATGATTTGTATTTAACTTGTTTGTTTAAGAATATGAGCAGTGTTTTATTCTTATGGATATTCATGTAACATATTTATTGAAGAATGAGAGCTCATTATTGGCACAAATGATATGAAAGCAAACAAGTGATGGTGATCCCATGACATCGAAAGATTAATAATGACAAGTGAGTAAAGATGACAAAAGAGACAAGAGCTTATGCTAATTAGTTGGTCTCACCTAGAAGGTACTTGTCAAAGGCTTTTGGGATAAATTATGTGAAGAAATTAGGATTTCTTTGGGCTTGATCCATAGCTATGGTTAGAATCAAATTGAGACATGATTACTATAGTATACAAGTGGTCTCAAGTACATGGAAGCTCATGGACAAGTTATTTACCAAAGACCACATACAAGATAATATTGAAGATATTTCAAGATTAAGCAAAGCAATGGATTTCGATGTGGATTTAATGATGATGCAATACAAAGTGGATCTCAAGTGGCTAGATATGGTGAAAGAGTTAAGCTAGATGGGAGTGTCCAGGTACCAAGCAAAGAGAAGGGCAAGTTGGTCTTGTAGCCGAGGGACTTTGCTAGGGTGAAGACTAGCATCATGGTTTAATCTCTATGCACTAATCAAGCCTTACGAGTGAAGCTATGCAATGCGTCTAATTCTTTATTGATCATATATTGGAATGGCTTATGAATTGGTCCATACACTTGGAAATTCTAAGCCTAGCTCAAGATTGGATTTGCTCAAGCAAGAAAAGAATGTTGAAGCCCTCAATGATGAGAATAATCATGTATGGCATCGTTGAAGACTTAGAAGCTCAAGAGGAAGATTTATTTGCTATTTAATTTCTTGAGTATAGGAATGCCGTACTATCAAGAGGGATGCAACATTTAGTTGTGGGATAACACCAAAGTGCTCAATAGATCAACCCTTGTGAGATAGCCTTGAGAGTGTAGTGTTTGGGGTTAGTGTGCTGTCAGGACCCAAACCGGTCTGACCGGTTTGGGAAACCGGTCTGACCGGTTTCCAACGGCTATAACGGCTAGTTTGGGAGTTTGGGGTATTTATACCCCTTGGCCCTCTCCTTTGAGGGCTGCTGGTTCCCTTGCCTTCCTTGCACGCCTAGAGCCTTCCCAAGCACCAGCAAGCTCTCCCCAAACCTCTCTTTGTGAGAGTTGATTGATTCTATCAATATCTTTGGATTTGGGTTGAGAGAGATCTTGTGAGTGAGCTAGAGAAAGCTTGCTAGAGCTAATTGCAACAGCAAAGAGTGAATCCATAGCTTGAGCACTTGCGGTGAAGTCTAGCAACCATTGAAGCATTTGTTACTCTTGGAGGTGAAGCCTCCTAGACGGCTAGGCGTCGCCGGTGAGCTACCGTGTTTGTGGTAAGCCGCGGATCGTTTGTATAGGCCGGCCTTGCCTCCTTCGTGGAAAAGGGCCACAAGCTAGTGGAACCGAGGAAAGTGGCTTGGAGTGGATAAGCCCGCCTTTCGTAGGCCCTCAACGGAGAGTAGGATTCACCTTGTCTTTGTGACGGCCTTTGTGGCATTGGTGAATCCGAACTTCGGGAAACAAATCATCGTGTCTCTTTATTGGTTTGCCTCATAAGTTCAATTCTAGCATTTATATTTGCTTCCGCTTCGATCTACTTGGTTGTGCTCTACTTGTGTGCAGGGACTTTGTGAACCTGCTAGAAATCACCTACAGGAGATGCAAAACAAGTTTGGTTTGTGCTAGAACTCGTAGAGGTGGTCATACACATATTTGTGTGTTTCTGCAGGAAACCGGTCTGACCGGTTTGGTAAACCGGTCTGACAATACTATCTTGAGTTCCTGACCCCAAACCGGTCTGACCGGTTTGGGAAACCGGTCTGACCGGTTTTGGTACTGACAGTGTGAAAAAGTTTTGTAAATTGCAGATTCACCTATTCACCCCCCTCTAGGTGACATCAAGGTCCTTTCAATTGGTATCAGAGCTTGGCCTCACATCCAAGCTTAACCGCCGTGAGGAAAGATGTCGACTTTGTGTGAGGTAACATATGAGCCACTAGCTAGTGACGGCTCAAACTATTCCACTTGGTCCGCTCATGTACTTAATGATCTTCTAGAGCTGTATTCACCAGCGGCTGTATTTTCTCTCATGTACTTAATGATCTTAGGGCTTTGAGTCCTATTCTTGAGCGGGTTGTAGTTGAAGGCATTGATCGTCAGTGTTGATTGGAACGTGTCCAATCCAACCGAAGATGAGATGAATTGCTTTCAACTCAACGCTCGTGTCGCTAACTTCTTGTTTGATGTTGTAAGTAAGGAAATTAAAGAAATTATCCTAGATGATCAAGCGACTCTATTCGATGTCCATCTCGCGTGGACTCGAATTGAGAAACTATGTGTCAACATCAAAAGCGGCAAGCAAGTGGATACAAGAGCTAGGTCTCATGAGGAGTGCTCTACATCAGCAAATCCAAGCACCAAACCTCATGTGACCACCACAGAGGTGCAACAAGGGCAAGAATGCTCAGCTGCACCCTCTCTGCAGAAACCGGTCCGACCGGTTTCACAAACCGGTTTGACTGGTTTGGGCAGAAAGGTTGCAGCTGGCAGCAAGAAGGGTGGACGTCGCCGCGCAAGCAAAGTCTCAAGTGCAAAGGCATTGACATCCTCTGTTGATGAGATGTCTCAGTGCTTCATGGCCACAAATGACAAGGAAGATGAAGCGTCAAAAGAAGCGAATATCCAAGCTCTCACCGAAGAGCTTGAAAAAGTTAAACTCATCAACGCTTCCTTGGTTTGTAAGTATGAGGCTGTGGTTGATGATTATGCTTGTGCTATTGACTCTATCTCATGTGTAGCCTCCGTGGAGAAAGAAAACCAAGTGCTCAAGCAAAAACTTGGTATGGTGACTAGTGAGCTTGAGATGCTACAAGCAAAGCATGACGAACTTAAGTGTTCTCATGACAAGCTCGTAGAATCTCATGTGATGCTAGAGGTTGCTCACGAGGTTGTGGTAACATCGGTAAAATTATTTGAGCCCCAACCTCACATATGCACATGTTCTCAAATTCAATATAACTTATCATGTGCTAACCCATGTTGCTCTCAAGCAAAACAATCTTGGTATGATGAAGTGTGTGTAGAGTCTTGTGACGACCTCATTGCCAAGGAAAATGAAGAACTCAAACAAGAGGTGGAAAGACTCACAAAGGACTTGACAACACTTGAAAGCAAGTACAATGCACAACCTTCTCAAGATAACCGTGAGACCATGGTGAAGAAGCTTGAGAAGGGATCAACCGTGCAAAGCCCTCACATAAATCAAGTCAAGTCCAACACAAGCCAAGATCAAGGAAAAAGTAAAAAGTTGGCTCACACCAAGAAAGAAGGCAAGCCAACTCTCTCCAAAAGGCAAAGAAACATTGAAAAGAGAAGATGCTTCGGGTGTCTTGAGAAAGGACATCAAATTGCCTCATGTCCAAGCAAAGTGGGACTACCCCAAGAGAAGCCATTCTTGAAGTATTGTTCCACATATGCCATATGGTGCTCCTAATCGCTCTCTAGTGGAGCAATATTGTGTCAAAATTGTAGGAAACCAATCTCCGATGCAAGAAACTCAAATGTAAGTGTTTGGCTCTGCAACACCGGATATTTCCGCCAAACTACCGGATATTTCCGTCGCATTTGACGGAAATTGTCATCTAGGTTGGAGATTTCCGCTGAAGCTGCTGAGTCTGGCAAAACCGGTCTGACCGGTTTGCCAAACCGGTCTGACCGGTTTGGCCCAGACACATGCAACTTTAGCACAATCAAGAGAAATGGAGAAGCAAGTAATTTATTTCATAAACTTCTCACTTTTGGCATATGTACATCAACTCACATCTATGTGATAGTAAGTTTTCTTGGCACATTTTTAATTGAGCAAATTTAATTTGTGCCGTTGACCGAATGTTGATCTAATTCTCCCAAATCCTTCACAAGACCATGTGCGTGTTACATGTCATCCACTCATGATGCACGTATTTAGGGGGAGATTATTTCAACATTCGTGTTCTTGAAGACTAACGTTTCTTTTAAGTGAACTTGTAGTCTCAATCATGAGAGGTTAAGTCTCTCAACTCAAGTTGTCAAGTCCGATCTTTGATCCAAGACGGTAAAAAATGTATCACCACATTTCTTGGATTGTTTTTCTTAATTTATGCCTTGACAACTCACCATAATATAGCTTAAATTTCTTGAATTGTTCATATTGTTCAAAATTAGTGCATATGAGCTTATTTCATCCACCTCATCACATGTGCACTAAATAAAAGGGAATTTGATCTATATTATGAGATTTCATACTTTATGACCTATTTGCCATCCACATTCAATGGTCATTAAATATGAAATTAAATGTTGTGCAAATTAATGTTTTCTCTCTCTTGTCAAATTCTTATCATTATGAGGGAAAGCATGTGGATTAATATTGATTATATTGCACATCATGGGCAACTAGAGGCGAAGGTACGTTTTCGATGAACT
Organism: Echinochloa crus-galli; assembly: GCA_900205405.1. Taxonomy (NCBI): domain Eukaryota; kingdom Viridiplantae; phylum Streptophyta; class Magnoliopsida; order Poales; family Poaceae; genus Echinochloa; species Echinochloa crus-galli. Next base: position 160,377 of record OAMR01000203.1, on the reverse strand, counting down.
AGTTTTTACCTTGTGCATCTAGGCTCTATTATGCTAGTGTGTGCATGTGCATGCATTTATATTGTGTATCATTCTTGCGTACCTATTTAGATATTTGTTTGACATCTTATGAACTATTGACTTTGTGTCAAAAGTTGTGAGATATGAGCCAAATATGCTAAAATTGGTCCTTAAGCCAATATAAGTGCATGTGCCTATGTGACATAGGATAAGTTTTTGGAAAACTCAACTAGCATGATAGGTTGTATGTGTTTTTGAAAATATTTGGATTTTGGTCTTTTGACCTTTGTCGATCTATTTGTGACTATGGTTAAACTTGCTTGATTGATGGCTAGTCACAAATAATAGACTCTCTCAATCTTTTTCAATATCATCCATCTTTTCATATCTTTCGGAAGAAACGAAAGAAAATGGATTTTATTGCAAATCTCTCTTCATCTATGGACAATCTTGAGATTTTGGACACCATGATCATCATATAAAATCTCAAGACAAGTAAGCAAGCTTTGGAGAACAAGATCATCTTTGTGTGGCTTTTTCCTGCTGACTGGGGGAAACCGGTCTTACCAGTTTCCCAAACCGGTCTGACCGGTTTGGCCCAGTCAGTGGGTCCACCTGTTAAACAGGTCGCCCGTGATTTCCTCTCTCCTTCCCTTCCATTCACCACGCCCCTCATCTCTCTCCTCTCGTCTTTACTGTGGAGGCGCCCCCAATGGCGATTTGAAGATTCACCCAAGGAAAAGGAGGATTCTTGGTGGGATTGGAGTGCCCCAAGGCTGCTACATTGGATCCCCATCAAGTCTTGGATTCAAATCTTCATCCTCTCTCGTTCTCAAGGCACTCAAGGTATTCAAATGCTCTCATCGCCCGATCTACTCACTCGATGAATATCTCTTGAAACCATTTGGTAGAACTTCTTCTGGCATGTCTAGGAACCTATCCCTAAGAGATGAATCAATTTGGTTGGCTACATTTTGCGGACCGACGATTTGTGCTTTCACTGCACAAACCGGTCTGACCGGTTTGGCAAACCGGTCTGACCGGTTTGAGCAGAGGCAGCCCAAGTCCCTGTTTTGCACCGTGTTTGCTCACATATGGACTTGGGATATCAATCTTATCAATTTCATATCAACTTCTTGATCATTCTCTGTCTAGATTGGTCGCCAACTCGTTTTGGCTCAGCGCAGGCAAAACCGGTCTGACCGGTTTGGCAAACCGGTCTGACCGGTTTGGCTCTGAGCTGACCCAAAACTTGTTGCATGCTCTCAATTAGATCAAATCTTTATCAATCTTGTTCCTGGGTATTTATTCCTTCATCATGTTTATCATAGAGAGGGTGACAAGCATAAAAGTCAAGAAGGATGCCAAACATAAGCCATTGCGTCCTCCTGTTCCTCACAAGTTTCGGATGCCTTCTCCACCACAGGATGAGCCTCCACAGCACCCAGATCCTTAGCAGCAGCAGCAGCACACACAGCAGGGAGGCGACCAGACTCAGCAGCAGCATAGTCAGCTGCAGCCGGGGCAAACCGGTCTGACCGGTTCCCCAAACCGGTTGTTGACGCAAATCGGCTTCTCACGCCAAGCACACAGCAAGCCGAATCAGCTGGCTTCACACGTGCCATCTCCATGTTCACTGGTATTTGCAAAGGTCAGAGGGATGTTGAAGTGAGCATTAGGCAGCAGAGGATTGAGAGCAAAAAGACTAGGGATGCTGTGAAGAGATTACATGCCAAGATGAGCCCGGATGATCCTCCATCTCCCATCTCTCCTCCACTTGAGCTACCTGAGATACCCCCGCTTAGAGACATCATGACCGATCACATGAATGCGGGTTACTTTGAGTAGTACGGTGACATCTTTGGGTATGGACACGTTGGGTTGAGCTCACAGCATCCACCACCACCTCCTCCGTCAGTTGGTGCTCCAGGGACTTACACCTACATGCCTACTTCATAGGGTGACTTGTTTGGCTCCTCGTTTGGAGTTGCACCCCCAGGACCGACCTATGGAGCTGCTACACTTCCGTCCACGTCATATGGCTATGCTGGCACTTCATCTTCGATGGCGGGAGTTCAGTTTTCGACAGCACCATCTCCATCTCCTGGAGACTTTGCTTCACAGGCAGCGGCTTCTATTTTGGTACCACTCCAGCTCCTAGTCAGGGTATGTTTAGCACATCTATATCTCTTTCCTTGTCTAGCACATCTGAATCACTCTCACACTACCACACATATACATTCGATTGAGTGAAGGTTTTCATTGGACCACTACTTCTTCGTCAGATGATCATAGCCCGACCTTCTAGTTGCAGTGAAGAGGTGGATACTTGATGGGAGGAAGACTACAAGCTTCTCCAGGCCCTTTATGGATGATTGATGACAAAGGGGGAGAAGAATGGATTAAAGCCTAGTTTCTAGTCTTGAAGTCGTTTATGAATTTGGATGTAATAAATTCATACTCTACCTATTTGTGGACTTGAGACATTGTAATGTGTGCTACTATGTGTGTTAAACTTATTTATATTTTAAGTGGGCAGGTGATGATGTGTCAGAAGAGGCA
>OAMR01000203.1:141714-154225 GCA_900205405.1 Echinochloa crus-galli | reverse complement strand
TGGACTAACCCCTGCAGAAAAATCGTCAAATTCGAATGGGAAAGTCCCCAAATCTACTTCACATCGGAGACAAGCCACGACCATGGATGCATTTGAAGCTCAGGGTGGAGCAACATCCCATGTACGCACACTTTTTCAGTATATTACAAATAACCCGGACAGGTCGAAGCAGTTCCACCCAAGCCAACACTACTGGATGAACGAATGGAAGACAGAAGTTGCATCGTTTGAAGCACCCTCTCCAAATCGGACGGTGACAAGAGCAATCGAAGGAAGGAGAAGTCTCGCTCATGGACATAAAACACGAGCTCTCACCGTGAGGCAAACCGGTATGTATCCTATATTTCCCTTTCCAAAATTTTATTTCCATCATTGCATTTGCATATTTCCCTTTCCAAACTTGAATCACCCTTGCATTAGAATTAAGAGAGAACAAATAGGAAAACTTTTGAGTAATGGGCGGTTCAGCCGATCTCTTGAGTTCGGCCCAACCTGCCCCTGTATCCAAGTGTGCACTAACCTGCAGGGTCATAATCAGAGGAGTACTGTTGGCTAGCTATACCATTCATATCCAAATCTTTTCACCCTATGCCTCATACTCCACTTGCAATACCCGTCCACCCAGCAATCACACCCATATATCCAGAACCAAATTTCGTGCAAACTCCATATTTGGTCAGTTCATCTAAGGGTTTCACCCTTGATCGATCCTGACCTATACCCTCTACCACGAAATTCGCCCCAGCCAGCACAAAAGCATGATCTCTACCACTCCACATGCCTGTACATTTCACTTCATCACAATGATGGCAGCATGGGAGTGGTGTGATTTCATTGATCCTTTGGTCATGTTATCCTGTCCACAAAAATCCACCAAAGTTCCCATACCTTTGTGCTTGACGAGGGTCGTAAGAGGAGGCCAACAGGGTGAATATCACAGTGGCTCAGTCGAGCCATGGTGATTCAACCAAGTTTCTTCTCCTCTCACTCGCCTATGGGTGACACTCTGGATGCATGGAGGAAGCTAGCTTCAGTCAGGTATGCACGTGTACACTCCTTGAGTACTTCTCTCTCAATTCTATGCAATGTCTGATTCACTTGCATGAATAAAAACATAAAAACAACAAAAATATTTTATTTTCCCTTGATCACTATGCTGCTTTCCTTGAAAACTGTTTGTGGAGGTCTTAACTTACCCCACAAGAAGGACTAACACTGTATGGAGGTTACATCCCTGCAAGATCGACAAACACCAAACAACCAAATACTAAACTTGATCCTATAGTCCTTCGGGTATTGTCGTTCAAACATTTTGCAGGCATCTCGTGGTCTCTATTCCTAAGGACAATCAAGCACATTCGGTACACGAACATTGGTGAGGTTAGGGACACTCCCCTACCTCATTACATGTCTCGGCACCGACGAAGGCCAATTCAGAGATCACTGACACCGATGTTCCAAGCCAAGCTTGGGGGAGAGAACCCCACGAGGTAAGTCCCAACCGTATCATTGCAAGTTGCATCTTTGATCTGGTTTTGATTTCATTTTGAATAAAAACTTAAAAGAAACAATGTTCCTCATTGGTCATAATACCTACCAGAGCCATATGATAGGATTAGTTCTAAACTTTCTACCATATGCTGCTTGTTCGTTTATTCCCATTCTCATTATCAGGCAAGGCAAAACAATGGTTTTATGCTACCCATGAAGCCATAGATTGATGGGATAAATGCGCTAGCACATTGTTGCTAAAATTCTTTTCAGTTGGCAAAACCTTCGCCTCCAGAATAAAATTGCTAGTTTCTAGGAGTCAAAAGATGAAACATATTTCTGCTTGTCCTCACCATGGTATGCAAAATGGGTTCATCATCCAAGAAAAGCATGCCAAGTGGCATGGCAAAAATATGAGAAAAAGAAAAGCGCGTGTCAAAAGACATGGCAAAAATATGATCAAAAGAAAAGCATGCAAAAAGGCATGGCAAAAATATGAATAAAAGATAGCCCGTCTTAGCGTTGGGACAAGGGAACCGGTGAACACACAGAAAGGGATGAGAAGGGGTGCCGGTTACCCTGAACCTTGGGTCCTAGGACACCGGAACTAACGTGATGGACTACGAAGACCTAGCCGGTCTTTGACTTAGCAATATATAAGATGCTTGTATGCCTCATCCTTTGTCCCTGAGCCACACAAAAAGCCAAATTAGATGTTAGGATGAAAAGAAGGCAAAGCCTTTGGTGAGGATTCAAATACACTTGAGTGATTGAGTGTGCCAAGGAGGAACTATTTTTTTCACAAAAGGGTGAAAACTCCGAGATAGGATCCTGAAAAGAGTAGAGTGGAATAAAACCAAGTTAAACTGTTCAGCCTTTCAACCGCCCAAGATAAGGAGATTGCTATAAGCCCCAAAGGTAAAAAGGTGAATTAATACCTTGCTAGTGATTCAAGTAAAATTTGAGTAACTAGTTGTTTATAAAGTTACCTGCAAGAGAACGGACATTGTAGCAACTCCTGATCCACCGAGCCTAAGTTTTATCTTTGCTTGAGGACGAGCAAAGAGCCAAGCTTGGGTCCAGAGGGTGGGTGTTGGCGGTCGTTACAACCCAGTTTCGACCACCAATACTCGGGAATAAAAGAGGTTTTATGTAACATTCCATGTACTTAGGTTTTAGTTCTAATAAAATTCCATGAGTTTTGGTGAGTGTTGCTTTTGCAGGTACCACATTGCGAAACACGTGCTTTAGGGGCCGGAAATGACCGAATCGGCCGAACGACACGTTCGGCCGGTTACCCACCTTAGCCGTACGGGCCGCCAGGAGTCGTCCACGTCACCGCCAACCAAACGAACACATCAAATGACAAGTGGACGCCCGCCAACGCAACCCGAAGCCATTGACACGTCATCCTGGGCCCAAAGAACAAGTTCCCCATCAGCAGAGGCCGGCCCAGGAGCACCACAAGGTAGAGGCGGTGCTGGGGGGGCGTTCTGGGCTGAAAGCCCAGTTCGGCCGAACCCACCAGTTCGGCCGAACCGCCCCTGCTTTCCTTGAAAATGGTTTGTGGAGGTCTTAACTAACGGCTAGTTTCCTTTGAAAACCGGTCTGACCGGTTTGGGAAACCGGTCTGACCGGTTTCCAACGGCTATAACGGCTAGTTTGGGAGTTTGGGGTATTTATACCCCTTGGCCCTCTCCTTTGAGGGCTGCTGGTTCCCTTGCCTTCCTTGCACGCCTAGAGCCTTCCCAAGCACCAGCAAGCTCTCCCCAAACCTCTCTTTGTGAGAGTTGATTGATTCTATCAATATCTTTGGATTTGGGTTGAGAGAGATCTTGTGAGTGAGCTAGAGAAAGCTTGCTAGAGCTAATTGCAACAGCAAAGAGTGAATCCATAGCTTGAGCACTTGCGGTGAAGTCTAGCAACCTTTGAAGCATTTGTTACTCTTGGAGGTGAAGCCTCCTAGACGGCTAGGCGTCGCCGGTGAGCTACCGTGTTTGTGGTAAGCCGCGGATCGTTTGTATAGGCCGGCCTTGCCTCCTTCGTGGAAAAGGGCCACAAGCTAGTGGAACCGAGGAAAGTGGCTTGGAGTGGATAAGCCCGCCTTTCGTAGGCCCTCAACGGAGAGTAGGATTCACCTTGTCTTTGTGACGGCCTTTGTGGCATTGGTGAATCCGAACTTCGGGAAACAAATCATCGTGTCTCTCTATTGGTTTGCCTCACAAGTTCAATTCTAGCATTTATATTTGCTTCCGCTTCGATCTACTTGGTTGTGCTCTACTTGTGTGCAGGGACTTTGTGAACCTGCTAGAAATCACCTACAGGAGCTGCAAAACAAGTTTGGTTTGTGCTAGAACTCGTAGAGGGGGTCATATACATATTTGTGTGTTTCTGCAGGAAACCGGTCTGACCGGTTTGGTAAACCGGTCTGACCGCTTTTGTACTGTGCTGAGTTCCTGACCCCAAACCGGTCTGACCGGTTTGGGAAACCGGTCTGACCGGTTTGGGAAACCGGTCTGACCGGTTTGGGAAACCGGTCTGACCGGTTTGGGAAACCGGTCTGACCGGTTTGGGAAACCGGTCTGACCGGTTTGGGAAACCGGTCTGACCGGTTTGGGAAACCGGTCTGACCGGTTTGGGAAACCGGTCTGACCGGTTTGGGAAACCGGTCTGACCGGTTTGGGAAACCGGTCTGACCGGTTTGGGAAACCGGTCTGACCGGTGCAGGAAACCGGTCTGACCGGTTTGGGAAACCGGTCTGACCGGTTTTGGTACTGACAGTGTGAAAAAGTTTTGTAAATTGCAGATTCACCTATTCACCCCCCCTCTAGGTGACATCAAGGTCCTTTCAAACATTAAGGTATAAATTTCATATTGAATATATATTGCAATCCATCATTTTGCGCATGCAAACTGTTTGGAAGGGCAATTTTTTAGAAAAAAAAACAAACTTTATAATAGCCTAGTCTCTATAAAGATCCACGACAATGTCAGTGTGATCACTATGGTTTTAATAGTAACTATTAAAGTGTCATGTAGTAAGATGATGATACGGTTGTAGAGATAAAGAAGAGAAAGAAAATAATTTCTCATAGAATAAACTATCTCATGCAAAAAGGGGAATGGAGAAAGAAGGAGAGATGATTTAAGAGAGTTTCTATGGGAAATGCAAAAAGGCACTTCTACTTAATTGATTATCTTAGTTCCGGGCATGAGTAGTCTTTGGTAATCTGATTATTTTGAGACGAGCTAAACATGCGCCACTGCAGTTTCAACGAGCAAGAAACCAACGATCCATGTGCTTAGAAAATTGACTTAGTGCCCAAAAGAATGGCTCAGCGTGCATGACGCGGGCGTCATTGGTCAGGCATCCACGCGCCTGGTTGATGGTTTGGTTTTGGTGGCCTTGTGTTTGTTGGTCCATGGGCGGGGTTTACGTAGGTCACACCGCAGCAGATCGGCGAGACCGTGGTTTGGTCGTAGGCGTGCATCCTCAAGCTGGGCTCAGCGACTGATGGCCCCCCGCAGACCATTCGGGCCCACAGGCAGTGAGAATGAAGAACGACGTGGCCTGCCTGTGGGTATCTGTCTCGCAAGTCTACGCAGGGGGGCGGCACGTGCTCTCGTGCCGCTGGGGGCGTGCAGCCGTGTTCGATTAGGCGCGGCGCCACTTGGACGTTGAATAAATGAATCCGCAACCGAATCCGTGGCTCCCATTCCTGGTACGCATGGCCGCATGGCGCTTGGGCCGAATGGACCATGGCTCCCACGCTTGAAACCGGCCCACATGTCATTGACCTGGGCGTCGGAGGTGGGTAGCATTCGGTTAGGTCGCTGTGGGCTTTTTCGTCGGGTGGAGATCCCGAGGTCGCGGCATTGAACGCCATGCGGAGGAGAGGAGACAGGAGAGGGCCCTCTGCTGTCTCTGCGCGGGCGGTGGGCCCCGGCGGGCAGAGACAGAGTTCTCACGGTTCAAGCTCGTGTCGGCCTGTATTACTGTACATGGGTGTTGACACCAAAAATTGGCACCAGGAAGAGGCTGACATGTGGGCCGGATTTGGTAGAAGGATGCCATTCGGCTAAAAGGGTTTTTTCTGAAGCATTCGGCAAAGATGCTCTGCGGTCGGGAACGCGTCGCCATTCGGCTGAAATATTCGGCAGAGATACTCTGCGGTCGGGAATGCGTCATCATTCGGCAGAGGCAAGGAACTTTAAAGACAAAAATGTGAGGAAATTTTACCAATCATTGGAGCATCGGCAGGACCTGTACTGATTGCTGGCTGTTGTTCTTTGGACTGAAATCAAAAAGAAACAAAGCTGAGCAAAACACCAAAAGCATTATAGTCAAAGAAAAAGGACTCTGACCTTGGTTTTGCTACTTGTTCTTTTCTTCTTTACAACCGAGGGAGCAGCTATAAGGAGGGTTTTCCTCTTGACAGATGATGGTCTAGTGAGTATTGGATCTGAAGAAGCTTGTCTAGCCATCAGCTGAGCCAAGGTAGGGGATTGGTGCCCCAAAGCAGAGATTGGGCCTGCAGTTTTGTATAAAATTACCCTGGCAAGAGGAGCAGGTGTTATGTCCTGCAAAATAATAGAGTCAGAATTGATTGGGGCTAATATTGTTAAGAGAGACAAAGGAATAAGCATGTTACCTCTGCAGTTGGCTGATAATCAGACATTAATTCAAGGCAGAAAGGATGGATTGGCATGTTGAAGATATGATCATGGAATTCTTGCCACCAGAGAGTGAAGGAAGGATGAGCAGATATTATTGGCACAAAAGGATCAGGTGCATAAATAGTTCCACAGCATTTATAGTTGAAAATCCTTCTTGTTTCTGTGAAATCCTTGACTATCTCCCTGGGCCGGAGGAATTCATGGAGAAATAGCCTAGGGGGCACTTGGCCACATCCCAACTGTCTAGCCATCATGTTTGGCTGATAATATTCATAAGTGCTTTGGACTAGCCTCCCTCCACAGAATTCGGCTGGCAGGATGCAGGGCTGGATGAAGGCATTAAAAATTGCTACAGATTGTACATCAGTGCATCCAGTCTCAAAGCTGAATTCGCAAGGGAGAGTAAGGTTGTCATTGTCCAAATAAGGGAACCAAAGAGGATTGGCAAAACCCCTGAAGAAGAGCTCAAATAGTTCACCGATGGTCTTGTTGATGGATACAGTGGAGGCAGCTTCTCCATAAGTTTGACAACCTTTGGTTCTTCGGGTTTCTCCTTCTTTATAATTGATTGAAGGGAAGTCTCGGCTGTTGAGATCAATAGCAACGATTTGGTGCATATATAATTGCAGCCACATCTGGACGAACCACCAGGGACCATTGACACAGGGGATCTTCTTGCTAGTGTGCATCAGGTGGGTGGTTTGGTTGAGCATATGGTAAACGCTTCCCAGGAGGTATTTCCCAAGTGGGATGACTTTTCCAGCAGCCAGCTCTTCAGCCATCACAATGTGATTCAAGGTTGGCTCATTGGCTTTGCCACAAAAAACTGATCTGCATAGCCACATGTTCAGGAAAGCTCTGTATTCGACATCAGTCAGAGGACCATCAGACATATGATTCTGGATATATCTCTTGTATCCAACCCCTGTTCTTACTCCTGTCTGCTTGGAGGAACCTTTATGGTCATATGGATGCACAGTTCCTGTAACATTCAGGCCGGTCATCATGTAGACATCGGCTAAGGTAGGGGACATTGGGCCATGGCCGAAGAGAAAAGCATTTGCACCATTGGACCAGAAGTGGCAAGCTGCGATCAGAAGGTTCTCATTCTTTGGTGTTTCAGCTAGAGATAGCTCCAAGCAATGAGAAATACGAAGGCTGTCCCAATTCTGTGTCTGGGGACTTTTATCGTCAGAGATCCTTTTGTACCAGTTTCTCCATCCGGCGATTGGGGGCAAAGGCCAGTTCTTGAAGGCATCTTGCCACTCCTGAGGTTTTGTCAGTGAAATCTTAAAAGGAATCCGCTGAGATTCGGCCGCAATGATTTCAGAAGGATCTGAATCTCCTACGGGACCGAGGAAATAGGATGGAGATTTTTCCTCAACAGGGATGAGGATTTCGGCAGCTAGGGCCTATCAAAGGGGATGAGAAGAAATTTAAAATGCAAATCGAAAGAAGAGTGCCGAACATGCTTGAGGGGATTGAAGTTTACCTGGAGAGCAAGATCTTGGTCCGCCATTTGAAGGTTGGATCTTGGAAGACGATGACTTAGGGTTCGGATCCGGATGAGAGCTCTGAAGATTCGGAAGGAAAAGCGGGTGCCGAGCAGAACCAACTTGGAAATGTTAAGTGCTTTTGGTCAATTCCGAGATAAAAGTTACCTCTTATCCCGAAATTGAAGGGGCATGTGTTGACACCAAAAATTGGCACCAGGAAGAGGCTGACATGTGGGCCGGATTTGGTAGAAGGATGCCATTCGGCTAAAAGGGTTTTTTCTGAAGCATTCGGCAAAGATGCTCTGCGGTCGGGAACGCGTCGCCATTCGGCTGAAATATTCGGCAGAGATACTCTGCGGTCGGGAATGCGTCATCATTCGGCAGAGGCATTGTTCCGCAGGCGAAGAGTGGTAGCATTCGGGAAGACATGATGACGTGGATCAACATAAGGAAAAGGCCGGTTCGAACAAGGAAAGCTATATGGGCACGAAGATTCGTCATTTATTTTTAGAAACAAGTGTTGTAGTCGTGTCCGACTAGGAGTTGTATCAAGACCTGGGTATAAATATAAACCCATGGCAGCTGTAAAAGACAATCGAATCAATCATACAACAAACCGGCCCCGTGCCAACATCGAGTCCTTTAGTCGAGTCGTCGAGTTCTTCGAGAGGAGTCATCGATCCGTCGACCTCCGTAAGTACCGGCAACCTTGTATCATGCTTAGTATCATGCGGTGGATTTAAGCTTTGATGCAAGTAGTCTTGTTACCATGCTTAGTATCATCCGGTGGATTTAAGTTGTGGTTTCAAGAAGGTTCCTCTGTTAGGTCATGAGCCATGCGGTGGGCTAAGATCTAGTATGGACCAAGTTATCGGCTCTGTTAGATTTCGGCAAGATCTAACAGATTCATTAAGTTACCCCGTGTTGCTCCTTTTTTACTATGTGCTTAATTCATGCAACACACCTTTGCCCAATCTAGACTGGTCGGGTTCGGTTCTAGACCGCAAAACGATGAAAGAACCGCGGCGTCCATATAGCCGAATCCGAAACAGTCTAGGTTGCCACGTGTCGCGGGTTCAAGCTTGTCGGCATCGTGTAGATCTTGACAGAACCGGGTATCATGCGGTAGATGCAGGTTTTTGGGTCGTCTTAGAGCTAATCATCCGGTGGATTAGAATTCGATTCGATCTGATAGATTTATCTTTACCGATTAGGCTTGTTCCTTCGCCATGGACCCCGATTCGGCTAAATAGCCGCATTCGGTAGTGCTCTCACGAGTGAACGTGTGTTCGTGGGTTTGCATTGGACAATGAATGCTTTTAGCCTTTCACGATTAGATTGTATCATGCGGTGGATTGATCTAATCTGATTAGTGGCGTGGTCACAAACAAGTCGTATCATGCGGTGGATTAACTTGTTTGCTATCATGCTTGACGGGTGCTGCTTTCGGCCTATGCATTCTTGTTTTCAATGTAAATTCGTGACTGTGTTGTGGGTTCGTAACTAAACATTGAGTGCTTTTAGCTTTTCATGATTAGATTGTATCATGCGGTGGATTGATCTAATCTGATTAGTGGCGTGGTCACAAACAAGTCGTATCATGCGGTGGATTAACTTGTTTGCTATCATGCTTGACGGGTGCTGCTTTCGGCCTATGCATTCTTGTTTTCAATGTAAATTCGTGACTGTGTTGTGGGTTCGTAACTAAACATTGAGTGCTTTTAGCTTTTCATGATTAGATTGTATCATGCGGTGGATTGATCTAATCTGATTAGTGGCGTGGTCACAAACAAGTCGTATCATGCGGTGGATTAACTTGTTTGCTATCATGCTTGACGGGTGCTGCTTTCGGCCTATGCATTCTTGTTTTCAATGTAAATTCGTGACTGTGTTGTGGGTTCGTAACTAAACATTGAGTGCTTTTAGCTTTTCATGATTAGATTGTATCATGCGGTGGATTGATCTAATCTGATTAGTGGCGTGGTCACAAACAAGTCGTATCATGCGGTGGATTAACTTGTTTGCTATCATGCTTGACGGGTGCTGCTTTCGGCCTATGCATTCTTGTTTTCAATGTAAATTCGTGACTGTGTTGTGGGTTCGTAACTAAACATTGAGTGCTTTTAGCTTTTCATGATTAGATTGTATCATGCGGTGGATTGATCTAATCTGATTAGTGGTGCGGTTTCAAACAAGTCGTATCATGCGGTGGATTAACTTGTTTGCTATCATGCTTGACGGGTGCTGCTTTCGGCCTATGCATTCTTGTTTTCAATGTAAATTCGTGACTGTGTTGTGGGTTCGTAACTAAACATTGAGTGCTTTTAGCTTTTCATGATTAGATTGTATCATGCGGTGGATTGATCTAATCTGATTAGTGGCGTGGTCACAAACAAGTCGTATCATGCGGTGGATTAACTTGTTTGCTATCATGCTTGACGGGTGCTGCTTTCGGCCTATGCATTCTTGTTTTCAATGTAAATTCGTGACTGTGTTGTGGGTTCGTAACTAAACATTGAGTGCTTTTAGCTTTTCATGATTAGATTGTATCATGCGGTGGATTGATCTAATCTGATTAGTGGCGTGGTCACAAACAAGTCGTATCATGCGGTGGATTAACTTGTTTGCTATCATGCTTGACGGGTGCTGCTTTCGGCCTATGCATTCTTGTTTTCAATGTAAATTCGTGACTGTGTTGTGGGTTCGTAACTAAACATTGAGTGCTTTTAGCTTTTCATGATTAGATTGTATCATGCGGTGGATTGATCTAATCTGATTAGTGGCGTGGTCACAAACAAGTCGTATCATGCGGTGGATTAACTTGTTTGCTATCATGCTTGACGGGTGCTGCTTTCGGCCTATGCATTCTTGTTTTCAATGTAAATTCGTGACTGTGTTGTGGGTTCGTAACTAAACATTGAGTGCTTTTAGCTTTTCATGATTAGATTGTATCATGCGGTGGATTGATCTAATCTGATTAGTGGCGTGGTCACAAACAAGTCGTATCATGCGGTGGATTAACTTGTTTGCTATCATGCTTGACGGGTGCTGCTTTCGGCCTATGCATTCTTGTTTTCAATGTAAATTCGTGACTGTGTTGTGGGTTCGTAACTAAACATTGAGTGCTTTTAGCTTTTCATGATTAGATTGTATCATGCGGTGGATTGATCTAATCTGATTAGTGGCGTGGTCACAAACAAGTCGTATCATGCGATGGATTAATTTGTTTGTTATCATGCTTGACGGGTGCTGCTTTCGGCCTATGCATTCTTGTTTTCAATGTAAATTCGTGACTGTGTTGTGGGTTCGTAACTAAACATTGAGTGCTTTTAGCTTTTCATGATTAGATTGTATCATGCGGTGGATTGATCTAATCTGATTAGTGGCGTGGTCACAAACAAGTCGTATCATGCGATGGATTAATTTGTTTGTTATCATGCTTGACGGGTGCTGCTTTCGGCCTATGCATTCTTGTTTTAATGTAAATTCGTGACTGTGTTGTGGGTTCGTAACTAAACATTGAGTGCTTTTAGCTTTTCATGATTAGATTGTATCATGCGGTGGATTAATCTAATCTGATTAGTGGCGTGGTCACAAACAAGTCGTATCATGCGGTGGATTAACTTGTTTGCTATCATGCTTGACAACGTTCTGTCTTGGCTATGACAACAATGGGGACCTGACGACTGATCATACTCGTCTGATGCAAAGCTACAAGGTGCCTGAAGGAATCACTCAGGCATTCGACGGTCCTGTTGCATTCTGGCTGTGATAAAATGTGATACGCCCGCTGAAGGGATTTGTGGGCTATACAGTCTACCCTCTATTCCTCTGTCTTTTCCGTGGTGCCGCTCACAATGCATAATGAGGCCAGAGGGTAGGGACCTATTTATAGACTCCACTTCTAGGCGCTAAAATTATTCCACCTGTGTTCCGGAAAATCCGTGTGACTCCTGAACTATGTCACCAACCACGATCAGACATGTCAGTTTTATGAGTCTAAAATATATTAGTCCCTAACACACATGTGTGAGTCATGTGCCATGACCAATTGTTTATATGAGATTAATTCCAATATGATCATGTGGGTTAACAGCCTGTAGAGCCGATCCTACAAAACAAACCCAGTTCTTCCGTTGTGCTGTACCCCGGGTCAAACATGTATGTACATAGTAAATATTCCAGTAGAGTTGATCTCAATAAATTCCTCCACTGTATTCCAGCACAAACGTCCTCGGCACCTCGAGTACAAATTCCTCGAGTTACATTCCGCAACAATAATTCCCTATCATTTGCATCAATACTTATTTCCACATTGAGGTGCATAAATAATGACCATAATATATATTATGTAAATGAATGTTGAAAGCCACACATAAAATTCCAACATCTCCCACTTGGCTGAAACATTTCAGTCAATAACATGAAGTCCCATGTCTCTAACATGCTTAGAAAATAATTCCTGACTAAGGGGCTTAGTCAGTGGATCTGCAACCATACTAGTGCTAGGCAAATAAACCATACGAATAACCTTGAGTCTATTTATTACATCACGAATGTAATGATATCTTCCCTCAATGTGTTTGCTTTTACTATGAAATTTGGGATCTTTGGAGACCTTGATCGCCGCCATATTATCACAAAAAATAGTGACAGGTTGAGATGCGCTTTCCACGACCTTAAGTGATGCAAGAAATTCCCTTAGACATACACCTTCCTTTGTAGCTTCAGACGCAGCAATATATTCAGCTTCCATGGATGAAAGAGCAACCGATTTCTGCTTCCTGCTACACCAAGAAATAGCACCTCCTGGCAATGTGAATATATAACAGGTGCCAAGCTACGAA
>OAMR01000203.1:111311-135523 GCA_900205405.1 Echinochloa crus-galli | reverse complement strand
CACTATATACTATATAGTAGTAGGAAGATTTGAATCATAGAACAAATTGGAGTTTGACCACCCAAACCAGATGGGAATATATGACTGTAATATTCAAGTAAATCTTTGCTTTAGTTATTTACATTTCTGCAGTCTGATAAGTAATTCCAGGATAGTCTAGCAGTCCTTTTCCCATAATGTTTTTTTTTCTACTGAACAACTACGTTCATGTTCCTCCTGAATCTTTCAAATGCGTTACAGTAATAATGTCTCATCAATTCACAATTGTTTGCGCATCTGGAAATAATAAACATTTTTTGTTAATAAAAAAACTGAACATTGGGGTCTGAAAACTGAAATTTCTAAGAAAAGATCTATTCTTTTTGTGACAGGTTTAAGGTATCCTTTCACAGTTTCGCTTTGTTTCCTTCCTCATACATTTAACATTCTTGATGCCTTGCTCAGTGATTCTACCCAAATTAATTCACTTGTACAGTACCTTCAGTGCTCTTTTTTAGAATCATGATTGCTCAGAACTGACGCATTCTTGTGCAAGTGTTGTCAGGATACATGAGGTCTAGATTAATGGAA
The DNA here is from genome assembly GCA_900205405.1 of Echinochloa crus-galli. Classification (NCBI taxonomy): domain Eukaryota; kingdom Viridiplantae; phylum Streptophyta; class Magnoliopsida; order Poales; family Poaceae; genus Echinochloa; species Echinochloa crus-galli. The sequence goes on along the minus strand of OAMR01000203.1, from coordinate 134,953 downwards.
TTATCTTTGCTGCTTTGCTGATTTCATATAATTCAACCTTTTCTGGTCACACATGAAGACATTTGTGATCAGGATAGTTTGGTTGCAAATACCTGAGCTTTTTATGATTTGTTGACTCCATTTTGTAAAATAGTAAGGTTTTGGCATGGACATAATTGAAGGTTTTTCTCGTCACACATGGTATGTGATCAGGCTAGTTTGGCTCCAAGTAACTGAGGATTTTATAGTAAGCTTGCTTCATTTTAGAAGATAGCAAAGTTTTTGCATCATTATTTATGACGAGGAAACTAACTCTGTCTGCTAGGTAATTGAAGTTTTTCTATTCATGCATGGCATTATATGCAACTTTGGTTAACTTGTAGGCCATCTGAGGATGGCAGTCAATGGGACAAGGTCACAATCAAACTACAAGAATGGTATGGCACGCTTCCGGATTCGAAAGCCCGGGCCACGTTTGAAGCCAGCTTTGTTCGGCTTGCTGTGTGCTTGGCGTGAGGTGCGGATTTTACGTCAACAATGGGTTCGTCGGATAGTTCCCCTTCGAACATGGCCGCACGCTCACATCCAAGAGACCAAGACAAATGAAACAACCTTGACATTTTGACAAATCTAATTTTTGATGAAAATGTTGTGTGTAGTAGGAGAGGTGCGTGTATGATTGAAACTGAGACCAGGAGAGCTCTTTATAAGCTTCTGAACGAACAGGAATTCTCAACATGCGGTTGACGAAATGGCAAAGATTTGAATCCAGAGAGAGAATTCTGGCTATTTGATTGTCAAAAGATAGCCTTTCCCCCCACTTTGTATATGCCCTTCTTTTATTATTTGTCCTTGTGCTGGTCTTCATCTAGGCGTTGTACCTGTCGTGTATAATTTTACTCATGCTCCCTTACTAAAAAAGAAAGATGTGCATTCCATGCTCTGGAAAGAGAACCAGGGGTCACAAGGTTGTATCCAAGACCGGTTAGTCTTGCTCTCATTCCGCTTCCTCCCCTGTTAGTTTTTCCCAATGTACTACACAGTCAGCATCGTCCTTTTTCTGATGAAAATGCATTAGCTTCTGTTAACAATCAGTCAACTGCTAATTTATTTGCTCGGCCTCTCCTCTCCAAGCTGACCATCAGTACCTCCAGCACATCTTTGATGGATTTCCTCCTCCCATTTTCTAGTTGAGAGCTACCCTTCCAGTTGCAGCCTGTCTTTCGTTACGAACAATGCAGCATGGACCAAACAAATGCATGCCATCCATGTATAGCGACTGGTCAGCCGGCGCGTCGCGATCTTGCTGTTAAGCCCATCAGCAGACGGCGGGCAGAGATAACGCTCCCTGACGCTAACACCCAACAAACACCAGTACGTAGGTGTCAACGTGCGGATAGCTCCATGTAGCAGTCACTCATCAGCTGGTCACCCGTCACATAATGATTCCTTTAATTGCAGTCCACCTCCCACGGAAAGATTAAAACTTGGTTGCGCCAAAGACTGAAAGGAACAAGAAAGGGGGTCTGGTTGGTAGATGAATTGGTACATGGCACAGATGCCTTACCAGATCATGTCCTTTTTTTGTTTTTCGTTTTGAAATGCTTTGCAGAGACTTCAAGTCAAAGCAAGTCAGCAGGGGAGCTTTATCTCCAAAAGGGACAGAGAAAAGAATTATGATAGGATAGGACTAATCAGTTAGTTATGCGGTTGTAGCATTTGGAGGCTGTCATTGATGCAGGCAAAGACGGTGCAACAACAACGTGTCAAAAGAATATGTGCTACCAAGCTTTGCATTCTAGATGGATGTGGTTGTGTAACTGAGGTAAGCTTCGATAATGAATCAAGCGTTGGATTAGCGCATGATCATTCCCCCCTATACAACCTTTTAGTCACTCGGGGCCAAAAATGACCCTCCAATGGGGTGACTACCCAGGTGACTAAAATTGGTAGCCCACTAAATTTTGGGGCAAAGCCCACAAATCTAGGGACCCTCTATCCTATCTCTATCTCTCAGGGGCAGCAGGAGGTCAAGATCTATCCAATCGTTGTCTTCCCTGCCTTGAAGCCGAGCGGCGCGATCCCCGCCTCGAGTAGGAGCCCCGCTCCGGCGCCGCCGTCCTCTCCGTCGCCGCCGGCCGGCATCCCTAGCGTCCTCCGCCTCTCCTCCGCGGCGCGTATCGCGGCGTCGATGTCCTCGAGCAGCCGCCGCGCGTCCCCTCCGTGGCGACATCGTCCAGCGCCCTGTCGTGGCGCCCGAGGCCGTCTGGCCCACCCATGGCGGCGCGGTCCAGGACTCGGCCGCCGGCGTCGACCACCGCCCATCGGAGTTCGCGGACTGGAAGGACGACAGTGCTGTCGCGGTCTCCGTCGTGGAGAGGGAGGCGGTGGCTGCGGCCGCGAAGCCCAGGCTGGTGTTCGCGTCGCCGTCCAGGGGGGAGGCCACCACTGAGCTCAGGAGGAGCGCACGGAGGAGCGGACGACGCGGCTGGACCGGCCGTCGGACGCCGTGACGGCGTGTTCCGCGCAGCGCCGGGCCTTCTTGGTGGCGTCGGCGACCATCTTGGTGCCGTCGGCGAGGACGAGCGCCCCGGCGGCAACCCGGGTACGGCGACGAGGCTGAGCGAGTGGAAAGGGCGTGCGGCGGCCACGGGTGGAGGAAGGAAGAAGAGGCGGCGGCGCGCTGGGGAGGAGGGCCGGCGACGCAGCGGAATCTGCCGGGCGGCGCGGTGGTGTGGGGGCGGCGGCGAGCGAGCCCGTCGGGAGGAGGGAGATGGATGGCTATGGCCCCACTGGTCAGATAAATAGGGGCTTGTTTAGTCATTTGGGTTGGAGCACACCTTTCATTTGGGCCTCTAAATTTCTAATGTTGGCCCTCAAAATGAAATATAGAGAGCTAATTTTAGTCATTGGGCTGGAGATGCTCTAACTGGCCAACAGCTAGTTCCACACTTCCACTTGATGACACACTTACCTTCGTCGACCTGTACATGTTGGAGTCATGTGCAGTGCCAGAATTATTTGGCCATGCATATATATATTCTATAGAGTACAATATGAGTATGAGCACCTGGGTCCATCTCATTCATATTTGGTCTTTATTTTTCCAACCTACACATCTATTATCTCATCTTGCCAGTATCTTTTTGGCCTAGATGAGCTAAATATGCACAGTGCCTTTTGTTATTCTTGATGCATGTAGCGGCCAATCACCAGTTCACCTGTCGTACATCATATATACTCCAATTCATAACAGGAATAACTTGGGGTCATCTTATTCGTGTGCCCAGGAATGAAAATGTATTGGTTCTGTCATTATTTTGCACATCGTACCCCCTCATCGTCGGATCCCCCAACCTCCGCGTTGTTCCTCCATCTGCGCAGTCTCGCCGGCGCACGGTTTGCGGCCAACGGCATCACTACCGGATGATTTGATTGACATTGAAAGTGACCTTTGTACAGTACCTAGAATCTGACCTTTGGTAGTTGGAATTTGAGGCAGGGGGCTCTCTGAATCTAGTGTCTGAACTCTGAAGTGGTCGCCCTGTTGGTCCAATTCATCAGATCCAACTGGCCCACTCCAGTGAGCAGATCCATAGCGCCCGTTCTTGTACTATGATGACGGCAAACAACGTGCCACAACAGACCTGTCATTCACCCATTCTATTCTAGTCAGGTACTTCACCCACCGGTATGAAAACAGGACGCATCCTCCACGTTTGGGGGTGTGAGACGCAATCAGACAGGACCGAGCATGATCAGGAGCTTACGAAACCACGCCTCTTATGGTAAAAATAAGATTGAAAAATGATTTGTAGTTTGTAAACAAGTTCAGTGGAATACTGGTTTGGTTTATCCTATTACAAGGAAATTGGGGGCATTATCTTATCCGGCGCCTGAAAAAGTAAAACTATACATAGTGCTATCATACAACATTTGGAATGACTACGCCAGGCTTTTCGGCGTCAAAACTTGAAGCCACTAATGTTACAGACGCATCATCAACTGCCAGATTTCTTTTCATCTGCAAAATTACCTGAGCGGAAACCAACAGCTAGTCATCTACTCCTGACGTGCTCAATTTGTGAGTGTTCATTTCTCGATCCCTAAGATTAAAGCTAATTTGCCGCTTACACTCTCTTTCTTATCGTATTCTTCCGTGGCTCCTTTTTGATAGGTGCAACCCCTGCACCAAGGGAAGTCATTCCTACAGCGCTCTGGTACAAGTCCTTTAACCTGTACAAATGAAAACATCAAACAAAATAGAAAAGTTTGTACCAAGAAATCCGCTTTGAGATAGCAGCAAACCTTGGCATACTGATAACCAATGCAATCACAGAAACTCCAACAACAAGAGGAAACACTGCTGGTGCTGGGGTCAGCTCCTGCATCATACAAAAAAACTACATGATTTCTAAAACAGACAAAAATGCAATTAAATTTGACTCACTAGCAAGTCAGTCTCCAGTACACTTCACAGTTAGTGGATATTCAAGAATTAGACCAATTCTATTAGAACTAGTGATGAATTATTTAATTTAACCCACCAGTACCAGGGGACTAATTCTAATCCCCACATATGTAAACAAGAATTCAGTTAGATTACATGTTTCTACTTCATTTGTAAATCTAGGATGCATAGAGAGAAAGTATCTTAGTTGTGAGTAAAGAAAAGAAAAGGTTCACATCATTTTCTGTTCTTCATATGCAGTATAGAGTATACAAATATCACGGTCAGTATAAAGAAGCATCTATATTTTCTAGCCCTAGTGTGCTGTAACTCATTTTCCATGGTTCTTCAAGTCTTAGAATGCAAAGGTATGAAAGAATTTCAGAATTACAGTATGAAAGAATTTCAGAATTATGCTGCAATGCTGATGCAAGTGTGAAGAGATGTTTACCTGCTTCTGATGGCGCTCTTCAGTTTTATATTTAAGGGGGCCAACATGAATTTGGGGTTGCTTTTCCAGATCTACTTCGACCAACTCTGATTCAAACCTATGGGTATGTGATGGAAGGCCAGACCGGAGCTGAACAAGATGCTTGCCTTTGGGCAAATCTCTCACTTCAAAGTAGTATGAGAGAGGAACAGGAAGTACAGATTCTACTCTAGAAGGCTCTGCTGCCGATCTAATTTCAACAGACAGATGTGGTTGCAACATATCAATACCATCGCCTACCACGTGACCACTCAAGATTGTTACGTCCGGGCGTTCAAAAACCACAAAATCAATACCAGTGATGTCTTCACGACCAACCTAGAGATGCAAATACCGTTAAGCAAAAACAATAAGCAAGCACAAGAAGTGCCTCATTTGTAACTGAGAATGACATATTGCAAACAGTATCGGACTTCAATAAATTATGTTGCACTTACATCAACCGACACATAATCTGGTGAAGCACGCTCAACTGCCGCAAACTGGAGATTATCTTTTGCAACCACTCTTATAGAGTAAGTTGCTCCAGGAACAAGTCCTCTAAGACGGAACCTACCAACAGCATCTGTAGTAGCTTCCTCATAATAACCTGTGGATTCGGATCTTGCTTCAACAAAAACACCCTCCTTTGGTTGACCTGTTAACAGTGTTACAGAACCCATGGCACTACATTGAAATGTTGGTCAAGTTAGTACCTTGATTGGCCAATTAGTAATGAATATACATTAAAATAGTTTTCAAACAAGCATGGACCTTATGTAACTGATTAATCACTTTGTGCACACATGATGTGGGAAGCATACAGCAAAACCATTAAAAACAACTTAGCAGGTTAAGCAAGCCACCATTATTTAGTAACAAGACCTACTGTTCTCAATAAACACCATTTCAACCAAATAAACATGTTGGAGCTCAAAAACTCCAGGAACAAGGAATAGGTAGGGTTGAGGGGCTAGTTTAAGTACCCTTGTTGGGCTCATGTCCTATTCTTTACCAGGGATCGTGCCACAAACCCTCTGTTCTCCTAAGCAAGACAAAGTGACAGTTATATTTCTCTCTATTAATACAAAGATACATAGCCCTCTTCTGTGTTGGAGAAAAAAAAAAGTTGTGGGTCTATACGACACTAATCAGCCAATCATGTGTTGCCCATGTAGCAAATATAGTGGTAAGATACTCAAAGTGGCACTAAGGCCCTGTTTGGAGTGTTTGTTTGCCTTGTAGATATATAAGCTGGATTATAGCTATGGGTAGTATAGTAAAAAAAATCATCATAGGACCACCATGGGACCACAAATAATCTGAAATAGGCCAGAATGGACTTTTACCAGCCTTTGGATTATAATCTAGCCTATCTAATCTGGGAGGGAAACAAACAGGGCCTAAAGCATTCGAAGACATTAATCTTTGTTTGGTTGCTAGAATTTACCCTACTATGGACCAGTAATGGTGGCATACCAAAATACAGATTTTATGGATTCAAAGAATATCTCATTGTGAACGTAAGAGAACAATTCACAAACTTTCTGCAAGCTGACAAGGTGTTTTTGCACAAAATGCAATGCAAAAGAAATATTACAGACCAAAAACAATTATTCATAAACAAATATTGAAACAAACCTGTAAGCCACTCTGGTTGCACGGAATTCAGCCTCTCTAGATTCCCCAGAATTAAGATCAATAGCAACTGCTGATGGATTGAATTTATATTCCTACAGCAGAAACATCAAACCATTAGCAGCTCTCTAAAAAAAACAAATATGATTCTGCGACTTCAATTACTTTTCAAAGAGTTGATAGCACATCTTGTGCACCTTAATGCACTGCTTCCAAATTTCTAAAAAGGCAAAATGGCCACTTTCGTCCCTCAACTTTCCCTCGAGGGCCAAGTTCGTCCCTCAACATTGAAATTGGCCAATTTAGTCCCCTCAATTTTACGTTTTTGGATCAAACTCGTCCCTCAACTTTCAAATCCACCAATCTAGTCCCTCAAGTTTTGTTTCTGGGTCAGATCCATCCCTAGAGAACTCAAAATTTTTATATCTAAATATATTAATTATCTCCATACACTTTTACGTATGTGTTTGCTACAAAAGTCGTATGCTATTTTTTTTACCATCTAGATAAACATTCAGATTAAGTTTGCCAAGAATAATTGGCCTAGAAGTCTGGCTAATCATTTAGATTACCTCCATACAAGGATACAAGTATATATTTTTTAAAATAATTGGCCCACAGTGGCCGCTTTGGCAAAAAGTAGTGATTCTTCTATACCTCGTTGCCTATACTTTGGCCACTTTTTAAAACATTGATTAGGATAACCGATAGACGAGATGGTAAAAATAAATTAGTGAACCACATATATTTAAATACCAGCTGCATATAAAGCGGTGGTGCTGAGGAATAGTGAAATAAATAGAAAAATAAAACTTGAGGGGTGGGTTTGATCCGAAAACAAAACTTGAGGGACAGATTAGCTGATTCAAAAGATGAGGGACGGATTTAAACTAAAAATGAGACTTCAGGGACTAGATTAACTGATTTGAAAGTTGGAGACGAACTTGACCCTTGAGGAAAACTTGAGGGACTAATTTGCCTATTTTGCCTTCTAAGAATGTGTCCAAGTATGACTAAGAAAAGCTTATGTGCTGATAGAATTTCACGAGTTGGAGCTCAACCTACCAGGGATAATCAAAAGAAACTATAAATTCACAAAACTCATCAGTATGTTATTATATTTCTTAGTAACTAATGCAAGCTTCAGTCAGAAGTGAATAAACTTTCATTATATAAACATCATGGGATGACAATTGAGAACTGATACCATCAAGTTACAGTTCCCAAATCAAAATCCATGGTCTTTTGCATTATGTAGCACATGGAATACAAAGAAGATTAAGAGAAAGAGCATAAAGAAACAAAGTACCTTAAGAAGAGGTCGGAGATAGAAACTTCCAGGAAATAAGTTGTCAAAGATGAAAGTTCCACCAGAACTACTAATTGAGTTATTTCTGTACCCTTCCTCACCACTCAGTGATAATAATACTGACGGTAACAGCTCTGAATTTTCACCATAAATCCGCACTGATATCTGACCAAGCTTCTGGCAAGCAAAGGTGTATGGGCCAGTTTGCTTGAGATGATAACCATCCTGCATGAAGGTTGAAAATCATATCAGATAGAATATTCAACAAAAAGACCCCTTTGTGATTGCTGATTAAAGATCGTAGTTATGCTGCAAGTGTCAACTTAATTTTGCAACTTTCAAATAATGTACTAGGCCATGTACATCTCATTAAGCAGAGGCCGCAAGTTTATTTCCATTATCTAAAAGATTACATGTATGCCGTGAATACTATCACTAGGGGCAACATAATACTAATAACTCTGATGAACAATGTGTGTCATTTTAGAGTCAAGCACATGAACTAGACAGTTGTGCTCCACCACTACAGCAATGATCTATTTCCTAGACACTATGAGGTAATTAAGTAATAGATTAAATAAAAACATAAACATATGCTCAAAATGTAATACAGACCTTTGAAGCTTCAACTTTATATTCTATGTCATCATACAAGGGCCCTGCGAAGAATGATCCATCAGAATCTGTTTTTGTCTCTGCCGCTACATCCCCTTTGTTCAGATGAGCATAGTTGCTCTTTCCAGCTGATAGAATCCTGATGTCAACATCAGAAGTTGCAGGTGACACTGATCCTTCAAGGTATAGACCAGTTTTTGCAGTGATTGGAGGAACAGTGTCTTGGCATCCATTCACAGAGACTGAATACTGCAGTTTAAATACTACACATAATTACAACCATGGTTTCAATTTTTTTTAGAAGTTCACTATCAGCTGCCGCTCACCTGTTGTCTTGCAGGATAAAATAGGACCTTTTTCCTTCCAGAGCTGAAAATATGGTAAGTCGTGTCAGTATAATAAAATATTTACATAATTATTTTCTGATACAAGGAAATCTTCAAAAAAACACAAGTTCAAGGCAGAACTTTTTTTCCCCAACAAAACTAGAGGCTCAAAAATATATAGGGTAGCAGAAAACAACGTAATGGAATACATATAACACAATACCTAGAATCATGAGGGACAAAGATGAAGTCCTCTCCCAGGTCAGCCCATATAGAGTACTCAAAGGCAGTAAAGCCATTCTGATTACTCTTTCCAAGGGCAGGTTTGGTGGATATCTTTTCTATGAAGCTACCATCACTCTTAAAGACATCCACAACTATATCCTTGGAATCAATCTCTTCCTGAAGGGAGCCCATGTTCACATGGATTTCACCTTTTACAAGATATTTCTCTGCTTTGATATGAACCGGCTGAAAGGGAAACTTTCAATGTTAGGGTGCCAAACTGAACCATGCAGGGATATAGATATACGTAAAGTAGGAGGAAAGCTCACCATTGGATTAGCTGTATCAAACAGAACAGACGAGCTCCCAAAGGAAATACAAGGATTAGTTAAATGAATCTCATGTTGCCCTGAAGTTTCTACACAAATCCTTTGAGATCCTTTCTGTACGAGAAGAAAAGCGGATTGAGTTAAATGAAGGTTCCATTATTCAAACATAATGTAGATTCCTTTAGTTGTGAGATAGGACCTTTATCAACAAGTCAAGTTTAGAAGAATCTGGAAGCTGAATATATGCTTCAGTGTCATGAGTTGAAACAAGCTCAATCCAGTAGCCTTTTTGAACAAACGCAATATCCCTCACATCATCAGTGCCAATATCTACATTCAAGCTATTTTGATCCCAGCACCAATCATCCTTAGCAGAGCCCTCGGATGAAGAATGCTTCACCTAGAAGGAATGTATCACAAAAAGTTATGGCATGGAAAATACTAGTAAGCAATGAAGATTCTTTTAGCAGTAACTATAACACAAGGTTTTACCTCTATACGATATTTTCCCGGAAATACTTTCTTGAACACAAAATTGACATTATCGTGCTCCAAAGTAGTTGTCTTCTTTTCCTGCTCAATACCGCCAGCTAATCTAACAAGCGAGACCATAATATTTTGATCGCATTGCTCTTTGCACGAAACTTTACCATGAACATTGACTTGTGACTGCCAACAAAGAGTTAATCCTCTCAGATATTATCTCAACCTAAAACGAGTTATAAAACTTGGTGGAATCTAACATAGTGTTTCTAAGGAAAAGATAAGCTAAAGTCATGCTCTTGTTTACCTGAGAGAATTCCAGATCAAGCAATGGACTATTTACATTGATACTTATAGATCCTGGTGAAAACATAAGACTAGAAGAACGTTCAGAATCTACAGGTATTGCAGATAGCTGGTATTCACCAGCAGGAACCTGCGCAAAGAAAGCTAATTAGTAACGATGCCATCTAAGGTTCAAATCAAGAAGCAGTGTAGAAGCTATTACCATCATAGATTGGTTCATGCTAAGATAAGACCATATTTCACAAGGATGTAAACAATTATTGACTGGAATATTATGTCTTGACAGCCTATGAGTTTGAGACTCATTTGGCTTGCTACTGTTAAACTAACCATAGTAGCAACCACTATGAAGATTAAAAACTTGCGACACAAATTAAAATGGCAATACATGACCTCTATATTCATATAGAAGAGTTAGTCAGACACAAAGGAATTACCCGTTGTATGCAAGTGCATAATATAAATTTTGCAAGGAAACAGAAGCGAGGGAAGGGGGTGGGGGCACAAACCTCAAAGCAAAATTGTCCATTTTCTCCCACTAATTTTCGCTGTGGCTTAACGTTTTCAGGTCCGTGTGTTATAGTCACCTATCATCCCAATGAAATTGTAAGAATAGTTTTTCAAGTGATCTCAGTGAAACAAAATGATGGATAAGGTAGTACCATTGCTTTTGAATTCGGAGTTACTGTTCGAACAATACCACATACATCATATCTGACTGATCTGATATCATCAATGCTGGCCAAATTTGGTAAAATCTAATGGAAAGAATGTATTTAGTCAAAACATGAAACTGAGTCATTTGAGCTGTAAATCTAACTGGAGATAAGAATGGCCCAAGGAAACACAATGTTACCATAAAATTCTCCAAACGGTTGAACTTATAGTGATCCTTCTCAGCTGTTATAGTATACTTCTTGGATGTAACCTACATAAGGGCAGCACAGAAGACAATTCATTATAGATGGAAACTCAAAATAGCGTGTTCCATTTGAGTGCCTTGTTGAGCCAGTGCACAAATTCCAAAACAGGTATAGTATCTTGTTTTCTTTTTGTTGAATTTGAGGAAATAACTATTTTGTGATTGCAAAACAAAATTTTGAACCCTTGCCATTACATAGGTTCCGCTGTGTAAATTCAAGCTGAACAGTGAAATGGTATACAGTTAATGTTTGCTTCTGTACATGAAATATTCCACCAATGTTTGCTTTTAGGATATGTCAAGTTTGTGCATCATCAAGAAGTGAATTATTCTATATGATGTGAACAATGTGTGCGTCTGAATACATAGAATCTAAAATATTCTTCTACCCTCAAACTCAAGAGATAACTAGTGAAGATGATCCATTATCTAAGTCTTATAATAAAGTTGTTTCCAGAAAAATAATTAAATCCAAACAAATCAAAGAAGCTGAGCAAATCCAATGTATGCTTTACTGTGATTGCCATGTAGAGAGAGATAAGAAACTATGACAAGTTTGAAGCTTTGTCAAAAGCATATGCCAACAAAAGGTAAAAAAAGATATGGTAAAATAAAGCAAAGGGTGCGATGACTTGGTTCAATATTCCACAGAAACCTTATATTGAGTTAATGCGTGGTTTGGTGCTTGAAATCTGGTAGTTCACCTATCTTAGGAGTTAGTAATCAAGTACTATGTTTGGTTTGCTTTCTACTATGTAATTTCATTCTCTAACTGTTTTTTTGTCTAATTGCTAGTTTATTCTGTAACTTGCAGAGCTAATTTGCATATGTTACTTGTGACTGAATGGCTATAAGAGGTAATTACTGAAATATACATTAGATATCACCTTACTAGTATTGTCCTATTACTGCAAACATGCAGTAGTATTTAGCTCATTAGTATTGTTGATAAGCACAAAAAATGAAGGCTGCACTTCCATTTTGAGCATCTCATACAGTATTGTATGTAAGACAGCTTGTCAGCTTCTAATACAGACTCGCAGCTTCGATGCGACACATATCTTGACTTGCTAAACTGAGTTCCTAATTTTCTCTTCACTTTAGTAGCTAACTATGTTACTTCTTCACTATTGATAATGAACGATTACATATTATTATCATCTTGCAACCTGCTAGGTTGCACCACAACCACCATATTGAATTGAATAGCTAAGAAACCAAGTCATAGAATGGCTAGTGTAACTTCGTAACAGGGAAAAAAGAACAGTTAATGTAAGAAGAAAAGGTGTTGTGACATCAAGATGAGTAAGAAACTTCAAACAAAACAAGTTTAGTACCTGATCAAGTCTGTAGTACCCAAGACTATCTGTTACAGCTCTCAACTGGCCATCGACTATAACATTGGCACCCTCCACACCAGCACCATAACCATCAACAACACGCCCTCCAACAGAAAATCCGGTAACCTAGTTAAACATATAAGGTGAATTGCTGAAAAGTTGGTGATAATATGCAGAAATATAAAAGGTCCACAATTATCACATAATCCAAAAACTTGTGCACAGCCAACCTTGCAACAGTTTCACATTTTTACTGCTTGAATCATGTACAATTTTCAACTTGCATATCCACTGTCATTTCTACCTACTATTCGGAAATCATAAAGGCTTATCCAACTGCTGATGAAATCCAAATGACATTTTCCTAGAGTTAATAACAGTAGATATTCATTTTTCTATCATGAAGTAAACAGCTTTTACCAAAACTTCTACAGATCAAACTCAAATGTAAAGTAATTTCAAGCAATACCTGGAATTTTTGGGGAATGGTCATATGACTATGCTCAACAGAAACAGGAAGTGAAGATGGTGAAATATCAAAGACAGTGTTCTCCCCCTTGTAGTATGGCAACAGCTCATAGCTACCTGCAATTATAGCAAACAGTAAACAGGTAACATTATATAGGGAACTGGAGATAGCAGAACATGAATAAGAACAAACAATTAAAAGTGTATACCACAACTACTTCATGAGTACACGGAATCAGTGTTTGTGGTATATTTTCTCATTTAGAAGATTGAATAGGCTAGAGACTTACCGCAAGGTAGTGATCTAAACGTGAACTTTCCATCAGCACCAGATAATGCATGGCAAAGAGCACCTTCCCTGGGTGCATCACCGAAACCTTGTGGGCAAGGGACCTCTGTTACATCATTTGAATATAAGTACAGGTGGACTCCCAATATTGGATTTCCCTGGCAAAGAAAACGCATGGAATATGTTTATAATATGAGGATTTGCTAAACAAAGCAAATAAAATTTCAAAAGGGATGTGCAATCTTATGGTTGTAGTTCTAAACCTGTGCAACTACAGTGCCATAAATGTTGTATCCAGATACAAAGAAGACATCATCTGCCACAACATTTCCAAACCGCAGGTCGACCTGTATATAGTAAAATGTAGTGTGTAAGACAATAAGATCATTATTACAAGAGTCAATCCAAGGGAAAGCATATATGATCCTAACCTCCGGCGAGCCTCTCAACTCGATATCATAATCAGGATGAGAAGCACGTAATCTGTAACGCCCTGGAAAAGGAGCATAAAGATAAGGAGAAAAACAAAAAGGGTACACAAATATGCAACCTGTTTTTACAATATTAGACCAAGGCACAGAGCCACAGAATATGGAAGTCAAGAAAGAATTAAATACAAAATAAGTTCTAGCCCACTCAGTATTCTCATATTACTAAAGTGATGGTTGTGGTGATATAGAAGGTGATGATGGGTTGTGGTGGTCCAAGGTGTTGGACATGGGTAGGGGAGAGAGAACCATGAACAAGTAAGATGGTCCACGATAGAGTGAAGTGCTGAATTGCTGATCATAGGGCATATTTTGGCATTTGAACCATGTTGACCAGTCACAAAAGGCCTATATCCCTTTTTCAAGTCAAAAACTGAGAACTCAGTCAAATTCAAAGCAGATTCCAAATTGTGCACATTCAAAGTGGCAAAATGATATATCCAAATCAGTAAATGACTCGTTCTTGGTATTTATGGTAGAGTTGTAACAAAAACATCACATTAGTGGCTAGCAATGGAAACATATCACATATAATTTTTTTTCAACGTACAACTGGAACCTCCTAATAAGCAAATGGATGTGACATATATACATGATATGAACAGTACTCATAACAAATTTTGCATGTATTCTTGTTTTTTAAGAAAAATAAAGCACATCAAGCGAGGAAAAACCTGGAATTATGTTCGTAAATGAATATTCTCCTGATGATGATGTTAATGCAGATGCAACCAACTCATCAGAGTCTGTCATCAGCTCAACTTTCACACCAGAGGGTCCTCCCTTTTTTGAGCAGCTCTTGCCACCAACAGCGCCCACTACTTTACCCGATATCATAAATCTGCATGGTATATGCATGTATTAACAGCTGAAGTTTCAATGTGATTCTTGTTCACACAGAAACTAAATGGCTGAAGAAACAAACCCAGTGAACTGGAAATTTATATCTGCATTTCCATTACACCCATTTTGATCGATAACAACAGGAACCTGAAGTGTTAGGTGAACATGTCACCCAAAAAAAGGACAAATGCACTTAGTACTTAGTATAAAGACAGAAGGGGGGATGAATGACAAATCAGTCAAGGCATCATTTTACAGTTTCAGGCTTCCATGACCATCCCTTGGGCCCCTTAACTCTGACCATGAATGAACCCTGTGGTGACAGAAGCAACAAGCATAAGTAACAGACATAAAATTATTTTAGTGGCAACAGGGGAAAATATCAAATTATCAGAGCTTAACAACCTCCTCCAGTCACAAAATTATGTTAAATACCTTGACCACATTAATAGTATAAATATACAATCATGTCATGGTATGAAACTACTTTTCAAAGGCAAATCTAGCTAGAGCATTTGATGGTCAAAGTTTAAACAGGCTGACTGCACGCAAACCCGAAACATCACACATTTCCTGAGTGGAGGGATTAGGTTCCTTCAAGTCTTTCTTTTACTTAAAATAAATAAACTTATACATGTAAACAAAATTAGGACACTTATGAAAAGACAACCCAGAACTAAAGGCAAACAACAAACATAGCGATACCTTGTCATAGACAGGGATAAAATAGTAGCCATTAGGAGCACACTGTGTGCTTTCCTTAACCAAACCATCAACCGTGCACAGCTCAACCTGACAAAGAAAGTCAAGAGGGAACCAGCTTGAAGTTTAGTCCAAATAACAAACGTAGCTAAAGAGGGAACTAGTTTGAAGCTTTGTCCAAATCACAAACATAAATGTACACACCAAGCACAAACATAACTAACAGAGTATACACAGAAACAAAAAAGTATGCATACGTTAATTGTCATGTTTTAAATGTAATTAGTATTTACACACTACAGTTTGCATATGTCACTATTGGAGAGATGAGAATATCCCCTCTGCGGTGGTAGTAGTAGCATAAACCTTTACTGGTGAAAAGGAAAAGTACTGACAGCATAGAGAATGGAATATTCAACTGGTAGAAACTTTACAGAGATATGAATGTATATGAGTATGGAGTACCAGCTATTATGCTTACAAGAACCTCATGAAAAGTACAGCATCCGTCAAATGAATTTCCAATAGTTACAGCATTCTCACCATTGCAAACCTCAAAATACATCAAACTACCCCAAATTTCATCCGCGCTTTACCTAACTGGATCTGGGTGGGTATTCAGCTCACCCCCAAAGCATAACTTGTGTCTTCACCAAAGCTACCAGAAACAATAAAACACAGTGTACACACAGTATCAAGCATCAAAACACCAGTGACACAACATTTTATAAGTTTCTAACCCTCCAATGATAATTCTTAGCGATCCTGATAGAATGTAAACCTCTACGAATCCCAAACCCATAAGCAAAAGCATTTGCAGACTAATGTGATAGCGAGCAGAATCCAAGTATCCAACAGAACAACAGGCAATTCGAAACTAGCACACTTCATTCCACTAGGTCTAGTTCAAGTGAGAAATCTCAAGCAAACGGTGAATTGACACTAGTCGAATCATTCATGAAAACACCAGACTCAGCTCGATCAGCAACGACAGCTACCAGAGCGCAACTACAAGCACACGAGGGCGGGGCCAGCGTACCGTGATGTCGGAGTAGTCGAGCTTGGAGTCCGACGCCTTCCTTGACTTGGCCAAGCCGGAGCTCGCCTGCAACCAGAACCCAAAACGGCAAAACCCCAAGTGGCATCAGTAAGAAAGCCAAGCCGAACCAAAGTGAAGCGCACGGGGATCCAGTAACGTGAGGGACATCGACCTCGACGAAGCCGCCGCATCCGTGGATCTCGTCGGAGGCGGCCGCCGCGGAGAAGAAAGCGAGCAGGAGGAAGAGGAGGACGGGGAGGCGGCGGAGATCCATAGATAGATCGGATCTAGCGGGAGCGGAGCATGCCACCGGGGGAGACGACGACGAGATCGAGGAGATGTGCAGGGGCGGTGCCTAGTAGTAGTAGTGGTAGCAGTGGGGTTGAGATTTTGCTAGCACATGCTTGGACTCGCAAATTTGCGGCCATGGACCGCCGTGGATTGGGAATGGGCTTTTTCCCTCGGCCCTGAGTGTATAGATGTAAGGCCATAAGGATGGGCTGGGATAATGGGCTTCGCGAAAGGAAAGCCATGCCCGTTGCTCCTTGCACTGCACGTAGGGGTGATAAAGGCTCAAAATTTTTAATGTAAATTTTAAAAATCGGGCTCAATTAAAATCGGATTAAAATACTATAGTTTTTAATAAAAATTGACTAGGATCAAATTGGATTGTGAAGACAAAGGGCCACGATCCATTCCTACCCCTAACTACACGTGAGATCATCGTACTTTTTTTTTTGAGCTCTGAGATCATCGTACTTAAGTTGTCCATACAACAATTGTAGTGGACTACACATCATCCTTCCATGGTTATCAGGGTTGACACAACACAAGCTACCCACCAGTGGTCAAAACAGCTCTCTTCTTTTCTCCTTCCAACACTAACTTGCAAAATGGCCAACGCAATTTGCGGGTAGCTAGTTCTATTTTGAAATAGCTATTGTTTATTATTTTCCAAATAGATGGTTTCAATAATGTATTTATTTTTCCAAATAGTCTACTTAAGATATATGATGTCTACATTTTTTTCATCGGTCATATTTTTTAATTCAAAAGAAAAAGAAATCCCTTATATAAAACATATTTTTTGAAATTAATATAAATATTTATTTTTTGACACAAATATGTTTTATAGATTTTCTTGAATCACAATGCATGCTTTAAGTTATTATACATAATAAATATTCTTTAAATTTTTAGAGGAAGATCTGATGAGTGGTTTAACGTGTATAATCTTCTTTCCTTTGTTTGTGCTCCAGCGAAAATGATTAGGCGCCCATATGCTCGTGCATCCCACCTATCTTTCATGATCATAGCCCTTGGAGCTTAGTACACACAACAAACGGCTTCATTCAGGACCCAGCGCTATTAGCTCCCAACAAACTCCCACCCACCCAAGCTAGTAGACGGACTCTAGGTGCCATCCAGCTCCTCACCTCCTACGGTCCTCCCGAGCCATCACTAGCATCTAATGGCAACGGTGACCTTCCCCCACCTCCTACAGCTTCTGCAGCCTCAACCACTGCAACAACTTGGCCAAGCCCCTGCCCCCGTGATCGTGTGCGTGACTTTTGGCTACCTTACCTGCCATAGCCACAATGCGTTTGAGGAAATTTAATGAGAAAGCGCACATAAGTGAAAGTAGATGTTGCGCCTAGAGGATTGGTGGTAGCTTAGATTGCAAGGTTAGATTAGCCTCATGGCGAGGCCTCAACAGTGCTATAGCTGCCCAAATTCATTGTTCCAGCCTTGACCCTTTGGTGCCTCGATAGAGTTCCTAGCTAGCACTATGCTTGTTTGGGCCAGTGGGACCCATAAGATTGTCTGATGCTTGGCTATGCCAAGGCGACGCAGATGCGTCGAGCCAACGCTCGTGAAGCTGATGCAACGAGCGGAGCACGCCTCCACCACCTCTGTCTCCCGCACGCTCTACCATTTGCCAGCCGGCCCTGGACAATGGCCTCGTCGCAACCCTGCATGCCTCTGCGTGCGCGCTACTGTGGGCGAGCCACAGCCTCACCTCTTACTCGAGTTGTGGTCGTGAGGTCACTATCACACACGCCTAGTAGTTGTGGGCGAGCCACTCTATTGTCAGCCGCCCAGTCATTGCCACACCCCTTGGTGAAGACCACCACCAGCTGGCAACACCGGTGAGGAGCCCGCCCAAAGCCACCAAGACAAAGGAGAGGTAGGACTAGAGGATCATAGTTCAATGCTCACAACTAGCCATCTACTCGCAGTAAATAGAAGCTCTCATGATGTCTAATCAGACATTACCATGTGTACTTTCAACCGGAGAAGCCAACAATGCAGATAGGATAGACGTGCATCTATAAGGGTGCCAAATCCTCATTGATGCTCGAATATCTATATGCTAGAGCTACATACATGCACACTCACACATTGTCTTACACCCGCTGCATTTTTGTGTTCATCGTCTCTTTTCCATGCTTCTTCTCCCAAGGAGCTTTGCCAACTAAGCGACACCATCATCAAAGATGCATCCCTGAAACCTAATGGTATGTGCCATTCATTCTTTTCAAACAGTACTTGAAGTTTGTTGTGGACAGGTGGCATGTCAAACATCGACTTCTACCTAGTGTTCTTAACCACCAAATTGTTCATTGTCTCTTTTCCATGCTTCTCCTCCCAAGGAGCTTTGCCAACTAAGCCACACCATCATCAAATATGCATGCCTGAAACCTGATGGTATGTTTTGTTCATTCTTTGTAAACACTACCTGAAGTCTGGTGTGGACAAGTGGCATGTCAAACATCGGCTTTCATATTTGTTTCCTTCTACCTGAAGTTCTTAACCACCAAGTTGATCATTATATGATTATTTCCAATAGAAGCAGACCAATGGAGGAATACAAGAACAACCCAACAAGACTTTACATATACTACTATAAAAAGAATCATGATGGAGATATCATGCAGTTATGCACAATATATTGATATTTTCGCTTATCCAATCCCCAATTGAGATCTGGATAAAAGTGACCATAATGATCATATACTAAACCTTGTCTCTTTGGTGCCATGAAAGGGCTTATCGGTGCAACTCGGGCTACATTTCATACTGTAAAACATTGGAGCTCAATCCTCTTGTTGATTTGTGATGTGTGGCTCCAATCACAAGGGTTATGTTGTAAAGCCAACAAGTAACTATATGGAGCATTGACTGATTGGTGGTAAAGTCAATATCCATCTTTAAATAGAATAATAGGTGATAAAAGGTAAGGTTGCAAGCTATAAGTCGTTACCCAAACTAAATAATTCTTTTAATCTCTTGTAGATAGTTCAGCTACTTTAGACTTGAGAAAATTCCATATTCCCAAATAACATGTTTTATAGTCATATAGTTACATATTATAGTCGGCTTCGACTACTACAACTCGGTGTTTCAAATGTCAATTCTTTTTTACATGGCGGGCCTTGTTTTACATCCAAGATTTTCAATCGATACATAAGAATGCGAAATTCCATAGGACGTTGCTTCCTCTTGGACATCCAATGAGAAATTTTCCATAAGGCATTATAGTGGGTTTGACGTAATGTGAAAACAAAAACGTATGCATCATCAAAAGCCTACTAGAAATATCACATTGTTGCATCCTATGCATTGCAAAAGAACTCCACCACATTACCTGCAACATTTTCATTTGGTCACTCAACTTTTGGGTCAAACAAAAGGATTGTCCACAAGCTCAATTGTTTGAGTAATCCCACTTACAAAAATGGATGGAACTGATCTCAAATCATACAAAAACAATTTAGCTTCTTTGAATTAGAACATCAGTGATAAAGTTCTAAACTTGGTATTGCGACATCTCAAAACACCTAACACAACATCCAAAAGACCCTAAAAAAATATGGAGGCTAATCCAATGAAAATAGCATGTAGCATTGTCCCAAATTATCTATTTCGGTTAAGCTAGCGCCCGGACGTCCGAAGGCGCTCAAAATATCGGACGGTACTAAAATTCCCGCCGCAACATGTATGTAATGTTGCATGCAACATGTGAACTTTTTGCAACATTTAAAAATAACATTGCAACATTATAAAACAATATCTGCAACATGAAAAGGCATCAGTTGCAACATCAGGGCACGTGCACAAACGCACGCCATCAGATATCATCTAGTTGCTACGGGAGTTGAGTAAAAATTCCCGCCGCAACATGAGAGCATGTTTCATGAAACATCAAACCGAATTTCATATGAAACATTCAATCAAATTTAATGCAACATCAAGACAAGGCTATGGCAACATCAAAATTATGCAGCTGCAACATTGAAAAAAAATTAGCTCGGTTTCATGTAACCTCCATCGATTTATGCAATATTAAAACAAAGTTACTGTAATATCAAAATCATAGAGTTGCAACATTTCAAAAAAGATATTGCAACACCATGAATGAAGTACTACTTCAACATGGAGCCGAAGAGAAGGTCTTCTTCCAGCTCGAGCCACCATGTAAAAAATCTAATTAGAACTCTATTGCAACATCACCGTATGTCTATCGCAACAAAAATAACTTCCTAGACGTAACACCGGCATTGATTTGGAGGACCACTTCTCTTGCAACATTATTTTATATCTACTGAAACAAATGAACAGAAAAAAATATCCCACCGCAACATGAGTGAGTCGCTGGGATGGGCGTTCGATGCGTCGGACGCCTGTTCCCAAGCATTACCGTATCTATTTCAGCATCCTCAAGAGCATATCCAAGAGAGCCCAATAAATTTCCCAAAAACTAATTTTGGCAATGGAAATAGAAAATAGTGCTTCAATAGGTGTCCAATTTTGTGCCCAATATTTTAGCATGCCCAAAACCAGAGCTATTATGAGCCAAATATAGCCCAGTTTCCACACTACAATCCTCTGATGCCGTTGCCTTTTTTTTCTTCCGCCACCGAGAGAAAAAAGGAGAGGATTTTTCTGCGGGAGAGAAAAAGGCATATGAGGGCACATGCTACTTAATTTTTCATGTAGACAAAAATAGGTGGGCCATGGACTACTAACGTGGACATGTATAATTTTGTTTAGCAGCCAGCTTTTTGGGAACTATTGGGGGATGGATTTATTTTTAATCCTCATAATTTTTGACAAGGTTCTAAACTAGTATTTTGGGTTTCTATTTAGCTCTAATCACCTGTTGCAACATCTCAAATGACTGGTTGCAATATCAACAAATAAAGCGGTTGTTTGAAAACCAAAATTCTCCAAAATTGACATGTTCTACTTCATGACTCCGTCCACAGGGTCGAGCTCTACTCTATCCATATTGATATGCCATTGTTTGGATCAAGCTCCTAGTTGCTTGAAATGATGATTGGTTGTTGGATATAAATCTTTGCCGCCTTGTCAACATGATCAACCTCCTTGTCACTTGAATTGACATATTGTCATTGAGATTGGCCTTGTTGGAGCCAAGGACAAAGGTATGTTATTACCCGTGGGTGCACCCGCAAAATTTTGCAAAAACAGTTATTAGGTCCAAAGTTGCACCATATATGCACCCCAAAGCTCAACATTATGCACCGACAAGGAGATCGGCGCGGCGAGGGCGAAGCACCGACGGGTGGCGGCGGCAATAGAGGAAGAGGAGGACGGCGGCGGCGGCTCCTCTTCTCTCTCCCTCGGGGCTAGCGGCGGCGGCGGATGGGGACGCACGTCTCGGCGGCCATGCGGGGGCGGCGGACGGGACGCACGTCTTGGCTGCCATGCGGGGGCGGCGGACGGGGGCGCATGGCGCGCCGATGGCCGGCCAGGGGAGATGAGAGGTAGAGAGAGAGACAGAGCAGTTTAGTTGTGATTTGGACCTCGCGTGAACTAATTAGCAAGTTTAGGGACCTGAATGTGCATTTTGGAAGTTTAGAGACCTGATTGACACAGCGGGACAAGTTTAGTGACCTGGGGTGCATTACTCCAAAGGAAACTTTTCATGAGGTCTAACCTCTTGATAGAATTCCTCTAAAATTGCTATGGAACAAGCCATTCCTATAATTTTCCTTTGCTCCATAGAGGCCTTATTAAAACCCTAAATTGCTTTCACCCAACAACAATTATCTTAGCCCCGTGCAAATTTAGCTTGGAAAACCTCTTTTCAAACTAGGAGCTGCTGAGCATCTTTTTGGCGATCGGAAGGATCCAGAGCTCTCGGGTGGCCACATCCGTCAGAGGCAGACCCGCGTTTTCTTTCCCTGGGTCTGTTTAGTTTCAAAAAATAGAAGAGAAAGTTTGATAAAAATGTCACGTCGGATATTGTAGCACACTGTAGCATTTTTCGTTTGTTTGTGTTAAACATTGTCCTATCATGACCTAATTAGGCTCAAAAGATTCATCTCGTCGTGTACATCAAAACTATGTACTTAGTTTTTTTATTTACCCACATTTAGTGTTCCATGCATGAAGAGAGATATTTGACGTGATTTAATGTGATAGGTGGATAGTGAAGTTTGGAGAGAGAATTTTTGGGTTTTTCGTGGAACTAAACACAGCCCCTGCCGCGAGAGGCGTGGGCCAGCTGAAGCAGCAAACCCTTTTTCTAAAAGGAATCTTGCATACATGAAGTAATAAATGAAGTCTATTTATAAAACCCTTTTAGGAATGTGTGTAATTTTGCGCAGCGAATCTAATGAGCCTAATTAGTTTATGTTTTGCTACAGTAATGCTACAGTAACCATCCTCTAATCGTGCGGTCAAAGGCCTCATTAGATAGGTCTCGCGAAATAGTCTAATATTGTGAAGGTAGTTTTGTAAACAATTGATTTTATTTAATACCCTTAATTATTGGTCAAATGGGGTGGAAAAATATTTCCACCCAAAAAAACACGGCCTTAGTAGTTCAGTCTGATCTAGGTGTTCATAGGTTTAGGTGTATGCTTTGCATATGATGTTGTACCGTGTATGTGAGTGTATTTGTTTAGGATTTAGGAAGTCTTTAAGTGTGTGCTTATGATGTGTTTGTATTGTGTTTATAAAAAACTTAGTAATTTTGTTGATACTTAATATATCAATTACAGTAGTTTTGCCAAAGAAGAGCAGAACACATATTACTTGGGATAAATTAAGTGAAATTAAGAAAAAAAATCGGTATGCATAATCATAAATGGTTTTGGATGTTTTCATTTTCCCGTACAATTTCACACTTCCATCTCCTATAGGACAGTTTGACTAGCAATATAATATCTATAAAGATATATATTGTTAAAATGCAATAGGTTATATATTACTCAAAATGGAAGCATGAAAGTATTTTTCCATAATTTGCCAATCTATATGAAATTTTAGATATCTGGAATAACTTTTATCTATACTAAAAGGATCCTAGAGAATTGAAAACACTTCTCGCCCAATATACCCACACCCACCCCTCACAGAGGACCCACCTGTCGGGTTGTAGGACGTGGG
>OAMR01000203.1:85506-108633 GCA_900205405.1 Echinochloa crus-galli | reverse complement strand
GATATTTGACGTGATTTAATGTGATAGGTGGATAGTGAAGTTTGGAGAGAGAATTTTTGGGTTTTTCGTGGAACTAAACACAGCCCCTGCCGCGAGAGGCGTGGGCCAGCTGAAGCAGCAAACCCTTTTTCTAAAAGGAATCTTGCATACATGAAGTAATAAATGAAGTCTATTTATAAAACCCTTTTAGGAATGTGTGTAATTTTGCGCAGCGAATCTAATGAGCCTAATTAGTTTATGTTTTGCTACAGTAATGCTACAGTAACCATCCTCTAATCGTGCGGTCAAAGGCCTCATTAGATAGGTCTCGCGAAATAATCTAATATTGTGAAGGTAGTTTTATAAACTGACTTTATTTAATATCTTTAATTATTGATCAAATAGGGTGGAAAAAAATTTCTCCGCCCAGCAAACTCGGCCAGAGCCCCTGCCGCGAGAGGCGTGGGCCAGCTGAAGCAGCAAACCCTTTTTCTAAAAGGAATCTTGCATACATGAAGTAATAAATGAAGTCTATTTATAAAACCCTTTTAGGAATGTGTGTAATTTTGCGCAGCGAATCTAATGAGCCTAATTAGTTTATGTTTTGCTACAGTAATGCTACAGTAACCATCCTCTAATCGTGCGGTCAAAGGCCTCATTAGATAGGTCTCGCGAAATAATCTAATATTGTGAAGGTAGTTTTATAAACTGACTTTATTTAATATCTTTAATTATTGATCAAATAGGGTGGAAAAAAATTTCTCCGCCCAGCAAACTCGGCCAGAGCCCCTGCCGCGAGAGGCGTGGGCCAGCTGAAACAGCCTGCAGGGGGGACGGGGGGTCCGGCGACGGGACCAAACGAACGGCCCTTGGCGCGGCGAAAAGCCGCTGGAATATCCCGACGAGAGATCCGTTGGTCCGAAAGTAAAGATGGCCGTCCCCACCGGGAGATGCGGCACGGGATATTCCAGGCGCCGAGGGAACATTCCCGTTCCCCAGGGAATCACCGTAACACTCCACGTCCGTAGCTGCAACCGCGTACCGTAGCAGTTGGTATCTGCGTCACATCCAGCGATCTTGCAGTATGCATGATACTATTATCAGCTTTTGCAAGCATATTCGGCTATTCGATCAGGTGCCACTGCACCCAACGTGTTACCGTGGATATCCATCGATGGAGTATGCTACTGGATTAACTGGAATAATCTTCATGTCGCACTAGCCATTCGTATCATCTTCCTTGTTTAGCATCAGTGATCTAGCTAATGATGATCAATTAGGTTGCTGATCAAGATGCTGGCACGCATGCTCTAAAAAAAAGATGTTGGCACATCTTCCACACCTTGAAAGCTTGAGAGGGTTATGCTGTGTCAGTCTGGTGTGTCACGTGGTTATTTCTTTTCTTCCATCTTTTCTTGCATTAATCGCGATCGTGATCGCAGGGCAGGCTGCCATTCCCATCTTTAACGGCAGCAAGAATTGCCACAAAAATGATAAGAAATGCTAACACTCTAACAGACTCATGGAATGTACTCCGTAGATGTTTTCGTTTTTACTGGCTAACCAATTTCGCTCCAGAATCAAGCAACGTACATAATCTCCACTATGTGCTCTCCATGGTGCATGGTATCACTTTTTTCGTAATTTATTCTGTCAGTCTTACTCACAGAAACAGAAAGGTGGCATTCAAATCGCTACAGGAATCCTCCCTCCTGTGAACAAAACTGATCGCGATTCAAGCAGCAGTAGTGAATCTAGCACTCTCAGATCTACGTGTCTTATTTTCACTCTTTGTACCGTTGGATCACACTAAAATTACAATTACAAACAAATTAAGGCGCGGCCGATGGAGAGGCCGTTCAGGCAGAGGTGGTATGCGACGACGACGACACGGCCGGCGAGGCCGAGCTGGCGTCGCCGCTGCGCCGGCCGTCCGAGCACCTGCTCGATTGCCTCTGCCCCTGCTGCGAGCGCGGCTGCAGTGGTCCAGATGCCAACGTGGCCACCGGAGCGTAGACCTTGTTGTTCGTGGCGGTTCCTGACGCGTCGCCGGCAACCTGCACCTGCGGCTGTGCTGCCGTCGCTGCGGCTGCAGCGGCGGCCGCGGCCGCGGCGTACTCCGGCGGCGGCACCCAGATGCCTCCCACCACCACGAACTGCGGCGCGGGCGGTGCGGCGGAGCCGGGGCTCGTGCTCTGGACCGTCGTCGTGTTCGGCCGCCTCGTGTGCAGACGATACTTCTGGATACGTTTCGAAATGAAAGACATGTAAGCATACTGTTAAGAACAGACGCTATTATGCTAGAACTGTTAAGGTATAATTAGCATCGTACCGATGGAGTAAACCGAAAGTTGCCAGCGTTAAGATAAGACTGACCTGCAAATGGCTCTTGACCTCGTCGTTGGTGAGGCCGTCGACCTTCATGAGCTCCCGGATCTGCTTCGGCGTCGCTACTGCATGCGCGCACACAGCATTAATTAGACTAAGTTTGTACTAGTACGAGTGAGATTAATTAGTACGGAGTACACATCTTGCACTGTTGGTGAGCTGGCAAGATAACGCAAATTTAATCGCTGCTGTCGGGAAAAGCACACCAACCGTGGGATCCGCCGAGCTGCTGGAGCGCCTGCAGGAACCGGCGGTGGAGCTCCGGCGCCCAGCACCGCCGCGGCTTCCGGTTGGACGCCTGCTGCGACGACTGCCCGTCCTTGCCGGCGTCTTTGCTCGCCTCCTTGTCACTGCCGTGCTTCTCCGCCGCCGCCGGTGCCGCCGTGCCGGTAGTGGTGGGCGCCTTGTTGTCGTCGCAGCTGTCCTCGACCACCGCGGAGCTCGCCGCGGCCGTGGTCGACGAGGCCGGCACCTCGGCGCGCCTCTCCCTCTCGAAGGGCTGGAACGCGCCGCCGGGCTTCCTCGCGCTCAACGCCACCGGCTTGCACGGCAGCTCCTTGTGCGGGGACGATGCCCGCTGCGGGGGCTCCTGGCTCCAGAGCTGCACGGACTGGAGCCAGTCCGGCGGCACCGTCGTCGTCGGTGGCGACCGCCCGCCGCCCGGCGTCGTCTCAACCGCCGCCTCCTCTTTCTTCCCGACGCTGCCGTCGGTCGCGGCGGCGGCGTCGTGGGCGCTCTCGTGCTCGTCGGAGGAGGACAGCGAGAGGCTGGGCTTGAGCGGCATGAACTCCTCCAGCACAGGGCCGTCGTCGCTGACCGTCTCCTCGCTGCCGACGCCGTCCATCCGGCTCCTCATCCCCTCAATTGCTGCACAGACAAATGGACGACGGCGCAGGTGAGGTGAGAGCTGAGACGGCGGCAAACCAACGTACAACCGCAAGGAATGGAAGGGCGACGAGGTGAGAGATCCACGTACTCTGCGTGACGAGCTCGAGGCAGAGGGGCAGCTCCCGCCGGAAGACCTCGATCTTGCAGCGCTCCTCCTCGAGTGCGAGCAGGTACTCGCGGCAGCGGCGGCGGTCGGCGTGCACGGGCGGGTCCATCTCCATCTCCTGCGCCGCGCTGGTGCTAGAGCCAGGCTCGATCGATCGAGCACCAATTGGTTTGGTTCTACACGCCGTGGGAGGGGGAGAGAGGAAGAGAGGAGAGGACAAGAGGAGAGAGAGGAAGGGGGGAATCGGGGTCGGGGCGTCGCCTAGGGGGCGAATCTTTTCTCGCAGGCCCAGGAGGACAGAGGGGAGGGAAAGGGAGTGAGGGCGCGACGGGTGGGTGGATGGATAGGGACGTGCAGAAATGAGGAGGGAGAGTGGGCGTGAATATTCGGCGGGGATTCCAGTTTCGCTCTGCGGGTGGGCCGGCATGGTGGCGTTATAAAAGAGCCAGGCCCAGGCTTAACTATGCAACGGGATAAGATCGTAAGACCGACGAGGAGAGAAACAGCCGGGGATGCCGCGGATCCATCGACGTACTGTTCCTTTGGATTGTTTACAGCGAGAGCGAAAACCAGCGCCAGGCACCAGCCAGCAGTGTTTTTCTCTCAGCAAAAACCAGCGTCAGCCACCAGCCACCAGCCAAACGAACAGGGCGCGAGAGGATGTGAGATCTACCGGACGGGGCGATCCTCGCACGTTGTGTGTGTGCTGACGTTAGATTTTGATTTTGAGACTAAAACATAAAATCATGTTAATACGCTTAACACTAGGCTAGAGATGTAGCCGGCCACATTTTTACCACTTCCAACTTAAATTTAAATATTTTTTCTAAAAAAACTTTAATTTGAATATTGGGGGAGTAATACTAGCTCAGTCCAAAAAAAATTTATATTTTGTCATTCAAATTTTATCCTAAAAATAACTATTTTGGCGTTTACTCTTTTTGGCATTTAAATCTTCTTTGTGGAATTTAGATTTTATCTATGTCTAATTTGGTGTGCTAATATGTACGATTAAATTGGAATAAATTTTCTCAATTCATATAACAAAGTCAACTAGTTATAGAAACATACGTCTTTTTAATTTATCGTTAAGACTGTTTGAAAACATTCTAAACATCATTCTTTTAAGACGAATGGAGTAGTTGACAGTTTTACCTCCACTCTCTCCCATTTGCCGTTGAGTGGTGCCTACTGAGCCAACCTCCATATACGCACCTGCTATCGGTGTTACTAGAAAATCTGGCGCACATTTGCCGTGCCCCATTGTGTTGATGGCTAGTATTACTCTGCATTATATGGCGTGAGGTGGAGAGTTCAAGTATGTGCTGCTATTTAACATATATATTAGATAGTCAGTATTTAGCACATCATACATTGATGGACTATTTCTAGGATATACATTACATGTAGATGTTGAAGCATATGATGAAAGGTGGCACCCATATAGTGGAGGATGATATGCAGGATGTAGGGATGCATATGTTTTTGGATGCATTTCGATTTGTAACACTTAAAATCCAATCTACCATCACAGAATGACATGCGTTCATTTGGATGTAAATGCTATAGAAAATGAAGGTGGTAAGGAAAAATAAGTAGTACCAATGTAGAGCTATCTTGCACAACCATTCTATGAAAGAGTTAGTTTGGATAGAAAACCAGAAAAGAAATAGGTATCTTAAGTAGAATATAAAACTTATGATGCTGACTATCAAAAGCAACTGAATAAGCAGATAAAGTTACCAATGTAAGCGGCCAAAAATGAAATTGGATGGAATCCAACCATGGAGAGACTTATCAGTTGTACTTGGGCGACTGCCACAAGCCCACAACATTTTATCAAAACCTATTGAATGAGATGGAGCAACAATTTTGATCCCCTTGCGTTTCTTATGTTTCTTTTTCTTTCTATGAGGTTGATTTACTGAAGATTTGGATTTCACAATTAGTACTAAGAAAGTAAGGTGCAAAAAGCAAACTAAAAATTGCTTAATTTTCTTTAAATTAAACAAAAACCTTAGATTTCACATTTGTGTTTGTCATACTAACTTGGATACATGCTAATATTTTGAGCTGCAACTTTTCTTTCTTGTAAATGAATTAGATTAATTTTACAAATCCAAATTGAGGTTGTAATGATAGATGATATATAGTGGAGGATCCAAGTGGGGGCTGGGGGCTCGAACCCCCCGGAGAGTTTATTTATTATTTGCAATCTTGAGTATAGGAATGCCGTACTATCAAGAGGGATGCAACACTAGTTATTTGACTACACACCAAAAAGTGCTCATAGGTCAACCCATGTGAGAGAGCCTTTGAGAAGAGTGTTTTGGGGTTTAGTGTGCTGAAAGTGCTAAAACCAGGATGACCGGTTTTGGAAACCAGGATGGCCGGTTTGGAGCTCAAGAGTGTAACGGCTAGTTTTGTTTGAAAAGCGGTGTGACCGGTTTTGCTCGGGCATAACGGCTAGTTTTTGTGTGTGGGGTATTTATACCCCCTAGCCCTCACCTTTGAGGGCTGCTGGTTCATTTGGGTCCCTTGGGCGTCCAGAAGCGCTTCAAGCACCAGCAAGCTCTCCCCAAGCCTCTCTTTGTGAGAGTTGGTTGAATTTGTTCATATCTTTGGATTTGGGTTGAGAGGGATTGTGTGAGTGAGCAATATAGAGCTAGAGAGCTAGCCAAATCAGTGAGGAGTGAATCCATAGCTTGAGCACTCGAAGTTGAGGTCTAGCAACTTGTTGAAGCATTTGTTACTCTTGGAGGTGAAGCCTCCTAGACGGCTAGGCGTCGCCAGTGAGCCACCAAGGTTGTGGTGTGCCACGGATTGTTTGTGCAGGTGTGGTCTTGCCTCCTTCGGGGAAAAGATCAAGTTAGTGGAACCGAGGAGATAGCTCGACCTTTGGGTCACTAAGGGCTTCCTCAACGGAGACGTAGGATTCGCTGCGCTTTTGGGCGGCCTTTGGCAACAGTGAATCTGAACTTCGGGAAACAACTCGCTGCGTCTTCAATTTGGTTTGCCTCACGATTTCCTTTCTAGCACATATATTTGCTTTCGCTTCGATCTACTTGGTTGTGCTTTTCTTGTGTACAGGGACTAGTTGGACCTGATAGAAATCATCTACTGAAGCACTCCACCAAGTTTCATTTGTGCTAGAGCTCGAAAGAGGGGTTAATTTACTTTCTAGTGTTTCTCAGTCAGAAACCGGGCTGACCGGTTTCCCAAACCGGTCTGACCGGTTTTGGTTCTGACTTAGTCATATTTCTGTCTCTTATACACATCTAGATGTGTATAAGAGACAGGCCCCGGAGTATCCGGCGTACCCTCGGAGTATCCGGTGTTGAACTGACGATTTATTTTAAGTGTTGGAAATTTGCAGAGACACCTATTCACCCCCCCTCCCCTCTAGGTGACATCACGGTCCTTTCAGGGTGCTGGAGGTTGAAGAAAGGGAACGGCCCCCGAATTTTCTTTTCGTGGATCCGCCCCGGAGTATCCGGCGTACCCTCGGAGTATCCGGTGTTGAACTGACGATTTATTTTAAGTGTTGGAAATTTGCAGAGACACCTATTCACCCCCCTCCCTTCTAGGTGACATCACGGTCCTTTCAGGGTGCTGGAGGTCGAAGAAAGGGAACAACCCCCGAATTTTCTTTTCGTGGATCCGCCCCTGATGATATATAAGCTGTAATCAAGTTTATTTCAGTATCACTTAGCAGCCCGTACAATATCAATGAATGTATGTCTGCCTTTTCTTACAATTTAACACTGCAAATAAACTTGGTTTCTAATACACTTGGGTTGACGACGGCAGTGGCATAGCAGTGCAAGTGCGGCAGTGAGGTAGGGGCAGAGCATGGACACAAATCAAAATACAAGGTAAATGAAAATAGAAAGAAGTAATTTGGTATAAAGTCTACGTTTAGCGGTTCGGTAGAAGTAGTCTGGTAGAAAGTCAAACGTTGATGCAGTGAAGCAGAATGCACTGCCGCTCATCCTCGCGAGGCAAGCCACACGAACGGCGGTGGTAGGTCCATATGGCACCGGGCACGATGCATGCACGCTGCAATGACCCCGCGTCCGAACCCATAGCACACGGTGGTGCACCTTGCCGCATGTGGAGTTTAAAGTCCGTACTGGATGGGCATTCCATCAAACACACCCTGGATACGTTCATCAAGCAGCAGTCATAGTAACGAGGACATCGTATAGTGTGCCATCAAATCGAGGCGGATCCAGCCATCCAGCTGGTAATGCCCTAGCCTCGCCAGTCGCAGTTGCCATAAGTCATAACTCATATGTTGCGTCAGGCATCCTTTAGAAGTTAGAGCCGTGGCAGTGCTGTGGTTGAGGTGCATGCCCTCAGCGGTGAGCACCCTTGTCCGGCCATGAGCGCTCTCTGTCATGTCTATGGTGCATTTTTGTTCGTGTATGCCAGTGGCTACTTTGCGCGTCCGGCCACGCGAATCACCGGCCATCTTGAATCACGGCTGTGGAAAGGCAAAGGGTGGCCGACATGATACGAGGAAGAGGAGCAACGATTTTATTCTAGCCTCCGTACCTGTCACGTGGACTGAAGGCGGCTTCTGGAGACTTTTAGGGCTGTTAGGTCAAATCTAGGAGACTGTCGTCCGGGGCAGATCCGACGGTCAAGATTTCACAGAACTATAAATGTCATAAACCAATGGTGAAAACATCATGATGATGTGGAGAAATAACTGATCCATTTTCCTGCAGGATTTCGTTCTTTAGAGATAAGCAAAAAGTGCCCTTAGCACGTACTTATAGGGTGGACACAAGGTGAACCCTTAGCATGGCAGGAGATCCTTGTATGGTACAAGGTATACAAAGAAAGATCGTGAAGAACATGGCAACAGTTGAGGAAGCACTCCTGGCAGGCATAGAACGCCTATTCTTGGGCACCATCAGGATAATGCAAGTCCGACCATGGCTAGTGTAGTTGTCATACAACCGCGGCCAATAAGGCCCTACCCCCAGCATCCTCGTGGTCCTCGACTAGCTACAACTAGTGTCATCGGGGCTTGATGACGATGATTCTGTCTGACGCCCAAGCACCCACGGGTGGCCCACACATGGCCAGTAGATCTCCCAAACGACCACACGACCAATGTTGCTAGCTCCCGCGTGCCCTAAAGATAGTCCAAAGTCTGTTCATTAGATCCGCTCAACGACCATGGCCAACCCTCGCCCTTTGCCACACAACACAAGCCTACTTAGTGGGAGGGTGTGATGAGTCTATGAGGGAGGACTGTGTCCCAATTAGTTGGATTCAAATGCGAGCGACGAGCCATGTCTACCATAGAGCATCGCACATCATTACTCATTGCTCCATCCCGGCTAGGCTTGGAACACCATCTTGTCCAAGGTAAGTGTAAGTGTTGCACACTTGTTAGCCGCCACCGCCACCTCCTCGTGTCGTAAGGATGCATAAGGGCATGGGCGGAGCTACAGGGTATGCCTCGGCCCACCCGGCATACCCTGTAGAATCCAGCCCAATAGTATAGGGCCCAACCGGCCAGCCCATCAGCAAATCGGCAAAACAATCGCTGCAGACGGCTCGACGTGCAAGCAGAAGCACAGCAGTCCGACGTTTCGTTTTGCGCATGGCCGCCGCTCCTGCCGCTCCCGCATCCGACGCGGCGACGCTTCGTTGCACGCGTCGCCGTTGCGACGGCGAATCGGGGATCCCTCCGCTGGCGCTGACGGCCTGCAGTAGTGCCGTTGTGCGCTCCTCGGCGAGGCCTCGCTGCTACAGCGCTGCTCGCGGACGCGGAGACGGGGGAGTCGCAGCTCGCCTGCTCGTGCTCGTCCGCAGTCAGCGCGTAGCATTCAGGTACGGTGCAGTCTGCAGTTTTTCTCCATGATGCGGTAATTTTGGAAAACATTTCGTTTGCGATTTTCCTCCTAGTAGTGCTTATCATCCAAATAGAGTGGCAATAAATATAACTGTTGTCAATTGTCATGATGGTGATTTTTCTTCACTACAAGAACAGATTTTCGTTATAGTAATTAATTTTCCAAGTATATTATTTGCATAACCAGGTGTTAATCTAATATGTAAGTTACCCAGAGTTGTGAAATTTGAAGATTATGTGTACCACATTAATACTCAGGGAGAACAGAGAGTTGTTTATGAGATTAAATTGGTTAATTTTTTTTGTAATCATAGTATAAAGAACATATCCGCAGCATAGGGTAACTTTTCTCTTTGATGTAATATGTATATGGACTTTTTGTTATATAATTCAGAATTATGAAGAGAAACGGAGACATTGCATCTCTTTTCCAAAAACATACAGAATTGTATTATAAATTATATATAAATTTTTTTTGATTGAACCGAATTGTATGATAAAAAAAATAGTGAGGCATAACCTTTAGATAATTCCTAGCTCCGCCACTGCATAAGGGCCATGTACAAGGTACAAGAGGACCTGCAAACATGGTAGATAAGGTGTAATAGGAGCATGGTGTCATACCGTGAAGAGTAGTATTGTAGAAATAAGGGTAGAATACGTAATGTACCTAAATAGTAGGCCCAAGGCCTATAACGAGATATATATAAGGGAATCCTTGGGCCTACCCATCGAAGACTCTCTATGGAATACACACAAAATAGGGCTAAGGCTTTTGCGCTTGTTGGTTGCTAGTCACATATTTCCAAACCTAAAGTGGATTAGGGAAGGACGCCCATTAGGGAAGGATTAGGGAACTGTTAAGGTTGCGATTGGTTTGCATACTAGAAACATAGGCGCGGCTTTGCCGCACCCTCGTTGGATTGAACCAGTCCTTTTGACCTCATAGTCTGTTTATGTTCGTATTTTATTGTTTGGGAATGTTCTACTACTATAAAGATAGAATAAGAACTGGTTTCAATAAAGATGTGATTGATATACATAATACTCCCATGTCGAGTTGTCGACCTGTTAGAGAAATAACTGGCATCAGATCGTGTAACAGATGTTGTGAACTTGTGATCAATCACAAAACTGTTGGCCTCTCCACCAATGAGTGGTACTAAAACAACATGCAAAGTTGAGATGGAGTAGCAGGATCATGTATTAGCTTTGTTATATATTGAGTAGTAGAAACATAGTACTTCAATCCTTGTAAATCTGAAAAGAACATACTGTGTTGTTGTATTTATAGTAGAAAGAATGGATTTAAGATTGTAAGTTATCACTTCTTCTGTCAGAGTTTGGTCTGATGCTCCTTCCATACCAATGAGGAACCTACCTCATAAAGCAGTTTTTTGATTGCTCATCTTTTAACTAAGAAGCTTGTAGGAATGTCTCAAATTTTGATTCTTAACTTGTGTCTGACCAATTGAGCATTAGTAAAATGACTTTGCCAGACACGCCTTTCATCGGATTAAGATCATCATGGACTTCAACAATCTTTATGCAGTAATATACTAACAATCTGCATTTTAGAGTTGTAATAATTGACAACAGGTTACTGCCGATTTTTTTTCAAGTGAAAAACAGTACATTATAAAATTATTAGATGTGGTACTTTGGTAGAAATTAACCTGCCGCTTAGGTAAATAGTACTCTACCACATTAGATAGCCTAATTAGCTAATGCTGGTAGAACCATTTTCCTGATTAGCTAATGCTGGTAAAACCATTTTCCTGCAGATGAATTCCATTGTATCCTTGCGGGGCAGTACATGCATTTCATCAAAAGTCTCACGATTGCACTAATACTGTGAAAAAATTGAGATGCACAATTGAGCATTTATCATTGGCACAATCTCGTGCTGGTTCGTTCTAAAAAGACTAATACTGTGAAAAAATTGAGATGCCAGGAATAGGTAGAAGGATAAATGAAACCTCAAAGAGATGTGACTACAATGATAAATGATGCATAATTGTAACAGAGCCTGCCCTGTTCCTGCTATGGAAAATAGACACATACCCGATAAGAACTGAACTGAACATAAATTTATGAGAAACGACAGTAAGAAATTAGAGGATATATTGAGCTGGCAATCACCTTCTATATCCTTCTTAGTGATATAGGTTTAGGATATTACCTCAACCTTGAGAGGTCAAGTGACATTTGTTGGGTGCTCCTCGGTACCAAGTTTTGGAGGAAGTCATGGGATTTCTATGGTCCTGCCCTAGTTGAGACTGTGTAACTTAACATGGTGACATATGCAATGCTCTTATCTTTTGGCATTTATAAAATTGAGGAGCTAAGGTGTGCTGTCATAAGATATCATCGAATTTTCGGTTGCATTAGAAAACGATGATGAATTTTTCTCTTTCCTGCAAGCTTAAATTTTAATTGACAACTTGTAATCTCAATTCCTACAAACATGGAAGGTTTTGACTTCTGAAGTTTGGATGTTTCTGAAAGCACTGTGCTTACTCTACTTCATTACCAAAGATAAATAAAGTAGGGGCTCCATGTTCTGGCATTTTGAAGATGTATTTA
Organism: Echinochloa crus-galli; assembly: GCA_900205405.1. NCBI lineage: Eukaryota > Viridiplantae > Streptophyta > Magnoliopsida > Poales > Poaceae > Echinochloa > Echinochloa crus-galli. Next base: position 96,814 of record OAMR01000203.1, on the reverse strand, counting down.
TTCATCTAACTCAAGATCATGCCAGGAATGCAAGGTGATCGACTGTTTGGACAATATGATCCGCTCATTTAGCCATATATGGAGATAAAGATCATCACGAATCATTTGTTCAAGCAAGAGGAACCCTAGGGAGACAAGGAGGAAGTTACAGCTTACAGCATTCCCAATGGCCATTTTATCGAACATGAGGGTGTCAAGCAGAGGAGAGGCAGCTCGGGAGTAGAGGAGGATTGTTGCTCTTCTCATGGAGGCACAGTAGGTGAAGGCGTTTCGTTGCAGCAACAGAATGGTCGCAGCTGCAGCTCCGCGCGGCAAATTTAGTGATCTTGTACATCTATTTCAAATGCAGATCCCTTTCGGACCAGCTAGCAATATGGATGTATATTCTTTGTATGCTGGAAATACTGATGCTCCATCAAATTCAAGAGCTATTTTCCTATAGATATTTTTAATAATGATTCATCTATAAAAGATTACAGAAGTATTGTTTTGGAGAAATTCCTATTTGCACATGGCTATAGCAAGGAACCAATCATTTCTATGCTGCTCTACCTGGAAGCTCTACGGAGAGTACAGCTGCAGACTGCAATTAGCCATTTGGTGCCATCTCATCGACAAAGAAGCACACTAAGGCATTTAATCAAACACTGGGCAGGCATAACGATTTGGTGGGGAGGCAGAGGAGTAAAGTGCAAGGAGCAGCAAAAGAGGACTATGGAAGGGATCTGGGTCCTGGGACTGGAACGCTAGCTCTCTGTGTCGATGTGCCAGTGCACTGCCATCATCCATGTTGCAGACTTGCAGCTTGTGTTCATCTCCCGTCATTGCCACTGCGGCTTCCAAGCGTCAGGGTTCCTCGGTCCAAGGTCTTGGCACACCCCTCTCAATCAACGTGGGAGGAAAAGGGTGTTATACGCGCGCCAGTGCACTGCCATCATCCATGTTGCAGACTTGCAGCTTGTGTTCATCTCCCGTCGTTGCCACTGCGGCTTCCAAGCGTCAGGGTTCCTCGGTCCAAGGTCTTGGCACACCCCTCTCAATCAACATGGGAGGAAAAGGGTGTTATACGCGCACAGTGGATTCGGCCCGTGCCGCTGCACCCACGGGCCGGCGCAATATTCAGCCCAGGTCCAACGGAGCAACAACCAATAAAGCTCAGGCCTAACTCAACCCAAAAGACTAGTCTGATAGGTGAGACTGCACTCGCCTTATATGTTGTGCTCCCCCATCATCAATTTTTGATGTGGGACTAAACCTAACAATCTCCCTCGTCACACATTCGGACCTAACTCTTCTATCGGAAGAGGTTATCAACAGGCCCCGAGTTTAATCCTCCCTTCGCAACACCTGGAGGTGATCACGGGCTAAGCCCAGTGACGTTAACGGGCTCCCCCGTCACAATGTGACCACTGAGATTTTATAGGTTTCTCGACCTTCGGCTCTGATACCACTTGTTATACGCGCACAGTGGATTCGGCCCGTGCCGCTGCACCCACGGGCCGGCGCAATATTCAGCCCAGGTCCAACGGAGGAACAACCAATAAAGCTCAGGCCTAACTCAACCCAAAAGACTAGTCTAATAGATGAGACTGCACTCGTCTTATATGTTGTGCTCCCCATCATCAATTTCCGATGTGGGACTAAACCTAACAAAGAGCAGCGGCAGGGGGGCGGCTGTGAGAAGCACGGCCGGCTCTATCTTCGTTTCTTCCGCGGCATCTCCTCCTCGTCCTCGTTGCTCGCTGCCTCGCCGCCTATCCCGCCGGGTGCCGTCGTCACCCGTCGTGGCAGTCCTTGTTCATCCGAGGTCGCAAATCGCGGCCCATCGACCGTCACCGGTCAGGCCTCCTCCACCGGCGACGGTCACGGAGGGGCTGACCGGAGCATCCGTCCCACAGCCTTCCCGTCCCGTCGTCGTCTTCTCTTACCTTCTTCCCGTCCTCTCCTGCGGTATAGTTTGATCTGAGGCTGTGCCAGGGCTACATGCTCCCACCTTATGTGGGCGTTTCCGTCAACCCAGCCAATTGCTTCTTCTGTTCTGTGGTTGCCCAGTATATATGTTTGATGAACGCAGCACTCGATCTCTTGTCGAGGAGATGGATTGGTTACTATGGTGTAAATCTATATTGGGTTATCGGACTTCAGATGTCGATCGTATCATATCATCTTTTATACGTATAAGTCAGCAGTGTAGAGTTTGTCTCAGAGGTACCAATACAATTAATTTGTTTTCCAATAGGTTCTCCTGAGCTGCTCAAGGTTGGAGGTACAGCAACAACCCACTCCAACACGAGTTCGAATACCGTTATGCTCAACAACACAGCATCTGTAACCTGTATACATGTAATGACGGCAGCGCCTGCTACTGCTGCATGACCCAAAGGCCAAAGGTTCTTTGTTACCCGACAAGGGAAAAATGCTCGGCTACCTGCCCGGTGTGCAACCCGCAGTGCCCGCCCAGCCATAGCCTCAGATTAGCGAAGACAAATAAACAAAGGAAGGAAGGCTGCCACGTGAAGAGGTGAGTTCTATCTTTGTACAAATAAGCTAAGATGTAGTATTTGGGCAAACAATGCACGTGCCGCTAAAAAGACTTATTAACACTTGTGGTTGAACTAGATTGGATTGTCAGCATATACCTTACTTGAATTGCTGCTCTCTGAACGTGTACGTAGATCATCTCATTATGTGCAATTTTTACAATGCAATCCTTTTTGGGTTCGCCTTGGTCTTGCGAACACTTAATTATGTCAGCCCAGCCAACTGCTTCTTTTGTTTTATGGTCGGCCGAGTAAAGTGAATGCAGTACTTTCTTGTGGGAGAGTGTTTACTACAACGATATGATATATACTGGGATATCGAACCAGATGTGTCATACTCCCTCCGGTTTAGTAAAAGAAGTCGTTTTGGACAAGGTTTGAGTCAAACATTGGGAATATAAATCATAAATAATATTTAAGTCGTTGAGTTTGAAAATATGAAAATTATATAAATAGATTGGTCTTGAATAGTACTTTCATAAAAGTATACATATATAACTTTTTAAGAAATATTTTTATACAAAAGAGAAGTCAAAGTTGTGCTTTGGTGACCGTGTCGCTGTCTTAAACGACTTCTTTTACCAAACCGGAGGGAGTATATTATTTCTAATTCTACTGCCTAGTCTGGAGTTGTGTCTCGTGTACTAATGTTTTCCATCGTCGTTGTTTTGTTTCCCACTTTCCCAGTTGTGTTCTCCTGAGCTTCTCAAGGTTGGAGGTACGACAGATTACTACTGGTACAAACACAAGCTCAAATGCTGTTATGCTCAACGCCTCAACAATTCAACACAGCATCTGTAAACGAGGGCAAGCTCTATCTGAAATTTTGTAACCCGTATATGCATCATGTACTAGCACTCCTGCTATTGCTGCATGATCAAGTGTTTGTGATGTGGCATCCATATCACTCAATTTTTCAATCTCCGTCATTCGTACTCATTGTTCAAGTGAGACAGGATGTCATCGCATCTTCTTTTTCACGGTCTTTTTCATGCACAGCGGGAGCACCAAGTCATTTGTGGATCGAAGGCAGAAAGTGTATCAATTGGATGGTATGGCTAAAGTCATACTCCGTACTATCTAAATCACACGTCACATAGGCAAGCATATAGGCTAATATTTTTGACCTTAAATGGCACAATTAACAAATAGTAATATTTCACATGAACATGTATATTAATACACTACTTATATTTATGAACAGAGAAAGTAATATAATTAATACACTAAAGATTCATGGATCACGGAAAGTAGATATGTTGTAGCAGTACTAGCCGTAGCCGCCCAGCCGGGGGATGGATTAGCAGCATGATACCGGATTATTGTTCATGCATGCTAGTGCCCAGCAGTGCTTATATCTCAATCTCTTGCTTTATCTCGATTTTTGAAGGTACAGCTAGCTAGTACAGTACTAGACTTGCATTATTCGTTTGGAGTTGGGAGTACTATATATGATCGATTTCGAACTGTGTTGGGAGAGAGCGGTTCGATGGACGCCAAATCATTGGCTCTCCCCCTCGCCGTTCTTTATCTCGCCAAAGTTGGCCGAACCGGCACACATGATGAGTCCTGATGATTTCACAGACTTGCACACGTCCGCCCTGTTCGTTTGGCTGGTGGCTGGTGGCTGGCGTTGGTTTTTACTGAGAGAAAAATACTGCTGGCTGGTTGGTGGCTGGTGGCTGACGCTAGTTTTCACTGAGAGAAAAACACTGTTGGCTCGCTGGAAACAATCCAAACGAACAGGGCGGTCAATGGACATGCATGTGTTTTTGCATGCCGCTAGTAGTGTGCAATCACACTGCCCAGCGTGTTTGTCTTTTCTTCAACATTGACCTTTGAGGCTTAGAAACTTTTTTTAAAATCAAAAATAAAATACTGATTCTGATTTTTAAGATGCGATCAGTGGCAATGAACCCGGCCCCTCTACTTGAGTCGTCAGAAGGCTAACCCATACACTGACCATTATCGCGCAAATAAAGTAGTAAATCTACTGGTCTATGCTAACATATTTATAAAAAAACACGAGTAATTCTAAAAGAATACGATGCTGGATTGGATCCAAGAATGTAACACGAGGGGAGCCTGTGAAACCAAATCATTTTTACACGCAATACGAGCCGTGTGATTTTTTTTTAGGGGAAGAGAAAAGCCGTGTGATGACACCCCTCGTAGTTACCTGGGCCTAGCCATCTTAGAAGCCCATTCTGGGTGCCCTGGTCCATGAATAAATTGCCAAAATGACTATATGCATGTGATCCAGCCCAAATTAACAACAAACTACAACAACGATATAGCTATGATTTAAAGATGCACCTGTTACAGTCTTCTCCGTTTATATACATGCCAAGCTATTGACTACTACTCTCTCCATTTGCTTTAAGGTGTAACATAATAACATGACTTTCTAAATTACACTTTGATCATTCATATTTTATATTATATTATTTATGATTATAAACTTAAGATTATATAGAGTACTTTTGATGACACATTCAACCCTACTAAGTTTGCAATATAAAAGCTAAAAATTATTAGTCAAAGATAATAAAGTTTAAATATCAATATCCGTATGCATCATACAAATAAAAGTGGAGGGAGTACCTACGGACACCCTGCGACTATCATAAGAGTATAAACTTACCAAGGATGCAGTAAATCAAATGGATATGCTAGATTTTAAGAATCAAGAATTCTACATCCACGCTTCCACGACTTCAAGCCAAGTGTGCGTCTGTATACGATTTCCTCCTTACAAAATTATTTTGAAACAAGATCCAAGCACCTTTAGATGATTATTAGGGAGTATCTTATTAATAGGAAAAAGTCCAAATCACCACCCTCAAGTATGGATAAAGTCTAGATAATCCCTAAAATATGTCTTGGTCTGTTTTACACCCTCAACTATCTCAGTCGGTCCAGTTTACCCCTTCGTAAGATTTCTCTTTTTTTGTTTCTCCATTGCACACATGTTATTTTGAGTTGAAATTTTGTGGTACAATAGAGTGGATCATAAATTATATTTAAAAAATATATTATGACTTTTTCATCATTATTTTGAAAGGCTATGGTATGTATTAATAAACTAACTATATCAAACAAAAATTTATGAGAAATAATGATGAAAAAAAATTGTATTATATTTTTGTAAAATACTATATGTGGGTCTCTATCATCCACAAAATTTTAACTTGAAACACCACTTGCACATAGAGAAATAAAAAAGATAAATCTTATAAAGGGTAGATTGGTCCGATTGAGATAGTTGTGGGTGTAAAATGAATCAAAACATACTTTAGAGGTTATTCGGACTTTGTTCATACTGGGTAGTAATTTAGAATTTTTTTTCTTATTTTAGTATGACTTTTTTGGTGAAAGGTAGAACACTCATTGATAATATAAGATCATCGCTGTGGCTTTATCGATCTCAAAGATTTAGAAACAAAAGTATGAGTGTGTTCGATCATGTGGCGGTGTGCAAGTGTACAAGTGTCCTGTATACATTTATAAAAAAAATATAGGATGCGTCATATGCGCAGTATTTAGAATGTAAAACTTGGACGAATCCCGAAACTACTATTCATCAAACTGAGCTCGAAATCTCGAATATAGTACTCCTTATATGTTTAATTGTTTCTTAGCCAGAATTAATTGAAATTCCGGCAGTCTAAAACGTGCCTTTGTTTTTTTTAAATAAACTTTGTTTTTTATAGCAGGCAATGAGGCAACAGATGAGCTGATGGAAAGGAGAAGCAACCTCATGATCACGGAGTTGACAACAACGAAGGGCGCGGATGGCCCCTGGATATGACGCCACTCCGCCGCCGTACAGCACCCACAGGCATGGCAAGCGTCCCTTCTTCCCTTTCTTTTCACCACACCAGCGAATCAGTCGCCCTCAGGCCTCAGCTCACTCACACCAGCGTGTCACGGCGCACAGGAGGATGCCCGTCGCGTCGCCTCCTCCGCCATGACCAGTGTTGCTTCACGCACCCACCTCCACGGATCTCGCAGGTTAGTCTGCAGCGATCGGGGACAGGACAGGTAACCACCCGGCGCGGCAAAACATGTGCCCGGCAGCACCCGGCCGGCGCGCTAGATACAGCGTCACGTCGATCGGCCAGGGATCTCGATCAGCCAGGGATCTGGATGGCAGGAGTTCTCGCTAGCCATTTGATCGAGTTGGAGGGGGTTTTCTTTTCTTTTCTTTTAATTAATGAAACAAAAGCATGTGAGGATGGATGAGCGAAATTGTGTCGATGAGTTGAAACACCACCGATCGATCCACCATGGCTCCCAACGCAGGGCACCACACCACAGCACCGGCACCAGCCCATTAGCCCCATGCATCAGAGGAAAGGAAAGCACACCCACCCATGCGTCTGGGCTCCGAGGTAGGCCTGCTGCGGGTGCCGGGGCGGCGCAGGCAAGGATGTGACCTCGGCGCGTCGGAGACCAATAACGTCCTCGCAGCGGCAGTGCCCCTCTGTCTCTGTCTCCGTCCCCGGCGACGCGTGCGTGATGGACTGACTGACTACTGACGACAGACACGACGCGAGAGCCGAGGCCGGAGCCGAGCCCCCTGACTGACCTGAGATAGACCTGACTTGACCACCGCCGCGCACCGCACTTCGCCCATCACGGCGAGACGCGCGCACTGTGCGTGTCACGCGTCCGTCACACTCGCTCACTCACTCACACCGCAGCAGTGTGGGTGCGGGTGTCACTCACAACTCGCGACGCGATCGCGGCCCATGGGCCGGGCGGGGCGGCCTTCTTCGTACGCGCCGCACCACTCGGCGAGCGCGTGCGCCGCTGGCCGCGGCCCCCAGGCCAGGACGACCCGCGCGCCTATACGCGTACGCCGTCCAGGGGCCCTGTCGCCTCTGCGTGGTGGCGCCGCGCGAGGGAGGCCGCGGCCGGCCGGCCTGGCGCGCGGTTCCAGCCAAGATGCTGCGGCACCGGACCGCACCGCACCGCATCGCATCGCATCGGTCGGCGGGGAGCGCAGTCTACTAGTAGTACGTGGCGAGGCCCCCCAACCTCCCGATCGGTATCCGCGCCCCTCCTCGTCCATGGTACTAGTACGTGTAGCGGTAGCGGAGCCACTTCGCCGTAGCCATCACGTACTTCCGTCTCATTCCGTGCGCCCCACGAGGCGCGCCCTCGGCTCCGGCCGGCAACCCTATACAGTAGCTTCTTCCGCGCCGATCAAGGCGTGCGTGTGGGCTCGTGACGGATGGAGATCGATGGACACCACTACCAACGGCGCCGAGCGTAGCGACACCGCCCTTTTCGTTTTCGTTTCCTTCCGCGGCTTGCTCTATCTCTCTCTCGATACATACTCCTAGGCTTGGTACTATACTGTATTTTACTGGCCTTGTCCCGCTTCGATCACAGGCGTTGCAGGGAGCCACCCGGCCGGCGACGAAGCAAGCAACTGAGGAGGAGTCTCGTTTGAACGCAAGCGCTGAAGCGCAGATCTTGTCCGGGCAACAGTTAAGCCTGTTCTTGTCATGAAAGAGAATCATTCTAACCTTGACAGGCAGGACTGATCATTTTGCTGGAGACAACATAAGCCCTATCTAGTTCCCGGTTACATCATCAAACTTCTAAAAAATCTCTCTCCAAACTTCACTATTCACCTATCACACCAAGTCTCTCTTCTCATGTATGGAGTACTAAACGTGGGTAAATAAAAAAACTAGTTACATGGTTTCGATGTCCACGACGAGACGAATCTTTTAAGCCTAGTTAGGTTATGATAGGACAATGTTTACCACAGACAAACGAAAAGTACTACAGTGTCCGATGTGACTTTTTCACTTCACTTTTTACTTTTTTCCAGAAACTAAACACCCCAATAACCTTTGTTGGAGGCTTGGGGCCCAAACACAGACAGCAGCAAAGCCCCCAGGTGAATCAGATTCATCATGCCGATAATAATAACCCAATCAAAAGATGTACTCCCTCCTCCGTCCCACAATATAAGTATTCTTCGATTTTCGTACATCACATTTGACCATCTATCTTATTCAAATTTTTTGTGAATATATTATTTATTTTGCTATGACTTATTTTATCATTAGATACACTTCAAGTATGACTTATTTGTTTTATATTTTCATAAATTTTTTTGAGTAAGACGGATGGTCAAACGTGATGTCTGAAAGTTAACAAATGCTTATATTTCGGGAAGGAGGAACTAGGTACTCCGCAGTACAAAAAAGGAGAGAATTTGGAGCAACCCCCATCGGCCAGCACCAACCAACCTTTTTTTAAAAAAGGAAATATATAAATATCCCAGCAGCTGCATCGAAGTTACAACTATAAATAAAACGTGCAGTCTTCGTCATAAGAGAGAATCAAAAGTCAATTCTATTTCTGAAACGCCAAACATGAGCGGCAAAGACCTCCATACCGGCGTACTCAAGCCTCGTGCAATGACCAAAACCGGGTCTAGTGTATTCCTCTGAAGAGTACCTGTAAATAGGAAGGCACTAATCCCTTATCAAATACCGCATCATTTCTCGATATCTAAATTGCCCAACACATGCCACTGGCACCTGCTCAAATCAGAGATTTAAGTTTTTTATTTATTCTACTCAACCAGCTATTGAACATATAATCCACACTAGTTGGCGGCAATAAATTAAAACAAACTTCAACAATCCTCCAAATAAACTTTGCAAGGTGGCAATCAAGAAATAAATGTTGAATAGTCTCGTTTTCGGAGAAAAAAGAGCAAGACATATTTCCATGCCATTGTTTACGAGCCATATTATCTTTGGTTAAGACGACCCCTTTAATTAGATATCACATGAACACCTTAATTTTTAGGGGAGTTTTCAACTTCCATATTGCAGTATTATGAGATAAAACTTGGTTTGCTACAAGTGCCTTGTACATAGAATGGACCGAAAACATCCCATTCTGATGTAAGTCCCAAATAATATGGTCTCTCTGATGAGATAACAAAACATTCATTACCATGGCCACAATTTAGTGCAAGGCCTACGGTTTATTCCCTATGAGAGACTGTCTAGCTAAATGCTACGTTCAAAGGTGTCATGGATAAAACAGACTTAACCGTAGCACTCCTTTTTCTTTTTATGCTCCTTACTTTACCAAAAAAATAATAATCTAGTTTTTTAAAGCCACCTCTTGATATTTCAAAAATACATAGCATGAACATACACAAACTATTTAGAGGACTAAGGCCAGTCTCAGTGGGAGGTTTCACTACACGATTACCTAATCAGAAACTAGGTAACTGTGCCAGAAGGGTTTCATGGTGATGAAACTCCTCTCACATCCCATAAAACTCTTGCTTCTCTCTCCTATGCCACATCAGCACATTTAATGACATGAAACACCCCATAAAACTTCCACTGACATTGACCTAAGGGCATGTACAGCCCGTCTATAGGAGCCCATCTATAAGCGGCAGTTTTACAGAAAACCCCTCCAGCGAGCGAAGCGACGACCGGTGCGTCGTCTCACCAGTCGACGGGCAGCTCCCGTTCCCCGAGGCCCTGTAGACGCGCGGCGCCGGGCTGTGGAGGCCATCTCCACCAAGCGACGCCGGCCCTGGATCCCGCGCTCCCCCTCCCCCCGCCAAAAGCTCCGTGTGCGCGCTGCACTTCGCGCCAAACCAAAGCAGCGGAGGGGGAGAAGCACCGACGGGGAAGAGGGACTGCAGATCCGCCGCTCCCCCACCTCTGCCCGGAGCTCCGAAGTCGGCCACGAGGAGACGCTGGCGCTGCTCGATTCAGACCAGGAGGGACCGCAGATCCGGCGCCGGCGGGGAGGTGGGGCCGTAGATCCAGCGCCTGGAGAACTCGCACGCCCGCACGGCTGGCCTCCCGCACCCCTCCGCTCCAGGGCCGAGCCAGCTGCCGCTGCCGCAGGCCTGTATGCTCGTCGTCGCGTTGCTCTTCCACTGCTCTGCCCGCCAGCCACCACACCAAGCACACGGCGAGCGTCCACGAGCTCCACGCCGCCGTGACCTTGTATATCCACCACCGCCGGCCCGAGCTCGAGCTCCAGGACGACGAGGAGCGGCAGCAGGACCTCGAGCATGGAAGAGAGGAGCGCGGAGGATGCGGCCGCTCCGCCCCGGCGTGCTCTACCTGCAGCTCGATCGGAAGAGGTGGTCTGCTCACTCCTCGCTCCTCGGCAGCCCAGGGTGGCTAGCGGCTGGCGCAGCGACGCGGGAGCTGGGGCCGCCGGGCGAGCGCGGTGGGAGCTGGGGCCGCCGGCCTTTTTTGTGAGTAAGGCTGACTCCAACAAGGGAAGGCAAAGCCATTTTTACCTAGCAAACACTACTGTGCATGCATGGAGAGGTCTCCAACAGAAAAGGCAAAGGATAGTGCAAAATGCGTTTGGAGGAGAGAGGGGATGCAAAATTGCATCGCCTCTCTCCTCAAAGGAATTTGCCGCAGCCCGTGCGGGAGGGGAAGGGTCGAGCTGCGCTGGGAGAAGGAGGCCACGCGCGGGAGAAGGAGGAGGCGACGGAGCCCTGGGAGAAGAAGGTCCGGCGGCGCGCGGGAGAAGGCGGAGGCTGCGACGGCGCGGGCCCCAGATCGATGGGTCGCGGCCGTCGGGACCGCACCGGCGCGCCCCGGCCGTCGAGCGGTTCTTGTGCTTCTTGCTGAAGGTTGTGCTCGCCATGCTGCTCGTCGAGGCCAAGGTCGTGCTCGCCATGTTGCTGCCGCGCTTCCGCTTCGCCATGGAGGTCCGCGCTCGTCGCCCGCCACAGCAGCTGT
>OAMR01000203.1:66413-84208 GCA_900205405.1 Echinochloa crus-galli | reverse complement strand
GCCCCGCCCGCCCATGGCCACGCCATCCGCCCATGTGCCCGTCGCCGGCCGCCCCACCAGCGGGCCGCACGCCAACGCAGCATGCCGCCTCATCGCCGCCGCCCACCACCGGCGTGCTTGGATTTGACAGCAGCAAGGCAAGAGCTGCTGCTAATTGTGGATTTGATGCTTGGATTTGAGAGTCTTTTACCTATATGCCATTATAAAAGTTGGTGGTTACCTGTGTGCCACAAAAAAGTTCGTAGACACCTCTATGCCATCGTGCCAACTTTCTTTTACCTGTATACCATTTTGAACGGATGGAGGCTAACGGAGATACAAATAGACTGTTTTGCCCTCATGCGGGGCCCACTGTCATCCCTAACCTCCCTCTCCTCTCCTCTCCGACGAGCACCACTCCCAAGCCGCGCGCCGGCGATCCCTGGCCGTCGGCCCTCTCACGCCAACGCCGCCTCGCCTCACGCCGCTGCCGCCGGGTCGCGCCTCGCGTCGCCGTCGCCGGCCCGCCCTTGCGCAGCCGCCGCGCCGCTCGCGCCGACCGCCCAGCCGGCCGCCGCGCCGGGGCCCGCGCCGACCGCCCAGCCTGGCCGCCGACCCGGCCTTGCGCAGCCGCCGCCGGTGCCGCCGCGCGCCGCCATCCGCGCCGGCCGCCCGCCCGTCCGCCGCCGGTCCGGCCGCCGCTGTCCGCGCCGCCGCCCACGCCGGGGAGGGAGAGGTCGAGGATGAGGGCCGTGAAGGAGGTGAAGGAGGCGGCGTCGGCCGTCGGCGATGAGAGAGCGTGGAGGTGAGGAGCTCCTCGGTGGCGGCGAAGAGGTCGGTGAGGAGCTCGAACTCGGTCATCTGGTGGATGAGGCTGCGGATGTGCGGCACGTCGCGGGCGTCGGCCAAGCGGAGCTCCGCCCACACGTCGCCGAGAAGGTGGTGGAGTTGGCCGGCGGGAGGCAGCGCACCGTACGGAAACAGAGAAGACAGAAGAGGATAGAGTTGGGGTCAGGGGCAAAATGGTCATTTTACCAGGTGGGCCCACATGTAAGAGCCGGTAATGTAACAGAACATGACGGAATGGCGTGGAGGTAAAAGAAAGTTCGGTCGATGGCACACAGGTGTCTACGAACTTTTTTATGGCACACAGGTAATCGTCATCTTTTAATGGCATACAGTAATCGTCATCTTTTATCACAGCATATAAGAGACAGACTCTGGATTTGACACAGATGGAAATTAATTGGTGGATTTGGTTCGGGAGGCTTCGGCGGAGGAGATTTTCTCTACTTTGTTGCTCTACTTTGCCGGCGCCGGACAGCTTCGCCCGTCGCTCATCGGTGGATGGCCGAAGCAGGGGGATGCATTTGCAAATGGATGGCTCTGTTGGAGACGGTGTCCTGGAAAGGGAAGGAAAATCACTGTAGACGCGAGGCAAAGGTCATTTTGCCTTCCAAATTTGCCAGCTCTTGTTGGAGTCAGCCTAACTGGCCGCCTGCCTTGTTGCAGCAAGGATGAAAGGATAAACTCGTTTTTTTATACTTAAAGGATAAGCTTGTTGCGACTCAGCAGGACGAAAGGGGCTCCAGCTCGGTTGATATTTGTTGGAATTTTACGTTTTAGGTCTTTGTAAGTATGATTTTTATGTTGAGCTTATATATGGTCTCTCTGTCTGTAGGTTGTATGAACTGTCTGTATGTCTGTCTGTACGTTACATTCGAGATTCTATATATAGACAACGAGTCGTCTGTGGGCTGTACATGCCCTAAGATAATCAAAATTAAACGTCCTCCCACGGACACCAACCAGCCTTGGCTGTGTTTAGTTCCCTAACTTTCCTAAAAATTCTCTCTCCAAACTTCACTATCCATCTATCACATCAAATCACATCAAATCTCTCTCTTCATGCATTGAACACTAAATGTGGGTAAATAAAAAAACTAAGTACATAGTTTTGATGTACACGGCGAGACGAATCTTTTGAGCCTAGTTAGGTAATAGTAGGACAATATTTATCACAAAGAAACGAAAAGTGCTACATACGCTACAGTATCCGATGTGACATTTTCACCGAACTTTCTCTTTTTTTTTTCTAACTAAACACAGCTAAAGAAAAAGAAAACTCGATCCGCCGGCGTGCAAGCAAAGCGATGGAGGCAGAGGCATGGAGCAGTCTACTGTATAGGCTATGTGATCACTAGGATAGAGATGGGAGCGACTAGCGAGACCGCGATCCAGTCCACTACAAAGTCCAGAACACAAGGCCTGGCAGCAAGCCGGGCGCTGGCATTGAATATGAGCACGAATTCGTGTGTCGTGGGCGTTTCCGAGGCGGCCTTGAGAGCATCACCCGCCTCTGGAGTAGCAATCGGACCGGACGTGCATAAACAAAGCTCCAACCCCAGGCTCCTCTGGAGTACGGAGTAGATGAATGTGAGGACTTCGATAGTTGCGAACTTCCTGATCTCCACGCCCCAAATCCCAAGGACAAAAATATATGGGCGCCAAGGATGGGAGTACTGATATTCATATTATTCACCATCACATTTTCAAGAGTTGTGCCGTCATATCCGCACAATATCACGTCAACACTCAACAGCACAAAATAGAACTCCTGTTTTGTGCTACTAGGACTAAGGAGAAAATATTAAAAGATCCTAAACTTTAGGACTAAAGAGAAAATATTAAAAAGAAGATCCTTAACGTGTCCTAAAAACTCTAGAAATGCTTATACTTGGACAGACGGAGTATGTAAGAAGGTAGTTACAAACTTTTTGATCTTATAATTTCTGCAAAATCGAGCTTGTATATTATTTCAAACAAAAAGTCTGCATTACTCCAAAGAAAAACATAATAATAACATGTTCCTAAGTGTAAGATCATGTTTTAATTTGAAACCTGTCATGTTTGACGGCAACATGACCTATGTTGCAAAATGTAGTCGGTGACAATTAGCATCCATTTCTTATACATATATTTAAACCAGTTTCGGTGCTCACCACTTACAAAGATGACTAAATTTCATAAACAAGAATATTGTAAAATATGTTACAAACGCATCTAATCATCTTATGGTATTTCGATTTAACACAAGACATGTACTTATACTGTGTTTAGTTCCCAAAGTTTCCCAAAAATTCTCTCTCCAAACTTCACTATTCACCTATCACATCAAATCTCTCTCCTCATGCATGAAGCACTAAACATGAGTAAATAAAAAAACTAATTACATGGTTTTAATGTACACGACGAGACGAATCTTTTAAGCCTAGTTAGGTCATGGTAGGACAATGTTTACCACAAACAAACGAAAAGTGCTACAGTGCGCTACAGTGTCCGATGTGACATTTTCACCAAACTTTTTCTTCTTCTTTTTGGAACTAAACACACCCTTAGATAAAGAAAAGAATGGAGAAATGTTATTATGTTTGCCAAGAAAAATATTTTTTTACTTGTAATATAACAGGTGGCTATGTGTCCGCATATTTCGTTTATAGAAAAATGAAGTGAAGCATTTTAGTTGCTAAAGTGCTAAAGTAAAAAATAAAATATTTTATAGGTTGTTTGGACAAGAAAGCTTATGAGGGAGGACAGGTTTTAATTATTGAAGTTTACTGTTGATATTTCTATGGCTTGTCACTACATAAATGGGTCATAAAGAATGGGGTAAAAATTTACCACTCCCAAAATGCCTAAATTTTCACAAAACAAGAATGTTTGCACAATAGGTTAGGAATCATTTAGTAAGCTTCTCGTGGTGAAAGGGTCTCTGGCTTAGTGGTTAGAGCACTGAGTAGCACCCTGCAGGCCCAGGTTTGACTCCCTGTGGGAGCGAATTCACTGGATTTGGAATAAAAGAAAATAAAAAATAGGTTAGAGCTTCCCCTACTGACTCCGGTCAAAAAAGTTCTTTCTGGTGGGCTCTGTCCACCTGGGTTCAAGTGCTCGACTCATAGATGTTATATTTTTCTATATTTATTTTATAATTTAACCGGTGCTATTATTTTAATGTTAGGCGACTTCTCTGTCGACAGCAAAGCGTCTAGACTTTGTGAATCTCAAGATTGTATCTATTGGTTCGCTCTCTAGAAAGTGCTCACAGGATGTGTAGACAAATATCATTACGTCACAAAGTGAAACACATTAGGTCACAAATTTGTTTTTGTGAAAAAACAAAGAGAACTTTAGCTTAAGTGATGAAAAGAAAATAAAAATAGTTTACAGGTTATTTGGACATAAGTGCGAGTACGTACTTACCTTTATGTTTTCAATTATTGAAGTTTAGTGTTAAACATGCTTATCTCTACGAATGCGGTAAATTTGCCGCTTATCCAAACATCTCCCCCTTCTGTCTCCTCAATCTTTTCTTTAAACGTCGATGAAGCAGCCCTAACAGTTTCCTGGAGGTGCTTGTTTGCTCATACGGCTACGACTGTAACATCAAATGATATATCATTATATAGTCACTGCCATCACCTTTCTGTCACATCTGTCTCGATTTGTATCAACACAGGGACGTGACCTAATAGGACGACCAAAAACTAATAGGAGTAAGGCTGTGTTCACTTCTAAAAACTCTCTCTTCAAAATTCACTATTTACCCATCACATCAAATCTCTTTCCTCATGCATGAAGTATTAAATGTAGGTAAATAAAAAACTAATTACATAGTTTTGATGCACACGACGAGACGAATCTTTTGAGCCTAGTTAGGTCATGATAGGACATTGTTTACCACAAACAAACGAAAAGTGCTATAGTGACTTTTTCACCCTTTTTCACCAAATTTCAAGGAACTAAACACAGCCCAACTAAACGACTAAACAAGGCACCCGTAGTGACTGTCTTGGCCCCTTTCATGAAAGCTACCCTTCCCTCGCCGTTTCCCTTTCAGAGCGAGCGAGGAAAAGGACGGGTGCAACGCAGTGTCTTCAACGCCAAGGTAAGGTAGGCCGTCGTATCCTACCATGCATCTTACTACCGTAATGCCAATGGCTAAAAGGCGTAATTTTGAGATTCCTTTTGGAAAAACAAAGGATATTGTGCTATATGTACGGCAGCAAAATTTTACTAAAATAGACCGGCTTATTTATGGCGGCTGTGCTTATAAAATTTAACTTTTTGCAAATTGAGTTTGAATAATTAAAAGAAGGTATGAATAGGTTTGTATTAGAAATTATTGCAATACCTATAGTTCCTCCATCGTACTACAATTCTGCAATTGAACTATAAATGTGATAAATTGATAGTGGATATGTGAGTATGCAAATTCTCAAAGATATAATGAGACGGATCGCAAGATTTATAAGGGAGCTTATTTTTTTCCCAGCACCATTAATTGGATTCTAGAATATGAAATCGAACTCGGCTGGTTAAAAACACTGACGCCCTGTTTAGGTGTTATGGTTTCGAAAAACCTTAGTAATAATAAACTACAGTTTTGAAAATCAAAACCGTGCAATACTATAGTATTGTGAAACTAGAGTTTTTCTCAGTTTTGGCAAAACAATGATGCGTTTGGCTAATTGTAGTATTGAGCGACAGTATTTCACATATGCTAGGCAATTTCTTGACGTATATACTCCATGTAAGAGTTGAGCTAACGTGTTCCATTTCTAATCCACAAATTCTTTTTGATTCGACTGAACATCTTCGCGTGTTAGTTGATCTCTACCTTTCGATCTTCAATCTTCTTGGTTATCATCATTCAAACTACATTTTCATTTAGTATGATCCAGAAGATAAGTATTTTTTTCCCAATACTTTGTACGGCCTAATCGTTTTCCATCGTCAGGTGTTACCTCCCGGGCATTTCTCGTCGCAGGATTGGACCTTTTCCACTCGCACGTGACGTGATGCGCGATTACCTAGCAGCTGGCCGGGCCGGCCGGCCGGCCACTTCCAGGCCAGCGCTCTCCCACACATGACATGGTGGCTGCCCACGGGGACACGGACGGACGGACACTGCACTGTGGGCCCCGCGCCTGACGTGACGCGAACGTGTCACGAACCCTTTCCATCCATATCCATGTCCTCTCGCCTTCACCACGCATTGACTTGCCGAGAGAAACAACACTGCTCTGATATGTGATCTCAGCAGGTAAATCCAGCGACGTATACGTATACGCGCGTGTACACGCGCCCAGCTGGGCCTTTTTAGTTTTTACCCGCTGCTGTCGCCATCACCGCCCGGTGTTTACCGATCTGTACAGGTGGGGAATTGCATCGCTGGGTTCGTGGTTGTGCGTGTACCCGAGTGACTTTAGCCGGAAGGCGAGGTGTGGTGTCCGGATGGATGTGTGTAAATCGCTTTGATGCCGTAGATCAAGTGCGTGCGTGCGTGTTTTGTTAGCTGTAGTTTTTATAAAAGCAGCCGATCGGGACACTGTGTTTGTTGATTAGCTACTTCCTTTGTCGTCTCAAAAATTGCATATGAGAGTTTCATAACATTAAATTTACTGATGTGATAAAAAAATAAAGAATTTTAAAAAAAACTCGACCTGTGGAGGGTAAGACCACCCCACGGCATTGTATTAAGAGATAACACCTTCTCACATAGGTCGAGAAAATCCCCGAACCCCTACCCCACCCATACACAGCGGCACCGCAGTCTAGTGAGATTAAACTGGCCTTAGACTTGTGCTTTGGCGTGGGATAGACGAGGGAATTTTTTTTCAACGAAGTTTGCTCCCACCCGAGATCGAACTCCCGACCTCCTGAAGGAGATCCAACGCGTCGGGCGGCACTGACCAACCGGTCACTGCCGCCGTTCGCAAAAATAAAGAATTTTATGAGAGAAGTTTTATCATCATAATTTTTTTTGACACGATTGTCTAGTTCTATAGTAAAACTGCATGCTAAGACTGATCTAAGCAAGTACTTACAACACTAAATTAATTAATTAAAATATCTTCAATAAATATAATCATTTCAACATTATATAGTCTTTATAGGCATTACTAGTCAAACTGTGATGTTGAAGACCATGCATTCCTAAATGGACTTATATTTTGTCCAGAAAAAGTATATATTTTTTTAAAATGACCAATGTGAAATGATTCTCGCACCTCAATTAAATGTCATAATAATACAACAAGTTTTCTTCTGGAGCATTTAATAATAGCACCACTGATATTCTTTTATGTCGATACTTAAACAGGTAAAGTATTGTTTCAGTGAAGTTATATTCAAATTCTAAAATTTAATGACACATGATTCTTTCCGTCAATGATCGAGGGGCATACTCTTTCCTTTCAATGATGAGAGAAACATATTTTATTCTACAAAATGTCAAATTTCATATAGTTAAAAGTATATCGAACGTGTCCACTAGATATGCGCCGAGGGACATTTCTTTTGCAGATTTTTTCTATGTATTATGTGAAACTTCGTCATGATTTTTAAAAAAATATTCATGCGAACGCTAGTGTTTCGGTCTAGTAAGATCGGTTCGATACAATCACACACAAAAGAAACAAAATGTTTCATAATCTGATGTAAAGTTGTTCTATTTCTAGTATGGCTTTTGTATGTCGCAACGTTTTTATTTTCCCTCAATAATATTCCAATACGGCTTTGTCGGGTCGTCACAGTTCCATGGAGAGCTTGGAAGGGAACGATGACGGGGATAAACAACGTGAACACGGAAGAAGTGGACAGCAGTTGTCAAGAGGCTCTGAATTCTTCCACCGGTTTCAATTAGGCAAATCAAACATGTGTGGGAAACTAGGAATTTTAACCAGAGCTACGAATTGGTCCTTGTTGGGGTCACCGTTGATCTTGTATTCGCGACCCTAATTGGTAGAGGAAACATCAGTATACTTGGCACTATCATCAGACTAGAATCCCTAGATCAAACAAGGCTCGCCGGTTTTGATTCAGAGCAAAGCCACGGCGGCGCAACCATCCCGGCCCTGCCCTGACCCTGAGAACCCGCACCCGCACCCGTACCCCTACCAAACAACCAAAGGGCCGTGTTTAGTTGCATAAAGTTTTCAAAAAGCAACTCCCAAGTTCACTATATAAAAAGAAAGATTCCCATCACATCAAAATGTCATAACATGCATGGAGTATGAAATCAAAAACTAATTTCACAGTTTTGTTGTACTCTACGAAAGATTCCCATCACATCAAAATGTCATAACATGCATGGAGTACTAAATATAGATGAAATCAAAAACTAATTTCACAGTTTTTTTGTACTCTACGAGACGAACATTTTGAGCCTAATTAATCAATTTTTAGATAATTTTTTACACATACAAACGAAAATGCTACAGTAATGCAATGATTACGAAGTGACATCTTACTCCTAAATTCAACATCCCAATTCTTAACATCTAAACACCCCAAAGCTAAGCAGCGACACGAACAGCGCGGCTCCCCGTCACATCACGTCCACGCACCCCAACGCCCGCCCGCCTCCCTATCATTTTCAGTTGGACAAACCCCTCTCGCTCCTCCGGCTCCAACCAAAGCTTACCAAATTTCACCTTTAAACTTCGCTATACAAAATTTCATCTCTAAAATTTATTATATAAAAATAAGATTTTCATCACATCAAAATATCGACATATACATAAAATACTAAAAAATGATAAAATTAAAAATTAATTGTTTGCTAGACGAATATTTTGAACATAATTAATCAATGATCTAAACCTCTGTATCTTCAACCCTATTTTGCACTAAACACGGCCCAAGCTCGCCACCGTGACCGTGACCAAGCCACGGTCCGATCCATGTACTGTACGGAGTAGGTGTGCAATTAGATACTCCCTCACACATTCCCACGCACACGCTTCCCAATACGCACACACCCCTCGCCCCTACCGATGCTACTACGCCTGTGTGCGCCTGCCTGTACACGCACGCATACATGGTCACACACACCGCGCCACAGAGGCCCTGTTTAGTTCCCACCAAAACTGAAAAATTCTCTCTCCAAACTTCACTATTCACTTATCACATCAAATCACATTAAATCTCTCCTCATGTATGGAACGTTAAACGTGGGTAAATAAAAAAAACTAAATATATGATTTTGATGTACACGACGAGACGAATCTTCTGAGTCTAGTTAGGTCATAGTAGGACAACGATTACTACAAACAAACGAAAAGTGCTACAGTACACTCCCGATATGATATTTTCACCAAAACTTTATTTTCCTTTTTCAGCAACTAAACACCGCCAGAGATAGCAATAGCAGTAGCAGGGGGCTCCTGCCTTTGCATCGCATGGTCACTCGTGTCCCCTGCTCGCCGCAGTAGCCCTCAGCTCAGCTGCAGGCTGCAGCCACCAGCACAGCACAGCCCGTCGCTGTGTGCCAGCCGGCCAGCCAGTCGTCGCCAGAGTCTCCGTGCGTGCGTGCGTGCGTGCGTACGGAGTACGTACTACTGGGCTGGCTGGCTGGCTACTCTTCGAGCCGAGGGGTCCGCTGTGCTGAGAGAACCTTGGACATGAGTTGAGAGGCCCTATCTTTTCATGCCCGTCTATCCATCTCATCTCCCGAGCCAGCGACCGACTGATTGATGTGTGATGCCTCACTAGCCGAGGCCGCCCCCTCCCCTTTGGCAAATCGCATCACCAACAGAGACGCCTGGCTGGTGTGACACATTGTGAAAACCCTCAGCTCAGCGAGCTCCCTTCCTCCCTCCCTCCATATCTTTGGTGCTGTCTTCTTCTCTTCTCTCCCCACCACCCTGCCTCCTTCCTTGCTTCCTCCTCTTCTCCAAAGAAGAGAAACAGAGCACCCCAGAACCAGAGAGGGAGAGTACAGGACGGCCGGCGGCGAGGGAGGCGGCGGAGGGATGGAGCGGCGGCGGAAGGCAATGTGGCTGTACCCCAAGGTGGTCGGCTTCAACCCGCCGGAGCGGTGGGGCCACTCCGCCTGCTTCTTCGAAGGGGTCGTCTACGTCTTCGGGGTACGTATCCATCAATCACCTGCCCGGCAACGGCGATTTCCTTCCATGCCGTCTTCAACTCGATCTTGACCCGCGCCCTCCTGGGAATTTGCATTTCGACGCCCTCTCTGCACCTGCACAAGCATTAGCGGAGTTCGCCAACCGATTCAGAGACCAGACCGTTCCGAGTCCTTGCATATTTCCTTCGGTTTAGCTTAGCAGCAAAGATGCATGCTGTGGCCTCTTCTTGACTTTTGTTTTTTTCTCGAGGGGGGATTCTTTTGGAGAAAAAGTTATATGTTTTCTGGTGTTCATCCTCTGCCCGGAGCCGCGTTTTGTCCTCTTGCACCTCCCACTGATGTAGCATGCATAGCGAGCGAACAAGCAAAATGTTGTGCAGCTTTCACCTAAAGTGAGTGAGGGGCTCATTGGTCCTTGCAGCAATATTCCTCCATAATGAAGAAAAAAGTAGCGGTGGTAGTAAAGCAAAAGTAGGGTGGCCTTTCGTTCAATTACTGTCAGTTCCTCACCGCCCACAAACAAATTTCCGTATGCCAGCAGTAGATTCTCAATTTTTGTTCTTCAAGCCAGCGCTTTCTTTGAACCAAGATTAGCAGGAGCAGCTCAAGCTAGCGGCAAATGCACTGCAGTAGGAGTACGAGCGGAAAAGGGGAGAACAGAGCCTTTTCCGCTCTTGTTTCTCTTTCCCCTCCTCTCCCGCGGCCTGGACCACACACACCGCGTTTAAGCTTCCTCCTGATTGGTGGTATGCGCTGATGGTGCCTGTGGTCACGCACAGAGAAAATGTTAAATGCGAGCAACCCTGACACACACCACCTCACATCGTCGGTCGATCGGTAGTACTTACTACTGCACCGACCGCGGCGCTGTTCCTCTCACTCACTCACCGATCGATCGAACCTACCAGTACAACTCACGTGGTTTTACAGATCAGACAATTGAATCTGCAATCGCAATCTGTTCGTTCATGTGGCCAATTCAATGGCCATGGTCACTTCTTTGTAGTAGTGGTAAAATGGAGTACTCCTAATTCGTTGTTGTGACCTAAGATTACCATTGTTCAATGCCACGATCTTCAGGGATGCTGCGGCGGCCTGCACTTCAGCGACGTGCTGACGCTCAACGTGGAGACCATGACGTGGAGCTCCATGGCCACGACGGGGCAGCGGCCGGGCACGCGGGACAGCCACGGCGCGGCGCTGGTGGGCCACCGGATGCTCGTCTTCGGGGGCACCAACGGCGGCAAGAAGGTGAACGACCTGCACGTGCTTGACCTGCGCACCGGGGAGTGGACCCGCCCGCCGTGCAAGGGGACGCCGCCGTCGCCGCGGGAGAGCCACACCGTCACCGTCGTCGGAGGCGACCGCCTCGTCGTGTTGGGCGGGAGCGGTGAGGGGGAAGGCAACTACCTCAGCGACGTGCACGTGCTGGACGTGCCCACCATGACGTGGTCCACGCCGGAGCTCAAGGGCGACTACGCGCCAGCGCCCAGGGACAGCCATGGCGCTGTCGCCGTCGGTGGCAGGCTCTTCGTCTATGGCGGGGACTGCGGCGACCGGTACCATGGCGAGGTGGACGTGCTCGACGTCGGCACCATGGCGTGGTCAAGGGTAAGCCCCACGTCCTTGTCATGTATGGTGGGCTTGGGCGCAAGGCTCAATTGTGACAGCGCTGCCAGATGCACATGTTTCCGGTGTAGATTGATTGCCATATTATCTTTCGCTTTCCAAATGTGATGGTGACTTGCTAGATTAGTTTTCTCGCAGAATGCCCAGGCGTATATTAATCTTTGATGCTGATTTTCCACAATGCATGTTTAACTGCAAGAACTTTGCTTCTTTCATCTTGAAAATTACTCTTTGAGATTCTGCTCAAACAGGATTTTATCAGTGGAATTTGCAGCTCATCTCAGCATAATGGTGTTGTCAACTTAATTTCATTGATTTGCAGTTTCCAGTAAAGGGAGCATCACCTGGCGTCAGGGCAGGTCATGCAGCTATCAGTGTTGGATCTAAGGTTAGCATCAGTTACTGAAACAACAATAACTAAATTTACAAGCGAAATCATTTAGTAGATCCTGAACAAAAGCACATCTGTGTAGGTCTACATTATTGGCGGAGTTGGTGATAAACAATACTACAGCGATGTCTGGGTTCTTGATGTCGCAAACCGTTCTTGGAGTCAGCTTGAGGTATGTGGGCAGCAACCACAGGGACGGTTTTCCCATACAGCGGTAGTCATGAATACCGACATTGCAATCTATGGAGGGTAAGTTCGCAGGAATAGATTCATTTGTATTAGATTGAGAATGTAAAAAAAAAACAGCGCATTATAGTTCGTTAACAAATTTATATACCTTGGAAAATTTACAGATGCGGTGAAGATGAACGTCCTCTGAACGAGCTTCTCATTCTGCAATTGGGATCTGAGCATCCAAATGGCCGCTACAACATTTCGATGTGCAAGGTACTTAGCAACCATTGGAGCCAGGAGAAGAGAAAATTTCTGAGATCAGAAACTGTGAGTAGCTAATTTGCCATGAGTAGTTTTGATCTTAATTTGTTCTATAAACACCAGTTTGATGCATAATACAATGCAGCAGAAAGATGCCAGTGTGAGCAATGGAGAAATTGTTCAGAAACCTCGAGAAGCAGAAATTGAGCAAAGAAATCCGTTCCTGCGTGGCCTTGGTAAGTGAAAAGAAAACAAGCAGAACTTCTATTCTGTCAGATGTTATATTAGTGACGCTTAAATGTATATCGTTGACATCTTCAGAGAATGGCCATGCAAAACGAAGAAAAACCAGTGAAGCTCGCCCAAATGAGCCTGAGTCAGAGCAAGAGGAGCACTCGCTCTCTCTTTCCCAACATTCTTCACCGTCACAGTCTGACCAGGAGCAGAATGGAGCTCACAAGCTTTCAGCCTCTCCAAACACATCAATTTCAGCCCTGCAACCATTCGTCCGCCTCAATGCCAATGGCACGCTGAGGGCTCCTGGACCTGGAGCTGCACTGAGAGCTCCTGGACCTGGAGGCGTTTCGTCAAGGCCTCTGAAGACTGACCAGTTCCTCCGAACCATTTCACCACAGCATCGGCAGGAAGCGCAGTTCCTCTCCTCCGATCACAAACCACAGCCCCGGCCTCCCGGTCCACCTCTTGTATGCCACTCTTATCACGCCGCTTTCTCAACATGGTAGTGTTCAGCGGTATCGTTCATGTTTCTTAATGGCCACTCTCATGTTTGTTTAATCCACAGATTGGTGCAGAGGTCCATGGAACAATTGATGGCGCATTCGACTCAGGGTACCTCATGACCGCTGTGGTGAACGGTCAGCTCTTCAGAGGCGTCCTCTTTGCTCCTGTAAGCAAATCCTTCATGGAAACGAAATACTCCACACATGCTTTGCTTGTTTTTGACATTTTCCATCTCAGGGACCTGGAGTGACAGCTCCGAGACCAGCATTGCAGATCCTGACGAGCTCGGCCGTGCCTCCCCAGCAGCGGCCACTGCTGGCGCACGCCATCCCTGTCCATGCCCGGCCGGTGCCACAGGCGACGGGCTTCGTACTGCCGGACTGCGCCCACCACGCGCGGCAAGGGTTCCCGGCGAAAGCAGTTAAGTCCGAGCCGGAGCGGGGCAGCAGCGACCTGCACGATGTTGTGCTCACACTGGGAGGGCCTGGAGGGGGCAAGTGAGCCCCTCCCTGAAAACCCTGAACAGTTGATAATCCAGGCCTGATGTTTGCCTCTTGGCTTGCTTTGTAAATTAGACATCCTGGTTGAGAAAAATAAGACTAGCAGTTTTTCTGTGATCTTTCCCGGGTGATTTAGGGTTCTTTGATCTGTGATTTTACATATGAGTATAGTGTTAGCTTAATGCAGCTAGAGCAACTGGTGTTGTGAGCTTCCCTGGACTTATTCATGTAACCATTTTTGTTTACAAGGTTACTCATACTCATAGTAGCAGAAACACTGCTGCTGTCTTGGGTACAGTTTAGGCCCTTCGCTTAGCCAATAGAATTTTTCTCTCGCAAGTAATCAGCATAAGCCATCAGCAAACAGTATTTTTCTCTCACAACAAATCGCTTAGCCAATAGAATTTTTCTCTCGCAAGTAATCAGCATAAGCCATCAGCAAACAGTATTTTTCTCTCACAACAAATCGCTTAGCCAATAGAATTTTTCTCTCGCAAGTAATCAGCATAAGCCATCAGCAAACAGTATTTTTCTCTCACAACAAATCAGTATAAGCCATCAGTATAATTACAAACCAGTATAAGCCATCAGTATAATTACAAACCAGTATAAGCCATCAGTATAATTACAAACCAGTATAAGCCATCAGTATAATTACAAACCAGTATAAGCCATCAGTATAATTACAAACCAGTATAAGCCATCAGTATAATTACAAACCAGTATAAGCCATCAGTATAATTACAAACCAGTATAAGCCATCAGTATAATTACAAACCAGTATAAGCCATCAGTATAATTACAAACCAGTATAAGCCATCAGCATAATTTAAGGGAACAACCATGTGGGTCCGCAACAACTTTCATTTTATTTTCGGGTACGAGATGATGCCGCGTAACACCTGTGAGAGCGTGATCTATCGTACGCCTACAAATAAAAGTTACAGTAATAATATTAGAACTGTGAAAAATATTTGGGTACTATGTAAATTCTGATAATTAGGATTTAAGCACCATTCATTTTTTTTAATATAATGATGCACAACTCTAGTACGTTTTCCGAAAAAAGATTCAAGCACCAGATTTAAACCCTATCACATGGCATCATTCCCTTTATCCCTTATGACTATGGGTGAGATGTGTGCTCCGTTACTTTGGCTCATTCACAGGTAAACAGTTCAAAGTTCTAAACAAGTTTGAACATTTGTGATGTTTTTCGTTTACAAGATGATGCAAGGGCACGAAAAAGTAACAGCTGTAAGAACGACTTCCCCTTTTATCATACACACAAACAAAAAGTAGAAAACTGTGGGAAGTACTTGTGTATGTAAATTATGATCAGTACTTATGGAAATGGTTAATGCCTGAAACATTATTTTGTACCCTAAAGTGGAGAAAATATTTTTACACAAATAATGCTATCGTAGAGACAACAGGATTAAGTTGAGAGACCCTTTTCGCAAACACGTTTTCTTCGTATCAAGTTCACCATTTCACACGGTATAACACGACAGTCTAGGGAACCCATCACCTGTTGACAGCCTTGGACTACCGTGCTGCAGCCAATAATTTCCAGCACGAATGGCTGCCCTGTTCACAGAGACCTATCCACACCCCACTTCTCGCGAGCATGCACATATCATTGTCAGGGCATCTCAACCTGATGGCACACTGACCAGAAGACATGGAAAGGGAAACAGCTCTGTAGTAGGATTCTTGCTCGAGTACAGCGGGTCTGTAACAGCAATTTCAATTCAGAAAAAAAAAGAAAAGAGGTATCGGAAAAAGCCTAGCTAGACAAGACCTCACGTTGCACTTGGAAGAATCTCTTGCAGGAGCAGCAAAAGCTGGAACACCACCAGTCCAGCCATGAGCTATCCTTTACATGAACAGCCTAAGAACACCCAAACTGTTGGATCCATTTTCTTTATTATGCTCATGGAAGGGATCACTTAAGAATCAACCACTACAGTAACTGGAGGTCAAGATAAGAAATGTATCTCATCGTCACTTGTCTCCCATCCTCTTAAGTAACTTCCCAATATCGTAGCAGATCTCGATCTTATCATCTTTGATCTGTTGACGAAGAGACCGGCTTTTCTTACCAGATGCCAAGTATGTGCGTAGGAGGGACTCGTACGCTTTCCCGTCGATGCACCCTAACGTTCTCAGGCAATTGCAGAACCTCTCAGCACCGTCAGCGTCCTTGTGCTCTTCGAAATACTTCTGGAACTTGTGGATCTTATCCTGATCGACCTTCCCTGCTTTCTTGGGGAGTTTGACCATATTCTCCACCCAGTTCAGTGCCAAGGACATGTCCCCTTTACCCATGTAGTGATCAAGAAATAACTCACATGTTTTGGAGTCGAACTCTGCACCTTTTTCCTTGGCCTTCTCCCACAATGACTCTGCTTCTTCAGTCATGTCAAGCTTCATATGGCCACGAATCATCACATTTGTCAGCCTCACATCATAGTTTTCATAATTGGATTCCCAATCCACATAAATCTGCTTCATACGGTCGATATCATTGAGCTTATAAAGAGCTTGAAGCATGCCGAGGTAGCTTGTGTTGGTCACCTTCGAGAATTTGGCCTTTATCACATCCCATATCCTATTGACCTACGCATAGCTGGTCATCAGAATGCAGAATGTGAGGCTATCTGGTTTAACATTCTTCGCCTTCATCTCCTCAAATAGATTATCAATCTTCCCATGACGGCCCAACTTCATGTAAAGAGACATCATATTATTGACCGGTAGCACACTGTTAAAGAAGCCAAGCTCGTCCATCTTCTTGTAGAGATCTGTTGCTTTCTCTTCCATTTTTGCTGAGCAATAACAATTAAGAAGTGCACCATAAGTTCGATGGTTCTTGGCTGCATCAGGGAGGACAGCAAAATAATTCTCAGCTGCCTCAAGGCCACGCACTTTATAGATGAGATCCAAACGTATTGCATGGTTAGTGTGTGACATGTTCATGCCCCTTGCATTGACCATCCAATCCATCAGCTGCATGAAAACGACGACACATTATAGTTTTGGTAATACCAACATAACTAGACATCAATTGCAAATGTACAGAGAACTGTGAATCAAGACTCGTTGGTAACTTAATAAATGATAACATCTTGGGACTGACTATTACAGTGAAATATTTTGTTATTGTCCATGCAGTTAAGAATCAATATAATCAGTTATTATATCCAAAAGATAGTGGCCTAGAACGATATAAACTACCACCAGTAACAAGGAAAGTTTGTGAGCCAAAATACATCTAAGAAGCACATCCTAGAGCTGAAAGTTGAAACCAGAAGACAAAAGCAGTGCAATGGCCGGTGACAGCAGCCCAGCATACCCAAAGATAAATGAACATGAACCTGATCAGCATATGTATTAATGAATGTAACACATGGTAAAACTGAAGTAAAATGTTTTTAATTGAATAACCTAAACAAGCCAAAAGTACCAAACCAAGGCAGTCCAGACTAACAGGTTTATCAATGGCTACTGAAAATAAGTGGCTTTGGCAATATCGCTATTCATAGTGAAGCTATATATACACTAAATTGGGCATCGCTTCTGCCCACTAGAAGGAATATGAAGTGTGCCCATACCCTCTCCCCCCTGGCATACCCCAGCTGGCGCAGCTGACAGCTTCCCGGCTGCTATCCATTACTACCACAAGGGCTGAACAGAACAAAGCAGCCTGAGCAGGACCAGTTCAAACTGTAACTAGGATTCCACCATCGCCATCATTGATCTGTGCCATGGCCAGAGAGCAGAGGGCCCCGAACTAAATGCAAATCTTCCAAGCTAATGTAAATGGTTATTCCAGCAAAGCACTGGACGATTCATCTCCATCTCTAATGCTAATTGCTGCTGCAAAATTTCACATATCCTCTACCACCGCCCCTCCCATAAGCTGCCAATGAACTATCTAATCGGATATCAAATCGAACGGACGGTCGATCCAAGATGTACCTCGAGGGCGTGGGCATGGCGCTTGTACTTGCGGAGCTCCTTGACGTGCTTGACGAGATCGTCGACGCGCAGCGCACCACCCTCCCGCACCCACTTGTTCAGCACCCGCGACACGCTCCCCTCCCCGGCCCTGCCCAGCGCCGACAGACGACGGTAGAGCCCCCGCGAGCTATTCTTCTTCCCCGCATTCGCGGCGGCTGCGGTGGCG